>SSNP01000428.1:110554-121621 GCA_006937955.1 Pachypanchax playfairii | reverse complement strand
TCTGTGCTGCAGCGGATTATGAAGAATCTTCTGACTGAAGACACTCTGTTGTTGAGTTACTGTGTTCTGAAGAGGATGATGAGGGTTTTCAATCATGTTCTTCATCCTCCTTTGGACAATCAACTCAAGAGACTCCAGTTCCGTCTCCAGAACAGAATCAGTCCTCCTTATCAATCTGTTCAGCCTCTTCATGTCACCTGCTCTGATGCTCCGCCCCCAACAGGTGACTGCAGATGTGATCAGCTGACAAACTCCTCTTCAAATCTCTGTCTGCTTGTATTGTTGGAAAGCCAGACAGAGACACGCTGGAGTCCAGGATATGTTCCTTTAGCCATGTCTCAGTAAAACACATGATGCTGCATTCCTGATACTCTGGTTGGGTCTTCAACAGAGTTTCAACTTCTTCCATTTTGTTAACAAAGAGATCTCACATTTGTCAATATGACTGATGGAAGTGAAGGTTTAAACTTCCTCTTTCTCTCTCTTCACTTTGCTCCTGCTCTGCATCCACGTCTTCTTCTTTTGAGCTCATCAGGGATCCAGAGTTTCAATTTGAGGATTATTTCAGCCTTAGAAATGTCAGTTAGTTGCTCTTTGTAAACAAGTCTCTTGTGGCCATGGTTACGCATCATAACAAGTGGCAAAAAACTGACAAATCAAGCAAAAAACTTAATCAGCACAGCACCCAAATCAGAAGAAAAGTATTTAGAAAACAGAAAGGACTGAGTTTGTTTACTTTTTTCTTCCCCCAGAAAGACAATTCGCTGTGCGCATGCTCAACTCATTTAACCTGATTGAGTACTTGGTGCATGTGTACTCATGACATGATCAGATCATTTCAGTTAGTGTCCATGTAAACAGGGATTTGGGAATTCAGATAGACCAAGATTTTAATCAGATTGGGGAAATTTGTTGCATGTAAACATAGTTACTGTTTATCGGACTATTTCCGTCAGCTGATTATTCGGTATAAGAAAAAACAACATGTTTTGTTTGATACTATCAGCTGTATTGTAAATCCTGTGTCTCCTCCTACACCTGTGTTTAGCAAAGCTGACAGCAACACATTTCTTCAAGACCCCCTTCCATTAAAAACTGTTTTTCTGAGGTTTCTGTTGAATATTTTAGCCCCACAGGTGTTCTTACCTTCATAGTGGATGTGAAAACAGGTCAACAACTACGCAGGTGGTGATAACACCCGAGTTCGAACGGCTTGTATCTGTTTCATCACAACTCCTTTGTTTGTTAGTATTCATCAGCTCCCACATAAGACGTAGCAAACAGGAAGAGAGATCGTCTGATGTTGCAATGTGCAGCGGGGCAGGAAACAGTATACCTTGCTCTCATAGGCTGGTTTGTTAGACAATCAGAGTCCAGCAAATTTGAATAATGAATATGAACGAGCTGCTGCTCGAGGCCTGATGGAACGAGCCGGAACGACCTGAATTTTGACACAGACAGATTGAAAGGTCTGTTAATCAGTGTTTCCTAACATTTTCTAGATATAAAATGTTTCATATTACTGGTTAATACTTAAGAAATAACTACATAGTCCTGAAATTTGTATGAAATGGCCTCTTTAACTGCCTTATTGGCAAAATTCAGGACATTTAGGCCAAACTTCCAGCTTGTAACTCTATGGTTATAGAACCTGCCTCCCATTCATGGGCTTCATTTACATCTGTAACACAGGATGATATCTGCGTGCTGGTCTCTACAATGAAGCCCTCCTTTTGCCCTTCTGACTGCATGTAAACGCCTTTTAAAAATGTTTGATGTCTTTGGTCCTTGGGTCACCAAACTGATTAACAAGTCACTTTCTACTGGTGTTTTCCCCAGTTGTTTTAAACATGCTTTTGTGGAGCCACTTCTCTCACTGCTTGCAATTTAAAGGCCAAAAATAGGGAGAAAGGGGGTGCTGTTGACGCAATTTGCCACACCCAAAGGATTGTTCTACTCAGGTATGTTAAGGTCCTTACAAAGATTCATCCTTCATTCACAGTTTTATCCTGATCTGATCATGCATGTTGATCTTACAGCAAGAAATGTGTTGATGGCGAGACATCAAACTTTGAAGTGGCACTGTGAAGACACCTTAAATTACTAGAGCTCTACAATTTTAAATCATGTTAGATCTACTCATTGGCTGTTTCCTGAGTCTGGTCTGAGATTTTTTGATGTAGGTCAGAGTAAGACCCCAAAGAGTAAAACGTGACACTTCCGGTTGTCAGCAGTGTTAATTTTGGCAAGAAATTTTAATTTAGTTTTAGTCATAGTCTTTTGACAAAAATTCTTTTCAATTTTAGTCACAATTTTAGTCACTAAACTAGTTTTAATTGTAGTCTAATTTAAGTTGACGAAAATATGTGGCAGTTTTAGTCGACTAAAATCAATTGTAGATTTAGTCGACTAAAATAAGTATATTTTCTAAAGTATTAATTTAACAACTGCAATATAGTATGGATATTTTCTTACCATTCCACACTTCATCGTCTTCCCGGGAGCATCTCAAACAACTACGGAAGCCAAGAGGCTTTTTTGTAGGTCCTGGTGTGCTCCATCTGTGTACCAAATTTCAGAATCCTAAGTCAAAGAAGTGGGCGGGGCTATACATTTAGGCTTCCACAAGGGGTGCAAGCCACGCCCCCCAACTTTTTTTGCTAAAATTAGTTCAGACCCTGTTCACAATCCCCCTATGAAGTTTTGTAGTGATCGGATCAGAATTGCAAAATTAGTAGCAAAATTGGTGAATTTTTTCGACGTCAAACTTTGCCGTGCAATGAAGACCACGCCCTTTGCCTTAGCAAATTTCTTTCTTCATGGAAAGTTAGACCAATTTGTTTTCTTCTGTCTGACATAATTTTGAAGTTGATTGGGTCAGGAATGCCAGATACACACCCTAAATGTAAAACATGACACTTCTAGCTCCTAGTGGGCGGGGCTAAAGTTTTGTGAAAATATGACAGTATAGCTTTGACCACAACCCTACTACCATCATCCACATGCATTATGGGGAAGATGTTGTCGTTTTTCAGGACGTTATTAGCATTTTTCTGTTTTTGAGAAGAAGTCAAACTTTGAGGTGTAGCCACGCCCACACCGTATTGATTCTGTAAAAAGCTTGAACAATTTTTAAGCCCCTATACAACTGAGACTGTACTGACCAAGTTTGGGGTGGATACATAAAAAACTGTAGGAGTTCGCTCAAATAGGTGGCTTGAAAATGCCAAAATTACACTGTTTTTCCAAGATGGCCAACTTCCTGTTGAGTTTAGACCACACCCCACCTCCAAGAGGCTTTTTTGACCATAATCCCATCCTCTATCAAACTTCATTGGTGTAAATATAACCAGTTGGAAGAGCCCCACCTATAGGTGGCGCTGTATATGTAGGAGGCTCCACCCCTTTATGAAACCCAAAATTTCGCAAATGTTTCGATTTTTTTAGTGGGGGTAGCCAAAATTTCCTGACTTTTCAGGCATGTTCAGGTTTTCAAAAAGGCAAATCACTTTCCGGGAGATTTAAAATAATAATAAACTGCGCAATTACGATAGGCCTTTGCACCGCCGTCGGTGCTCGGGCCTAAATAAATGTGTGTCCGGTGGTCTTGGTACCTGCAGTTATACACCTTTTGGAGTTGCATCTGTTTGACCAATAACAAGCAGCAATGGCAACATAGGTTCATGAAATAAAGGTCTGATAGACTTATTAAAAAGAGCGGATGTCATGGTTTGTTATGATTAGAGTCACGTTCTGTTAATACCCTGTGCTTTAATTTCCTCATTCCAACAGAGTCAAAATCACACACCTGTGTGTTGCCTGAAAATCTGCCACAGGCCATTAATATGTTCCATAAGCACATGGGTTCTAACTCCACCCATCGCAGTTACAGGCTTAAAAGAAACCAACTGACATTCAAGTCTCAAAGAAGAGGCAGATAGTAACATGAGCAGACTTTATGGGCGTTCTCATACCTGTAGTTTGTTTACACTGGTTCCATTTACTTGATGATGTTGTTAACTTGCAGCTTTGTTCTGTATTTTGTTTTCAGGTTTTGTTTGCACTCTCGCCCAAAGACCGCTGGAGATATGCATCAGCTCCCTGCAACCCTGAACAGGAAGAAGCAGGTTCAGAAAAATGGATGTATGGATGTATAAACGGACGGACAGACGTAATAACTTTCAGTCTGCCTATTGGCCAGATGCGTCTGGAGTTGTAAAGTTTGGATGGACAGAATCTCGTGTGTGGAACATCTGACAAGCTCTCTGAGGACTGGAGGAAACCAAACTCACTGACATTTTGTCACATTTAATTGCAAAGGTAACAAACTACAGCAGGTTCTGCTTTCATTTGGTCCGTTCACTCTGTGGAAGTAAGTCCTGTGGGTGGGGGGGGGGCTCCTAGAGATGGTTCTGATTGAAATGAATGACAGTTTGACCCCCCATGTAGGCTGATGCCATTAGATGTGATATAAGGTCATGTGTGTGTGTGGGGGGGGGGTATTTATTTGATCTCCTCACACACATCCACCTCACAACTGAATCATTCACTAACTGTCATTCACACAACCAGTAACATAAAGGAGACTGATTGGACTGGCGTCACCTGACCAATCATCTTTCACACATTAAACACTTCACAGTCAGACACACACCCTTTGTTTGCACATTGTTTCCATCTAGTGGAACTAAAATAGACTACAGGAGGAGTGGGGGATGATGGTAAAAAAAATAAAACACACACACACAGCATGAATTATTTATGCCTGTGGTAAATGAAGTGTTAACATTCTCAATACTGATCTTGCATGAGCCTGAAGGCAAGTAGGACTTAATATCTGTTTTGTATTTTATTCCCCAAGGCCACATGCACACACAAACACATGCTGCATGCTCTGCAATTATGTAACCGAGAGCCATGTGTTGCCGTGGGAACGAGTAAGGAGCACGGGGGAGTCGGAGAGAGGAGTAACAGAGACTAGACAGACACTATTAGCATGTATTTACACACTCACAATACGTTAGCTATCAAATGAAAAACAATAAATTATAGTTTTGAGATTTTGCTACAAGCTGTTGAACTGAAAACATGATTTAATGCTCTTCGTGAAAATGAGCCTGTAGAAGAGTTCAGGACAAGACATGATCATTTCCATCACGTGCACGAGGAATAATCCCTGGTCAACTAAATGTTACAATTATTCATGTTATCTTAATATTATTAACAGAAATACACAGTTCACAAACTGTAAGAAACCAACAGAACATCAGTGAACTCTACACTGTTTGTAACATCCTTTCTAACATTTAGTAAAGAGGTTCTGTTAGTCCTCTTGTCTTTAACACTGAACTGTGTTCACAAGCAGAAAGAACATCTGACCTGCTTCTATAAAGTGATTCTGTGACCACTTGACTTTTCCTCACATATACTCACCAGTTCCCTTAAACCATTCTAATTCTGTCTCAGTCTTTAGAGACTCTTTGTTGTTGCTGTGGATTTACCTTTTGGACAAACCTGATCTCATAGATGCAAACAAAGATTGGGATGTATACTGACAAGCATTGTATATTACCATCAAATATTACTCAACTAATTACCAGGCAAGAATTATGCTGGTGTTCTCTTTCTGCTGACTTTTCTGTTTATCTAAATTCTCAGGTATTTTATCTTTTGTGGCATTTTCTCTTGATGAAAATGCAGACCGCATGGTTACTGAACTGTCCAACATCTCCCATCAGCTCAGAGCTAACAGTTTACTTAAGTTCAATAAAATACCCTGAATGATGTGAAAGAACTAGCCTTAAAGGCCGTTTCTTTTGTTCCATACCTTTAATATGGCAGTAAGACTTTTTCTGGGAAAGTTGGGTTCTGCTGTTACAGCAGGGATGGGCAAAGGGAAAAGCTATAAATGGTAAATGTCCCAGGTCCATTTTTTAACAATCTAGGCCAATCACTCTGATGCAAAAGCCAGTAAGGAAGAGAGAAGCTGTTGCATTGCTCATCAACATATAAAAGAGGAAGTGGTTGACAATAGAAGTGCATGTATCAGTGCATATCTCTATGTGTAGGAAACTGTTGAATCAGCAGCATCACATGGTCGAGAGACTTTCCTTCTGTTTGCTGTTTTGGGGGAATCTGCAGGAAGGGGTTAGATTTAGTGTTAGCATCATGTAACTCTGGTACTTGCTTCTGCAGAGAGAAATAAATGAGTCTTTTGGGTTGTGTTCATGAGGGAGACAGATTATCTCTCCTTGAGGGAAAATATTGAAGACCTGCCTGAATCAGCTGTTCAAATCAATGAACGAACCAACGCTGCTGACTGGCTTGTTTTCAATCCCAACAGCAACAATGCTTTGTGGCTGAACTCAGCATAGAGCATATGTAGCAAGGATGGTAGCTCATTACGTTTACAGTGTGTTATGTCACATGCAACCAATCAACACGAGGCATCTATCAAACTGCTCTCACTGAGCAAGAAGTACAACTTTGACTGGTCTTAGTCCAAATTCTGCAAACTGGACAGCAAGGTCTTATTACAACCTCCTCTCACTTGCTGCATCTCTTCTTTTCTCCTCATTAGCAGAAAAGGTCCATCCTTGTAGCTGCAAACAAACCCAGGGTTTCCTGTTCGCTAACAGTATCACCCACTCAAGTGTTAGAAAAAGTTGCCTGTAAGTCCACAACACTCTGCTGTGGTTTAACGGGGATGCAGCGTAAGTAGCATTCAGTGAACGTGCACAAGGCTAAGTTTTGGTCCACTGGGATTCCAAAATTACAAGGGGTTAAGTCAAAAACAGCTGAGCTTGTACTTAAAGGATCTGAAAATGATAAGACTGACAAACTGTGACAAAAATATTGGGAAATATTAGGAACCAAAAAACTTAGATTGTAAAAATATTATCGTTAGTCAGAAAAGGTGAGAACACTTCTCAGCTAATAGCTTTGTAAAATGATTTTCAGCTGATTTTTCCTGTCAGATGGCTGGTTGAGCTTCACATGAGCTGCTCTAAGAGCTCATCTTCTCATGTCCACTTTCCATCTCTGTGGAAGCCCAGAGTTTGCAGAAGATATATTCAAAGAGTGTCCATTACTGAAGCTCTTATGAAATGTTTCCAAGAAATTTGGATTTTGAAGAAGTCAGAGAGAGCAGCATGTGTTGATGAGCTCACTTTATATAGTGAGGATGTTTGGATTAGTGCTGAAACAACAGCCTTGAATGCTCAGCCTGCACAGAGGTAAAGTCCTTTTACCAGCTTATCTGTGTTTGTTTACTACGAATGTGGCAGCAGAGCAATGATTTCTCAGTAAGTGAGAAAGTTATCGCTCATTTGTTTCTGTGTTCCTGCCTCATCCTTCATCAGTCCCTTCCACATCTCTTCTTTCACTCCCTCTGCACTCTGCAGCAGTGTAATGTCTGCTCCTCTCACCCCTCCTCTCCTGCGTCACTTCCCCTCCCGATCAGCAGTCATGTAAACACAAGCACACCACCGCTCACAGGCATGCTCAAACACACACACAAACACCCGGTCACATGGTGCTGCTAATTACGACCACAGAAACCCAGCGGAAACACAACTTAACAGCTGGCTGTTTGAGCTTCAGGAAGATGATTCACAGACCAGAAAATGAGAAAATATATTCCTCAAATATTCAGCAAACTCAGTGTACCTTGAAAAAAATGATAATAATGGTTTCATTTCTTTTTCCAGATCAGAAGGACAGACGTTCATTCTGTAAATGACTGATGCTGTTTTCACTGAAGTGGAGAAACTCATGAAGACAGGACATGCTCGTCAGCATGAAACACATTTCTTTGTCAGGACAAAGTCAAGGCAAACATAATAAACGTCACACAGTCTATGACGCAGATTGGAAAGTCTGTCTTCAGTTAGCACACACATGCACCCACAACAACAGACACAGATAAACAGGAACACACTGGAGCAGGCCGAGCCATCGCTCATGGACTGCTCTGAAACTCATTAACACAGAGTTCAAGCTCAATCATAAAACTGTAACTGGAAAGAAGAGCTTAGCTCTCCTCTGATGTGTGATGGACTAACTGATAAGGCCAAACACAGCAAGATCATGTCTGATGATCAGTTACTACAAGTGTTGTTATCATGCAAGTGAAGATTATGTTTGATGCTGCTCGTGCTCGTTAGGACACAATCACTTTGTTATTATTATTATTCCAACATTCAGATGTTGGTTTGAATAAAGTTCTAAACTACTGAAGCAGTAACCAGTAACAACATGAAACCAGCTGTGATCCTCAACAGGAGTAGGCTGGACTGCCAGCTCCAGGTCATTGAACCTGGTGGAGGAGTTCAGGGATTCATGTGAAGGAAGAATGAATCAGGAGTTCCACAAGGGGGGCAGCCTCAGCAGCAGTGTAGATGCTGTACCAGTTTGTCCTGGTGTTTTCTTCTCGGGGCGGAAGAGCTGCTACTCCTCCATGTTGAAAGAAGGAGATGTGACCCCATGACATGTGACCCAGTGACTCGGTTCCAGATAGGCAGCAGAAGATGAACAGGTTGATATATCCATGGAACATGAGACAATCATGTTTTTACACCATGTTATCAGATCACATGATGTCCAAGCGTCATGTCTTTATGTTGCTCCCTGTTTTAAAGTTATGTAACATCTGTCATGAGTTCTAACGCTCAAGCAGAAATGCACCGAATGAAACCAGCTGAACGAACATAATCAGCTGCTGAATCCTTATAAAATCCTGTAAGTACAATAAAAATACCAACCAATAGGTCTGCTGTGCACGACCTCAAACACAACAGACCAACGGGGGGGGGGGGTAAACAATTAATTTATATAGTATCTCTTTTACTATAGCTCTTCTGGGATGGCTAGGGTTAGGGTTAGGCTCACTAGGACACACGGAGTTCAGGTTATTGATTTTGTCCAGGAAAAAACAGAGGTCCACAGAGAAATCCACAGAGGTCTTTAAACTCTCAGGATCAGTTTTTTCATCAGACAAGATGAGTGTTGACAGCAAAGTTGATGCTGATCACCACTGGGTTCACGCATGATGATGTAATAATGCTAAAACAAAATGCCTGTGAGACAGAAATGTTCCTTTTATTAATAAATGTAAAACTATTCAGCTTTCCTTATTGGCTGCTGCTTCCTTGGTTAGAGGCTAACCTCTCTCCTGAAAGGTTTGCAACCCTCTGTGCCACACATGTACAGATGTGACCGGCCTGTTATGAATCAGCAAAATGTTGCCCAATGTGTGCGTGTGTATTTGCGCAATAGTCCGAGCAGCAGTCAGGTGGTTTTCTTGTTTTCACCCACTAAAATACTGAAGCGCTGACGGCACCTACAGGCACGGATCCACTTAAGCATCCGCAAGAAAGGAAGGAGAAATCTATTTATGAAATAAACAGGACTTTACTTTTTACTAAGCCTCTTCTGGAAAACTGTCACGTTTAACTGACTTTATTTTTCATTTGTTAAAATAACCATAAAACCCCAAAAAGGTCTCATGTAGAAGTCGTAAAGTAGATGAAATGAGATGAAATCCTCCAGATGAGTCGCTGCCGCGCGTCTAAATGGCATGTGACGCGCTTTTCCTTGACTTCTTGACGAGCAGCTTTCGGTTGGAAAAGCGCAGCGGGATTTTTCCAGTTCAGCTCAACATGAAAACCGTCACCTCAACGCTCCACAGCCAAACGCTTGAGCTATTCCCAGTTGTTTACTCCAACTTCAATTTCTATGTGCGCAACACCACCTGGAATGCGGACACGGGCGCACACGCAGCGATATGACACACGGAGAAGGACTGAAATCTCCGCCACGGGTTAAACGCGCCTTTTGGAGAAATTACCACTTTTCGATAAAAACACAGCAAGATGCGGGTCTATACCAGAATGCAGCACGCTACAGCTGACAAGCGTGCAAACACACCTGCGGCAGCAATACGCAGCAAGATCCACAACAGCCGAGCTCTGAGAAATAACTTGACTCACGCTGGAACGTGCTCCTCCTCCGTGTGCGCTCTTTCCAGGCCTCCTCTTTTCAAACTGCGTGCCATATCTGACAGGTGCAGCGGCGGACATAGGCGTCCCGTCCGAAAGGCGCAGTGAGTCCAGCTCGGCTCGGCTCGGTTTGGTTCGTCCCTGACAGGTTTGGACCGGCTCTCGGGCCCCTCCTTCATGCTGACCGTGCCCCTTGTCGGCAGAGTGACTGCATACATCTCTGGTCTTCTGTACATCAGCTGAGTGCTGCTCTGTGGCTCCGTGTTCCTGCCTTTTCATTATATCATGTCCATGTGACACGCTAAGGCCTCACTCACTAGAAACTTAAAGGGACCTCCCATGTGATCGCTCTTCGTGCGCGCTCATGGCAGGCGGTGCGCGTCCCGGATGTGTTGCGGTTAATGGACAGAGTAGCAGTGTCCAGAATACACTTAGTTTCTACCGACTTGATGATGCATGTTGATCATATCGGAAACAATCAAACGGCTTTCGTTTTCTTTTTCATCTCTTCTTCCTTGTTTCCGTTCTGTCTCTTTCATGAATGTATCTGTATCATAGTGAGGTCACTGCGTGTGTGTCAGCCTGGACTGACAAACTTAAGTATGAATGATCTCACCTTAGATCATGAGTAAAAAGGACATTTTTAAGGAAGTTTTGGGAATTTGATGACCTCACAAATTGTTTTAACCCGTTCATGCACATTTACAGCTAGTCTATACAGCATCTAAGGCCACCAATTCATCATTCGTCATCCATCCATCCATCCATCCATCCATCCATCCATCCATCCATCCATCCATCCATCCATCCATCCATCCATCCATCCATCCCTCCATCCCTCCATCCCTCCATCCCTCCATCCATCCATCCATCCATCCATCCATCCATCCATCCATCCATCCATCCATTTGGCTTCTGTGCTCCTAATAAACTGAGACATATTACCGCAGCACACCACTGCTGGGAGTGTTCACCGCTCTACCATGTGACAGCAGGAGAAACAGCCGCCGGCTGGTTCCACGTCAGGTTCAGGACAAAGTAACAATTAATGTCAGTTGTTTGTTGTTAT
>SSNP01000428.1:98887-108887 GCA_006937955.1 Pachypanchax playfairii | reverse complement strand
TTTACACTTTATTCAATTGTAAAATAAAATAAAAAATCACCAGAACAGGTTAATCTAGTCTGCCAAGTGGACAAATTTTGTGTATTAACACTAAATGTTGTATTTTAAGTAATATTTAATATAATATAAAGATTAAATATCATTCTAATTGTCCAGTACTAGATAAACCTCCACAGTTGTGTCCAGTGTGTCTCAGGAAACGTCCCACTGTGCTGTAGA
The DNA here is from genome assembly GCA_006937955.1 of Pachypanchax playfairii. Classification (NCBI taxonomy): domain Eukaryota; kingdom Metazoa; phylum Chordata; class Actinopteri; order Cyprinodontiformes; family Aplocheilidae; genus Pachypanchax; species Pachypanchax playfairii. The sequence continues at coordinate 108,668 of SSNP01000428.1, read as the reverse complement.
GACAGTTCTCCATGCAGCAGGTCACACTGACGAGATGCTGAGTGAAGATAAAACACTCCTCAATGTGCAGCAGGACGGTGTCACACAACTGGAAAACTGGTTTTATATTATAATTAACTTACAGACATCTACTAGTTATAATATTAAACTTCCTAACAACTTGTTTTTCTTTACAGACTTCTCTATCACTGGGTTTAACAAGTTTCCCTTCTGTTCAGTTTTATTCTACCAGAAAACAAAAAGAAAACATTGTTCTTACTTCTGTTATCCACGTGTCTCCTGGTGTTCTCTTCTTTATATTTTCCCTCCTCACTCCTGTAACCATCCAGGATCAGTGCCGCTTGTTTTAAACAAACCGAGTTAGCATAGCTACATCCAGCTAGCTCCGAGTGAAGCCTTGACTGCTTTCCTTTCTCATTTACCGGCTGTTTGATAGCAGATAATCTCGCGGTATTTAATGTGGTTTGAGGCACTTCAAAAATCGCCCTTCATGAAGTTATTTTCTCTGCGTTTATTGGCTAAATGAAGTTCTTCCATTTGGCAATGCAGATCTGCTATTGGCTAATTCGATCTAAGAGCCCGCCTCCTGAGGGCGATTCTCCAGCGCCCCAGAGCTGAAGTCATATGAGAAGTGAAGAAGCAGGAGGAAATCATGTTTTACAAAGTAATTTTTGTCCCAGAAGGCTTTTATATAGAAAATATCAGGGAAGGATCATAAAAATATGTTTAAATAATTAACAGGACACACTCACCATAAACAAGAATACTGTATAAACTTCTAATGACATCTCATTATGAAATAAGTTATTATTTTGTACTATGGCGGCATTTTTCTTCAGGGCAGCATAAATCACTAGAACGCTTCGTTATTCACATACGTCACAGTTTTTATTGCATCTCAAAGGAAATGGTCTGCATGTGTCTGATAATGGGTTTAATCCCCAAAATATTTGGATGTTTAAAGATAAACATTGTTATCTTATATTATATTATTTTTATATTGTATTGTTTATTGTTTATATTGTTTTTATATTATTGTTAAAATTTACTTACTTTACAACACAAACTTTTTCACACCAACAAATGAAATGAATTGCCTTTTTGTGTTTGTGTCACGGGCTCTGACAGTTTGTTGACCCACATGCTGGACTCAAACTCAGACACAGGCGTTTTCGGTGCAAAAGTGAACAGGTTTATTTACAGGTGCAAGTGGACAGTGACACAGATATATATATACAGTGGAGATAGTGCTTGGTGATCTGGTGCGTCAGGTGGATCTCAGGACTGTAAGGGGAGAGGAGAGTTAATGCTCGAGCCGGTTGATGAGAGCAGGCGATATTGCAGGGAGAGGATGAGGATGAGTGACTCACAGAGTATGAAGGCAGATAACTCTCGGGAGGAGGACAGGTCCAGTGCGGTGCTGTGCGGGGAGGTGGTGAGTCCAGGTCGGGTGAGAACGCTGGAGGGAGGTAGGTAAGGTTCCAGGAGATCAGGTGCTGGACACAGAAGGATCCTCGGACACACAAGGAGCAGGGTGACGATAATCCTGAAGACAACAGGTAATCGGACATACAAGCAAACTCTCACACGAAGCACAACAAGAAACTCGGAAATAATCACTGGGAATAATCACTAGGAATAAATCACTAGGACGGCGCTTAGAAGTTACCATGAAGGTTAACAACCAGGCGCTGAATGAACGTCTGCCTTGTCCTTAAGTAGCACCCTGCTCCTCATCAGCTCTGATCTCCACCAGGTGTAATCAATCTACCTCGCGCTCCAGCGTAGCTTCTCTCTGCAAGCAGATGACTCACCCGACACAGAAAATACACAGCACATAATACACTGAACCTGACATTACCTCCCCCTCAACGACCGCCACCTGGCGGTACGGCACGAGATGCCTCAAAATCCCTGATGAGCTGGGGATCCTGTATAAAGGAGGCCGGCACCCAAGAACGATCCTCAGGTCCGTAGCCCTCCCAGGCTACCAGGAACTGCCGGCNTGTCATGGTGCGGTTACCAGGTGGGTTTGTTTGTGAGCTCCAAGTTTTTGACCCAGACTCCAGACACACACAGCGAGCAAACAGAGTTGCAGTTGAAACAGTGTTTATTATGTACAGTGAACAGGTGACAACAAATAGCAATACTGTGCTCGGGTGAATCAGCTCAGGACGGTCAGGTGCGAGACGGGAACGGTCCTGGGTTGTGGAGAGAGAAGAGTTAGTGACAGTTGGAGAACCAGCTAGCGGTGTGCGGGGATCGTGCTCGTTAAACTCACTGTGGAGGGTTTGACGTCCAGCTGTGAGGAGGGATCCTAGAGATGCTGCCGCGGGGGTGGTGATCCAGACTGTCCAGCCAGTGTACGTGATCCGGGTCCGGGTGCTGTTAGTGCCTGCGTCGTTCCAGCAGGGGTGACAGCAGAGCGCTGACCGGGAAGGTGTGGATCCAGAGGAGCCAGAGACAGACAGGGAGCCAGGGAAGAGAGCGGGTTGCGTGTTCCAGCGACCGGGCTCTTGAGACATCCGTGTGGGTAGCTAGTCCTCCTTGACAGGCGGGTAAACGTCCACGTTGAGGCACTGAGATCCAGGTATCGCTTCTGGATGCGGGCTACGCACAAGGGAGAGAGAAGGCAGGTTAAATACTGCTAGTAATGCTGCTGTCTGAATTATGTACTGGGCCACTCTGTTACCACGTAAGATTGTGGAACAAACTGGCGTCTGTCTCTTGTTCCTCCTCTGCTTAAGTACCCAGCTCTCCTGAGCTGGGTAACGATCCACACCTGCTTCCACTGATGATCCTGCTGCCACGCCCTGCAAGACAATTAGTCACACACACCACCCACCAGCAGCAGAGATCCTGACATAATGGGTTTAATCCCCAAAATATTTGGATGTTTAAAGATAAACATTGTTATCTTATATTATATTATTTTTATATTGTATTGTTTATTGTTTATATTGTTTTTATATTATTGTTAAAATTTACTTACTTTACAACACAAACTTTTTCACACCAACAAATGAAATGAATGCCTTTTTGTGTTTGTACCTCTGGGATGAAATACAAAACAAAATCATATCAAATGAATGCAAACGCTTACCTTCGGCTCGTCTTCTCTGTGTAGAGGATACTGAAGGAAAAAAACACGAGTTACACTCACCTAAAGTATTATTAGGAACACTATACTAATACAGTGTTTGACCCCCTTTCTCCTTCAGAACTGCTTTAATTCTACTTGGCATTGATTCAACAAGGTGCTAAAAGCATTATTTAGAAATGTTGGTCCATATTGATAGGATAGCATCTTACAGTTGATGGAGATTTATGGGATGTACATCCAGGGCATGAAGCTCCTGTTCCACCACATCCCAAAGATGCTCTATCATGTTGAGATCTGGTGACTGTGAGGGCCATTGTAGTACAGTGAACTCATTGTCATGTTCAAGAAACCAATTAGAAATGATTCAAGCTTTATGACATGGTGCATTATCCTGCTGGAAGTAGCCATCAGAGGATGGGTACATGGTGGTCATGAAGGGATGGACATGGTCAGAAACAATACTCAGGTAGACCGTGGTATTTAAACGATGACGAAAACTCAGTGAAAAGAAGCGCTGCTTCAGGCTGGCTGTCCCCTCTGTTATCATGGGGAATGTACGCTCTTTGCCAAAGAACATCGACGAGCTAGCAGCGCTTGCGTGTCACCGGAGAGCGTACAGGGACGCGAGCGTCATGATTTTTACGGAGTCGCGGTTAACCCTGGACATCCTGGACTCTACTGTCGCCATTAACCACTTTCACCTGGTGCGCGCGGACAGAACTGCGGAGAGCGGTAAGAAGAGAGGAGGAGGGCTGGCAGTGTTTGTGAATGAGGAGTGGTGCAAACCCGGACACATCACAGTAAAGGAGCAGATGTGCAACAGGGACATTGAGCTGTTAGCTGTTAACATGAGGCCATACTATCTGCCACGGGAGTTCACACAGACTATTGTTTTAGCAGCGTATGTTCCCCCACATGCTAACCACCAGCAGGCTGCAGACACAGCACCCACAAGCCCTCGTCCTCATCTCTGGAGATTTCAACCATGCTCTTCCCTCCTCTGTGCTGCCCACCATCACCCAGTATGTCACCTGCCCCACAAGAAACAACAGAACTCTGGACTTGTTCTTCTGCAACACCAAAGCTGCCTATTATACATCAGCGTTTCCTCCTGTGGGCAATGGGGATCACAACATCATCCACCTGCGCCCTGTGTACTCACCCCTGGTACACAGAGAGCCGGTTGTGACCTGTGTGGTGAGGAAATGGAGTGAAAACAGTGCAGAGGCTCTGAGCGACTGCTTTGGAACCACAGAGTGGCCGGTGCTCTGTGCTCCCCATGGTGAGGACATCAATGAAATGACAGAGTGCATCTCTGGCTACATAAACTTCTGTTATGAGAACACTGTATCTGCCCAGACGGTGCAGTGTTTCTTTTCACTGGACCCTACAACCACCACCAAACAGCCACCGGACCCTCCGACTACCACTAAACAGCCACCAGACCCTCCGAAATCCACCAGACAGCCACCGGACCCTCCGACTACCACTAAACAGCCACCAGACCCTCCGAAATCCACCAAACAGGTACCAGACCCTACGACCACCACTAAACAGCCACCAGACCCTCTGAATTCCACCAAACAGGTACCAGACCATACGACCACCACCAAACAGCCACCGGACCCTCTGACCACCACCAAAATGCCACCAGACCCTCTGACCACCACCAAACAGGCACTGGACCCTACGACCACCACCAAACAGGCACCGGACCCTACGACCACCACCAAACAGCCACCGGACCCTCTGACCACCACCAAAAAGGCACCGGGCCCTCTGACCACCACCAAACAGCCACCAGACCCTCTGACCACCACCAAACAGCCACCGGACCCTCTGACCACCACCAAACAGCCACCGGACCCTCTGACCACCACCAAACAGCCACCGGACCCTCTGACCACCACCAAACAGCCACCGGACCCTCTGACCACCACCAAACAGCCACCGGACCCTCTGACCACCACCAAACAGCCACCTGGCCCTCTGATCACCACCAAACAGCCACCAGACCCTCTGATCACCACCAAACAGGCACTGGACCCTACGACCACCACCAAACAGCCACCGGACCCTCTGACCACCACCAAACAGCCACCGGACCCTCTGACCACCACCAAACAGGTAACTGACCCTCCGACCACCACCAAACAGCCACCGGACACTCGGACCACCACCAAACAGCCACCGGACCCTCTGACCACCACCAAACAGCCACTGGACCCTCTGACCACCACCAAACAGCCACCTGGCCCTCTGATCACCACCAAACAGCCACCAGACCCTCTGATCACCACCAAAAAGGCACCGGGCCCTCTGATCACCACCAAACAGCCACCGGACCCTCTGATCACCACCAAACAGCCACCGGACCCTCTGACCACCACCAAAAAACCCACCGGACCCTCTGACCACCACCAAACAGCCACCGGACCCTCTGACCACCACCAAAAAGCCACCGGCCCCTCTGACCACCACCAAACAGCCACCTGGCCCTCTGATCACCACCACCCAGCCACCGGGCCCTCTGACCACCACCAAACAGTCACCAGACCCTCTGATCACCACCAAACAGCCACCAGACCCTCTGATCACCACCAAACAGCCACTGGACCCTACGACCACCACCAAACAGCCACCAGACCCTCTAATCACCACCAAACAGCCACCTGGCCCTCTGATCACCACCAACCAGCCACCAGACCCTCTGACCACCACCAAAAAGGCACCGGGTGTCACGGGCTCAGTGATCTTGTTGACCCACATTGCAGGACTCAGACTCAGACAGCGATTCAGGTGCAAAAGTGAAAGGTTTATTTACAAGATGGAGTTCAATATATACAGTGCAGTGAATGTGCTCGGTGATCTGGTGTGCCAGGGGAATTCTCAGCACTGTAAGGGAGACGAGAGTTAGTCTTGGAGTCACTGTGACTGATAGAGAAATCTTGCACAAGGAGAATCTTGAACTCACGGAAGGAGGCAGGTGATAACACGTGAGAGGAGGGCAGGTCCAGTGCGGTGCTGTGCAGGGAGAGGGTGAGTCCAGGATGGAGGAGCCCAGGTGGTGAGACGCAGGAGGGAGACAGATCAGGTTCCAGGCGACCAGACGCTGTACACAGATGTGATCTCGGAAATCACGAGGAGCAGGGTGAACAATCCTGAGGAGAACAGGTTAGTTGCACAACAGAGATCCAACTAGGGTTAGGTTACTCGGACTATAAATCTTTCTCGGAAAACACTCTGAATAATCACAAGGATCGGCACAAGGGAAGCTACCATTCAGGTCAACAACCAGGCGCTGAATGAATGATTGCGTCTGGCTTAAGTAGTGCCCTGCTCCTCATCAGCGCTGATCGCCTCCAGGTGTAGACAATCTGCCTCACGCTCCCGCGCAGCTCCTCCTGCAGACAATTAACTCACCCAACACAGAACATACAGCACACACAGACACTGAACCTGACACCGGGCCCTCTGACCACCACCAAACAGCCACCAGACCCTCTGATCACCACCAAACAGCCACCTGGCCCTCTGATCACCACCAACCAGCCACCGGACCCTCTGACCACCACCAAACAGCCACCTGGCCCTCTGATCACCACCAAACAGCCACCTGGCCCTCTGATCACCACCAAACAGGCACCGGACACTCTGATCACCACCAGACCCGGACCCTCTGACCACCACCAAACAGCCACCGGACCCTCGGACCACCACCAAACAGCCACCTGGCCCTCTGATCACCACCAAACAGCCACCGGACCCTCCGACCACCACCAAATAGCCACCGGACCCTCTGACCACCACCAAACAGCCACCTGGCCCTCTGACCACCACCAAACAGCCACCGGACCCTCTGATCACCACCAAACAGCCACCTGGCCCTCTGACCACCACCAAACAGCCACCGGACCCTCCGACCACCACCACACAGCCACCTGGCCCTCTGATCACCACCCAACAGCCACCTGGCCCTCTGATCACCACCAAACAGGCACCGGACACTCTGATCACCACCAGGCACCGGACCCTCCGACCACCACCAAACAGCCAACGGACCCTCCGACCACCACCAAACAGCCAACAGACCCTCTGACCACCACCAAACAGCCAACAGACCCTCCGACCACCATCAAACAGGCAAGGTGAGTTAAGTATCTAGCCCAAGGACAAAACGTGGGGATTCGAACCGGTGACCCACGACCTTCATATAAAATCAAATCAAAACTTTATTTATACAGCGCTTTTTGTGCATTAGTGCAATTCAAAGTGCTTTACAGGATAAAAACATAAACCCCCCACTCCCATTTACATACACAGATACACCCCCCTCCACCCAATCCAACCCCTGCAAGAAAACACCCTCAGAGGAACATAAAAAAAAGACTATTAAAAAGGCCAGTAAGCCGAGTACAGATGAGCCAGGTAAGGTAGGTGGGAAAACGCCATCAGGGGAACCATCTGCACCAGGAGCAGCAGGTCAGCAGCAGCAGCCAGGGTGCCGATCTAGAGGGGGAAGGCCGAGACCCCCACCTCCATCCAAGCGCTACCCAGAAAGCACCAAGCAGCTTCCCCATATGGGAAAGTCAAGATTATACGATCTGACAATGGGAGTGAATATACTGGAAAAGAGTTCCAAGATCTGCTCAGAAAGAACAGGATTAGTCATCAGACTAGTGCTCCTTATTCGCCGCATCAGAACGGCACTGCAGAAAGACAGTGGAGAACGCTATTTGACATGAGCCGGTGTATGTTAATCGAGAGCAAGTTGCCCAAAAAGCTATGGAGGTTTGCAGTACAAACAGCTGCACAGATACGCAACAGATGCTATTGTAAACGACTTGGGCAGACTCCATATGGTGCCTTTACAGGGAAAACCCCAAATATTTCCAAAATGATGGTATTTGGTACTGAGTGTTTTGCCTATAAGCAAGATAAAAAGAAACTAGATCCAAGGTGTGAAAAGGGCATCTTCATTGGATACGATAAGTACAGCCCTGCATATAATGTCTATTTTCCACAGACAGGAAGAGTATTAAAATACAGACAAGTCAAGCCCATATTGAAGGACACACAGATTCAGACATATGATGATTTTGATGATGATTGTTATGATGATACTGTGTTAAGTGATATGCCAGCTTAGATGGAACAACCCCATGGCATTCAGACAGCGTCTCCAGAGGAAAGGGTTGAAACTGATGTAAGTGTACCATCTAGTAGTCAAGGTGATAGTGGGGGCACACGCCGCTACCCAGAAAGAAATAGGCGACCACCAGCATATCTTAGAGATTATCAATGTAGAACTGAACATATTGAAGATGAACAGGAGGTGGATTATTTCTATAGGGCTGTTTATAATATACCCAAAACGTATACAGAAGCTATGAGCTCTGACAGATCTCAGAAATGGATCAAAGCAATGGAGAAAGAGATGACCTCTCTCAAAGAGAATGATACATTCACCCTGTGTACACTGCCAAAGGGAAAGAGAGCAGTGGGGGGTCGCTGGGTTTTGCTGTTAAAGAGAGCATTAACCAACCTGAAACATTCAAAGCTCGATATGTAGCAAAGGGGTACAGTCAGGTTGAAGGTATAGATTATAAGGAGACTTTCTCTCCAACAGCTAGTATGACCTCAGTAAGAGTTCTTATGCAGATAGCTGCACAAGATGGCCTTGTTCTTCACCAAATGGATGTCAAAACTGCCTATTTACATGCTCCCATAGACTGTGAGGTTTACATTGAGCAACCAGAGGGATTTGAGGAAGAGTCTGAGAATAGTGAACATCTAGTTTGTAAACTGAACAAATCTTTATATGGTTTGAAACAATCTGGACGCAACTGGAATAAACTACTACATGATCACCTGGTAGAGAATGGTTTTGAACAAAATGCAGCAGACAACTGTGTTTATGAAAAACAGTTTGATGGCGAAAGGGTAATTTTGATCATTTGGGTGGATGATTTGCTTATTGCCGCAAGCAGTAATAATCTGATGAGAGAAGTAAAGAGAATGTTAGCAAAAAGGTTTAATATGAAAGATCTTGGAGAGCTCAGACATTTCTTGGGCATTGATTTCACTCAACGCAGGGGTGAGATTAGAATGAGTCAGGGAAGACACATTGAAAAAGTGCTTAAAAGATTCGGTGTCAGGTTCAGTGTCTGTGTGTGCTGTATTCTCTGTGTTGGGTGAGTTAATTGTCTGCAGGAGGAGCTGCGCGGGAGCGTGAGGCAGATTGTCTACACCTGGAGGCGATCAGCGCTGATGAGGAGCAGGGCACTACTTAAGCCAGACGCAGTCGTTTATTCAGCGCCTGGTTGTTGACCTGAATGGTAGCTTCCCTTGTGCCGATCCTTGTGATTATTCGGAGTATTTTCCGAGAAAGATTTATAGTCCGAGTAACCTAATCCTAGTTGGATCTTTGTTGTGCAACTAACCTGCTCTCCTCAGGATTGTTCACCCTGCTCCTCGTGATTTCCGAGATCACATCTGTGTACAGCGTCTGGTCGCCTGAAACCTGATCTGTCTCCCTCCTGCGTCTCACCACCTGGGCTCCTCCATCCTGGACTCACCCTCTCCCTGCACAGCACCGCACTGGACCTGCCCTCCTCTCACGTGTTATCACCTGCCTCCTTCCGTGAGTTCAAGATTCTCCTTGTGCAAGATTTCTCA
>SSNP01000428.1:88273-98315 GCA_006937955.1 Pachypanchax playfairii | reverse complement strand
GTAAATAAACCTTTCACTTTTGCACCTGAATCGCTGTCTGAGTCTGAGTCCTGCAATGTGGGTCAACAAAATCACTGAGCCCGTGACATTCGGAATGTCTGACTGTAAACCAAGAACGACACCCTGTGAGTTAAAGCCTGAACTTAATGGAGATGGAGAAATTGTAAATGTAACAGGCTACAGAGAGATGGTGGGTAGTCTGATTTACATAATGACCTCAACAAGGCCAGATCTTAGCTGGGTGGTCAGTAAGTTGTCCCAGCACCTGGCCAAGCCAAGACAACAACATTGGAACACAGCAAAGCAGGTGTTAAGGTACCTGAAGGGCACGATTGACCTCGAGCTGTGCTATCAACATAGTGACCAGGACCTTAAGTTGGAAGGTTATAGTGATGCAGATTGGGCATCAGATCAGAGTGATCGGAGGAGTACCACCGGTTACTGCTTCAGCCTAACTAGAGATGGTCCAGTTATATCCTGGAAAAGCAGAAAGCAGCCTACAGTGGCGCTATCAACGTGTGAGGCTAAATACATGGCTCTAGCCTCCGCGGTTCAAGAAGGCTTGTACTTAGTACAATTTCTCCATGATCTAGATAAAGACAGGCACTACACCCCAGTTCTTATTTATGAAGACAATCAGGGGACTATTGAACTCTCTAAAAATCCAGTGTGTAGGCAGCGGAGTAAACATGTAGATGTGAAGTATCACTTTATACGGGCAGCGCATGTTAACGGCAAGGTCACAATCAAATATTGTCCCACTGACCTCATGGTGGCAGATGTGATGACAAAATCGCTGTCAAAACCTAAATTTGAGATGTTCAAGTGTTACCTTTTTGGGAAAATCTAGGTAACTATGGGGTGACACAGGTATATGTGGTCATGATTGCTATTTATTTTTGTCTATGAATGTTTTGCTATGAATTGTTGTATTGACATGTCACTGCTATAGAAATGAGACTGAGTGGGGGTGTTGAATATGTGATCTGGTGATTCAAGTGTGCAGTCTCATTCAAGCATTGTCAATGACCTACTCATTTTCTGTGAAGACCCCTGTCTATTTAAAACTGCGCATGTGCTAAATAAATTTCGCTCTCTTCTGTGGACACAAGAGCAACATGTGGTGTGTATTATTTTCAGTAAAAATGATACATTGTGATCCGGACTTAATCGCTTGATGGCCGCTGGTAATGTGACATGTACCATCCTCCCAAATTTAACAAGGACTTTATCAGTGAGTTTGGGGAATTTTTATCAGGAATTTCAGTGGACTCTGATCATTTTATTATTGTTTTGCTTATTATACTATAAAACATTTTTTTTATTTTTACCACATGTCAGATTCTGTTAAAGAGCATAATTAAATGTGTTTTTGTAGTTGGGTATGCACCTACTTCAGTCGAAATAAATGCACTGGAGGCACATGGGGACCTATCCAAGAGCTCCAATAGGCAGCGACAGTCCACGAGGCATCTATGTATATATGTCTATGGGTACATCACTATGTTACAGTCAGGTGGTTTTCCAGGAGAGAGTGGAGCAGCTGCTCAGAGAACAGGATTCAGGAGGATTATTGAGAAATGTGTGTGTTAAACCAAAAACCACTCTGGAGGGTTTAATAAGGAAATAATATCATAACATGGTTAAAAGATACAAACAGCTGATTTTACACTATACAAGACCTTGAATGTACTAAATTCCTGAGTTGTTGTGTTTGTCCGTATTTCTTCATTCTATCTTGGAAAATAGAAACAAACAATGTCGTGATAGAATAAAACATGAAACACAAAAGAGTAAATATGTATATAAAACCACCCTGGATGGATTACTACACCATGTGATGTTAGGTACACACACACGTACAAGTACATACACATACACAGACGTGCAAGTAAACACATGTACAAGTACACAGACAAGTACACATACAGACGTGCAAGTACACACACGTACAAGTACACACACAAGTACATATACAGACGTACAAGTACACACACATGTACAAGTACACAGACAAGTACATATACAGACGTACAAGTACACACACACGTACAAGTACACACACAAGTACATATACAGACGTACAAGTACACACACATGTACAAGTACACACACAAGTACATATACAGACGTACAAGTACACACACATGTACAAGTACACACACAAGTACATATACAGACATACAAGTACACACACATGTACAAGTACACACACATGTACAAGTACACACACAAGTACATATACAGACGTACAAGTACACACACATGTACAAGTACACACACAAGTACATATACAGACGTACAAGTACACACACATGTACAAGTACACACACAAGTACATATACAGACATACAAGTACACACACATGTACAAGTACACACACATGTGCAAGTACACACACAAGTACATATACAGACGTACAAGTACACACACATGTACAATCACACTCACATACACATCCACACACACCTATAAGTACACACATTTAAAAAACTTGATGTCTTCGGACTTTTTATTTCGATTATGACAGAGCCTGACTCGTCTGTACACCAAAGCCTCTCTGTGGTGTGTGTACCACTTTAAGAACAATAACTTGTAACTTAAACCCATTTTTTATTTAAAGATCAGTTCATCAGGACACAGGCCAGTACACCAGGAGACAGACAAGTACACCAGGAGACAGACCAGTACAATAGAAGGCAGGACAGTACACCAGGAGACAGACTAGTACACCAGGAGACAGACCAGTGCATCAGGAGACAGATCAGTACACCAGGAGACAGACCAGTGCATCAGGAGACAGACCAATACATCAGGAGACAGACCAGTACATCATGAGACAGACCAGTGCATCAGGAGACAGACCAGTACACCAGGAGACAGACCAGTGCATCAGGAGACAGGTCAGTACACCAGGAGACTGACCAGTACACCAGGAGACAGACCAGTGCATCAGGAGACGGGTCAGTACACCAGGAGACAGACCAGTACACCAGGAGACAGACCAGTGCATCAGGAGACTGACCAGTACACCAGGAGACAGACCAGTACACCAGGAGACAGACCAGTGCATCAGGAGACAGACCAGTACACCAGGAGACAGACCAGTACACCAGGAGACAGACCAGTACACCAGGAGACAGACCAGTACACCAGGAGACAGACCAGTACACCAGGAGACAGGTCAGTACATCAGGAGACAGACCAGTACATCAGGAGACAGACCAGTGCATCAGGAGACAGACCAGTGCATCAGGAGACAGACCAGTGCATCAGGAGACAGGTCAGTACACCAGGAGACAGACCAGTACACCAGGAAACAGACCAGTGCATCAGGAGACAGGTCAGTACACCAGGAGACAGACCAGTACATCAGGAGACAGGTCAGTACACCAGGAGACAGGTCAGTACACCAGGAGACAGACCAGTACACCAGGAGACAGACCAGTACACCAGGAGACAGACCAGTGCATCAGGAGACAGGTCAGTACACCAGGAGACAGACCAGTACACCAGGAAACAGACCAGTGCATCAGGAGACAGGTCAGTACACCAGGAGACAGACCAGTACACCAGGAGACAGGTCAGTACACCAGGAGACAGACCAGTACACCAGGAGACAGACCAGTACACCAGGAAACAGACCAGTGCATCAGGAGACAGGTCAGTACATTAGGAGACAGACCAGTACACCAGGAGACAGACCAGTACATCAGGAGACAGGTCAGTACACCAGGAGACAGACCAGTGCATCAGGAGACAGACCAGTGCATCAGGAGACAGACCAGTGCATCAGGAGACAGGTCAGTACACCAGGAGACAGACCAGTACACCAGGAGACAGACCAGTGCATCAGGAGACAGGTCAGTACACCAGGAGACAGACCAGTACATCAGGAGACAGGTCAGTACACCAGGAGACAGGTCAGTACACCAGGAGACAGACCAGTACACCAGGAGACAGACCAGTACACCAGGAGACAGACCAGTACACCAGGAGACAGACCAGTACACCAGGAGACAGACCAGTACATCAGGAGACAGGTCAGTACACCAGGAGACAAACCAGTGCATCAGGAGACAGGTCAGTACACCAGGAGACAGACCAGTACACCAGGAAACAGACCAGTGCATCAGGAGACAGGTCAGTACACCAGGAGACAGACCAGTACACCAGGAAACAGACCAGTGCATCAGGAGACAGGTCAGTACACCAGGAGACAGACCAGTGCATCAGGAGACAGGTCAGTACACCAGGAGACAGACCAGTACACCAGGAGACAGACCAGTACATCAGGAGACAGGGCAGTACACCGGGAGACAGGTCAGTACACCAGGAGACAGACCAGTACACCAGGAGACAGGTCAGTACATCAGGAGACAGGTCAGTGCATCAGGAGACAGACCAGTGCATCAGGAGACAGGTCAGTACTTCAGGAGACAGACCAGTACATCAGGAGACAGACCAGTGCATCAGGAGACAGGTCAGTACACCAGGAGACAGGTCAGTACACCAGGAGACAGACCAGTACACCAGGAAACAGACCAGTGCATCAGGAGACAGGTCAGTACACCAGGAGACAGACCAGTACACCAGGAGACAGGTCAGTACATCAGGAGACAGACCAGTGCATCAGGAGACAGACCAGTACACCAGGAGACAGGCCAGTACACCAGGAGACAGACCAGTGCATCAGGAGACAGACCAGTGCATCAGGAGACAGGTCAGTACACCAGGAGACAGACCAGTACACCAGGAAACAGACCAGTGCATCAGGAGACAGGTCAGTACACCAGGAGACAGACCAGTACATCAGGAGACAGGTCAGTACACCAGGAGACAGGTCAGTACACCAGGAGACAGACCAGTACACCAGGAGACAGACCAGTGCATCAAGAGACAGGTCAGTACACCAGGAGACAGACCAGTACACCAGGAAACAAACCAGTGCATCAGGAGACAGGTCAGTACACCAGGAGACAGACCAGTACACCAGGAGACAGACTGGAGACAGACCAGTGCATCAGGAGACAGACCAGTACATCAGGAGACAGGTCAGTACACCAGGAAACAGACCAGTGCATCAGGAGACAGGTCAGTACACCAGGAGACAGACCAGTACACCAGCAGACAGACCAGTACATCAGGAGACAGACCAGTACATCAGGAGACAGACCAGTACATCAGGAGACAGACCAGTGCATCAGGAGACAGGCCAGTACACCAGGAGACAGACCAGTACACCAGGAGACAGACAGTACATCAGGAGACAGGTCAGTACATTAGGAGACAGACCAGTACACCAGGAGACAGACCAGTACATCAGGAGACAGGTCAGTACACCAGGAGACAGGTCAGTACACCAGGAGACAGACCAGTACACCAGGAAACAGACCAGTGCATCAGGAGACAGGTCAGTACACCAGGAGACAGACCAGTACACCAGGAGACAGACCAGTACATCAGGAGACAGGTCAGTACACCAGGAGACAGGTCAGTACACCAGGAGACAGACCAGTACACCAGGAGACAGGTCAGTACATCAGGAGACAGGTCAGTGCATCAGGAGACAGACCAGTGCATCAGGAGACAGGTCAGTACACCAGGAGACAGACCAGTACACCAGGAGACAGACCAGTACATCAGGAGACAGGTCAGTACACCAGGAGACAGATCAGTACACCAGGAGACAGACCAGTACACCAGGAAACAGACCAGTGCATCAGGAGACAGGTCAGTACACCAGGAGACAGACCAGTACATCAGGAGACAGGTCAGTACACCAGGAGACAGGTCAGTACATCAGGAGACAGACCAGTACACCAGGAGACAGGCCAGTACATCAGGAGACAGGTCAGTACACCAGGAGACAGGTCAGTACACCAGGAGACAGACCAGTACACCAGGAGACAGACCAGTACATCAGGAGACAGGTCAGTACATCAGGAGACAGACCAGTACATCAGGAGACAGACCAGTGCATCAGGAGACAGGTCAGTACACCAGGAGACAGACCAGTACACCAGGAGACAGACCAGTGCATCAGGAGACAGACCAGTACACCAGGAGACAGACCAGTACATCAGGAGACAGACCAGTACACCAGGAGACAGACCAGTACACCAGGAGACAGACCAGTGCATCAGGAGACAGGTCAGTACACCAGGAGACAGACCAGTGCATCAAGAGACAGGTCAGTACACCAGGAGACAGACCAGTACACCAGGAAACAGACCAGTGCATCAGGAGACAGGTCAGTACACCAGGAGACAGACCAGTACACCAGGAAACAGACCAGTGCATCAGGAGACAGGTCAGTACACCAGGAGACAGACCAGTACACCAGGAGACAGACCAGTGCATCAGGAGACAGGTCAGTACACCAGGAGACAGACCAGTACACCAGGAAACAGACCAGTGCATCAGGAGACAGGTCAGTACACCAGGAGACAGGTCCGTACACCAGGAGACAGACCAGTACACCAGGAGACAGACCAGTACACCAGGAGACAGACCAGTACACCAGGAAACAGACCAGTGCATCAGGAGACAGGTCAGTACACCAGGAGACAGACCAGTACATCAGGAGACAGACCAGTGCATCAGGAGACAGACCAGTGCATCAGGAGACAGACCAGTGCATCAGGAGACAGGTCAGTACACCAGGAGACAGACCAGTACACCAGGAGACAGACCAGTACACCAGGAGACAGACCAGTGCATCAGGAGACAGACCAGTACACCAGGAGACAGACCAGTGCATCAGGAGACAGACCAGTGCATCAGGAGACAGACCAGTGCATCAGGAGACAGGTCAGTACACCAGGAGACAGACCAGTACACCAGGAGACAGGTCAGTACACCAGGAGACAGACCAGTACATCAGGAGACAGACCAGTGCATCAGGAGACAGACCAGTGCATCAGGAGACAGACCAGTGCATCAGGAGACAGGTCAGTACACCAGGAGACAGACCAGTACACCAGGAGACAGACCAGTGCATCAGGAGACAGGTCAGTACACCAGGAGACAGACCAGTACACCAGGAAACAGACCAGTGCATCAGGAGACAGACCAGTACACCAGGAGACAGACCAGTACATCAGGAGACAGGTCAGTACATCAGGAGACAGGTCAGTGCATCAGGAGACAGACCAGTGCATCAGGAGACAGGTCAGTACACCAGGAGACAGGTCAGTACACCAGGAGACAGACCAGTACACCAGGAGACAGACCAGTGCATCAGGAGACAGGTCAGTACTTCAGGAGACAGACCAGTACATCAGGAGACAGACCAGTGCATCAGGAGACAGGTCAGTACACCAGGAGACAGACCAGTACACCAGGAGACAGACCAGTGCATCAGGAGACAGGTCAGTACATCAGGAGACAGACCAGTACATCAGGAGACAGACCAGTGCATCAGGAGACAGGTCAGTACACCAGGAGACAGACCAGTACACCAGGAGACAGACCAGTGCATCAGGAGACAGGTCAGTACATCAGGAGACAGACCAGTACATCAGGAGACAGACCAGTGCATCAGGAGACAGGTCAGTACACCAGGAGACAGACCAGTACACCAGGAGACAGACCAGTGCATCAGGAGACAGGTCAGTACACCAGGAGACAGACCAGTACACCAGGAAACAGACCAGTGCATCAGGAGACAGGTCAGTACACCAGGAGACAGACCAGTACATCAGGAGACAGGTCAGTACACCAGGAGACAGGTCAGTACACCAGGAGACAGACCAGTACACCAGGAGACAGACCAGTGCATCAGGAGACAGACCAGTACACCAGGAGACAGACCAGTACATCAGGAGACAGACCAGTACACCAGGAAACAAACCAGTGCATCAGGAGACAGGTCAGTACACCAGGAGACAGACCAGTGCATCAGGAGACAGATCAGTACACCAGGAGACAGACCAGTACACCAGGAGACAGGTCAGTACACCAGGAGACAGACCAGTACACCAGGAGACAGACCAGTACACCAGGAGACAGACCAGTGCATCAGGAGACAGGTCAGTACACCAGGAGACAGACCAGTACACCAGGAAACAGACCAGTGCACCAGGAGACAGACCAGTACACCAGGAGACAGACCAGTACATCAGGAGACAGGTCAGTACACCAGGAGACAGACCAGTACACCAGGAGACAGACCAGTACACCAGGAGACAGGCCAGTACACCAGGAGACAGACCAGTACACCAGGAGACAGGTCAGTACATCAGGAGACAGGTCAGTGCATCAGGAGACAGACCAGTGCATCAGGAGACAGGTCAGTACACCAGGAGACAGACCAGTACACCAGGAGACAGACCAGTGCATCAGGAGACAGGTCAGTACACCAGGAGACAGACCAGTACATCAGGAGACAGGTCAGTACACCAGGAGACAGGTCAGTACACCAGGAGACAGACCAGTACACCAGGAGACAGACCAGTGCATCAGGAGACAGGTCAGTACACCAGGAGACAGACCAGTACACCAGGAAACAGACCAGTGCATCAGGAGACAGGTCAGTACACCAGGAGACAGGCCAGTACATCAGGAGACAGGTCAGTACACCAGGAGACAGGCCAGTACACCAGGAGACAGACCAGTACACCAGGAGACAGGTCAGTACACCAGGAGACAGGTCAGTACACCAGGAGACAGGTCAGTACACCAGGAGACAGACCAGTACATCAGGAGACAGACCAGTGCATCAGGAGACAGACCAGTGCATCAGGAGACAGACCAGTGCATCAGGAGACAGACCAGTACACCAGGAGACAGACCAGTACATCAGGAGACAGACCAGTACATCAGGAGACAGACCAGTACACCAGGAGACAGACCAGTGCATCAGGAGACAGGTCAGTACACCAGGAGACAGACCAGTACACCAGGAAACAGACCAGTGCATCAGGAGACAGGTCAGTACACCAGGAGACAGGTCAGTACACCAGGAGACAGACCAGTACACCAGGAGACAGACCAGTGCATCAGGAGACAGGTCAGTACACCAGGAGACAGACCAGTACACCAGGAGACAGACCAGTGCATCAGGAGACAGGTCAGTACACCAGGAGACAGGTCAGTACACCAGGAGACAGGTCAGTACACCAGGAGACAGACCAGTACACCAGGAGACAGACCAGTGCATCAAGAGACAGGTCAGTACAGCAGGAGACAGACCAGTACACCAGGCGACAGACCAGTACACCAGGAGACAGGCCAGCACATCAGGAGACAGACCAGTACACCAGGAGACAGGTCAGTACATCAGGAGACAGACCAGTGCCTCAGGAGACAGACCAGTACACCAGGAGACAGGTCAGTACATCAGGAGACAGACCAGTACACCAGGAGACAGACCAGTGCATCAGGAGACAGGTCAGTACACCAGGAGACAGGTCAGTACACCAGGAGACAGGTCAGTACACCAGGAGACAGGTCAGTACACCAGGAGACAGACCAGTACACCAGGAGACAGACCAGTACATCAGGAGACAGACCAGTACACCAGGAGACAGACCAGTACACCAGGAGACAGACCAGTGCATCAGGAGACAGACCAATACATCAGGAGACAGACCAGTACATCAGGAGACAGACCAGTGCATCAGGAGACAGGTCAGTACACCAGGAGACAGACCAGTGCATCAGGAGACAG
The DNA here is from genome assembly GCA_006937955.1 of Pachypanchax playfairii. Classification (NCBI taxonomy): domain Eukaryota; kingdom Metazoa; phylum Chordata; class Actinopteri; order Cyprinodontiformes; family Aplocheilidae; genus Pachypanchax; species Pachypanchax playfairii. The sequence continues at coordinate 88,642 of SSNP01000428.1, read as the reverse complement.
GTCAGTACACCAGGAGACAGACCAGAACACCAGGCGACAGACCAGTGCATCAGGAGACAGGTCAGTACACAAGGAGACAGACCAGTACACAGGAGACAGACCAGTGCATCAGGAGACAGACCAGTACACCAGGAGACAGACCAGTACATCAGGAGACAGGTCAGTACACCAGGAGACAGGTCAGTACACCAGGAGACAGACCAGTACACCAGGAGACAGACCAGTGCATCAGGAGACAGGTCAGTACACCAGGAGACAGGGCAGTACACCAGGAGACAGACCAGTACACCAGGAAACAGACCAGTGCATCAGGAGACAGGTCAGTACACCAGGAGACAGACCAGTACATCAAGAGACAGACCAGTACAC
>SSNP01000428.1:49220-71871 GCA_006937955.1 Pachypanchax playfairii | reverse complement strand
CCCCCCCCCCTCCACCCCGCCGCCGCAGCCCCCCCAACAACAACGCGCAGAGAACGCTTTTGCAAGAAGAAAGAAAAACAAAACCAAGAAAATGTCTAGACAGGTGAGTATTATTGTCATCTTTGCGCTCCTAAGGGTGGCGTTGCTAACAACGGCAAGGGCTTCATGCTTGTATTTATGTACGTGAGTGTGAGTGCCATAAAGCAGGTTTGTTCTCGCGAGATTAGTCGGGTCCGATCCACTGAAAGTTGCAAGTGCTGCTTTCAGGACACAGACCCCGGAGGGAGGGGAGGGACCCACGAATCACCCCGCCAAGTCCTTGTTTACCCCCACAGGAACTCTAGAAAACATTTATTGAGGTGAAAAAACTTACTTAGTTCTGCTTTAAATACGAAACCCTGATTCCAAACGCAAAACATCTGAGGACATTGGGAGAAACAAACACAGGAACTAATCATAGAAACAAGACACACCTGGGGAGCAACTGAGAAGAACACAGGAAATGACAATACACAATCAAGGGACCTACACTGCCACTGTCACAGGAAGTGACAAACGGTACAAAAATAAAAGCAAAACAGGAGACAGGACTGGGGCAAAATAAAAGCTGAACTAAATGACAGGGAATAACAAAACACCTGACTGTCATGGGAATATGAGAAGCTAAGAAAAAACACAAAATCCCAGATAACTCTGGAGAAAAGACCTACAAGAAATAATAAAGAAAAAAAACAAAACCCAAGACTGTCATATTTTGAGGTTGGTTTGCGAACTCTAATGTAGACCCAGACTTCAGACTCACACACAGGAAACTTGGGATCAAGGAAACAGTGTTTAATATTTACAGTGGGAAAAAGTACAACAAGGCAGAATGGTACAACGGCTCCAGAGATCCGAGACTGGCACGATGAAGGGGAAGATCTGACAGTGGAGGAGAGACAGGTTAGTGACTGGTTGATGTGGATATTTAGAGGGTTCAGGTTGCGGTGCGTGGGGAGTGTGCTCACAGACTTACAGTGCGGGAGAGCAGGCAGTATAAGGAGGAGAGACTGAGGTTCCAGGGTGGTGGTGGTGTTTCCAGCAGGGGGGGGAGATGGTGATGCAGGTAATCCAGAGTGAGAGTTTGTTTTTCCAGGAATCCAGAGGAGGCAGGGGTGTCAGCGATGTTGTGTTTGACCAGGACAGGTGCGGAGGATCCAGAGGGGAACAGAGACAGACCAGGACCAGGAACAGGGAGACAGTCGTGCCGGACCACGATGGAATCAAGAGCCCTCTGGACGGCGCAGCAGACGGCCAGCGCAAGTGGAGGCGCTCAGGACCAGGACAAAGACTAGGAGAACGGGAAGGAAAGGAACAGGTAAGTTTTCAGTTACTAATTTCTTTTCAGCAGTAGCTACACAGGCCACACGTTACCGCAGAATGAGCTGTAACAAACTGGCGTCTGTCTCCAGTTCCTCCTCTGCTTAAATACCCAGCCACAGAGAGCTGGGTAACGAGCCGCACCTGGATCCACTGATCACTGCTGCCACGCCCTGCAATCAGAGGTTAGTATCCAGACCAGGGGTGGGCAACTTCAGGCCTCGAGGGCCACTATCCTGCACATTTTAGATGTTCCCTTGTTTCACCACAACTGATTCAAATCTGCAACCTCTCAGCAAGTCCTATAGAAGCCTGTTAACGACCTGTTCATCTGCAGCAGGTGTGGTGAAACAGGGGAACATCTAAAACGTGCAGGATAGTGGCACTCGAGGCCTGGAGTTGCCCACCCCTGATCCAGACAAACCCCACACACCAACAGCTGAGAACCTGACAAAGACCTAACATGACTAGACAGTATATATGGGGACCACTTCGTGTTAGTTCAATGAATGAAACACATTTTCACCTTTTTTCATTCTAGTTAGAAAGAAATAATGATAATGAGTGCTGTATCAATAAAGTCAAATAGGAAACATTAAAGTTATAGACAGAACCCACTTCAATGGATTAATCATAACTAGTTTGTTTAGTTAAGGATATATTAATGCTGGTTGACATTTAACAAACCCCAAAGTAAACCCCTTTTAGGTTGCTTGTAGCTCAAATAACAATTTAAAGACAGACTTTATTCATGAACGTCTAGTTCATAATTCATGCGCCGCGAGGTGGCAGCAAATTGTAGTAGTAGCTCTGTCTTATCATGTTTTTTTTAAAATTACAGCCGTCTTTTGACAGACTTCAGCTGTCAAATTAGTTTTTTTAAAGGGGGATTTTTGCGTCGGTTCAGGGGCTGTGCTGCACGGGAGAGTTTTTTGGATGCTTTTGGCTCTTTTTGGCTGTTTCCGGATTTTGTTGTGATGGGTCTCCATGGCAACGGAAGACTTGTTTATCAGCGTGACCAACTGATAAAACTCTCCCAAATCAAAATTAACAGTGAAATAACACAGCAAATCCCGCTGGAGTTGAAGAGAAAGAGAAGAGGACGCAGGGCAGGAGTGAAGCAGAGAGAAAAGCGGTGGAGATTTAAACCGTTTCTTCCAACTGTTGTGATGGGTAACGTCAGATCGCTAGCTAACAAAACGGACAAGCTCGAGGTGCTAACCAGGTCCCAGAGAGAGTACAGAGAATGCAGTTTTATGTGTTTCACCGAGACGTGGCTGCATGAACACATCCCGGACAGTAATGTGTCTGTACACGGCTTTATGACGGTCCGCGCAGACCGCAGTAAGCAACTCAGCGGGAAGCTGAGGGGAGGTGGAATCATAGTGCTGGTTAACCAGCGTTAGTGTCATCCTGGACATGTCACTGTGAAGGAGAAGATCTGTACGAGGGACATCGAACTGTTAGCTGTGAGTTTCCGTCCATATTATTTACCCAGAGAGTTTACCTGTGTTATTCTGGTAGCGGTTTATATAATACCTGGTACCGCTCCAGAAACTGCCTGTGATGTCATCAGCTCCGTTGTTGCAAGGCTACAAACACAGCATCCAAACTCAGTTATGGCGATCTCTGGAGACTTCAACAACGTCTCCCTCTCTACAGCTTTACCAACATTCCAACAGTTTGTCAGCTCCTCCACCAGAGAAAATAAGACGTTGGACTTATTTTATGTAAATATTAAAAATGCATACAGCTCCTCTGCCCTGCCACCTTTAGGAAGATCTGACCATAATCTGGTTCTTCTCACCTCCACCTACAAGCCCATCGTTCAGCAGCAACCAGTGATCACAAAAACCATCAAAACCTGGTCTAATGATGCTGAAGGTGCTCTGAAAAGTTGCTTCGAAGCTACGGACTGGAATGTCCTCTGTGAACCTCATGGAGACAACATCAACACCATGACTGAGTGTGTGACAGATTATATAAACTTCTGTGTGGACAGCATCGTACCAACAAGAACTGTGAGGTGCTTCTCCAATAACAAACCCTGGATCACCAGAGACCTGAAAAAGCTGCTGAACATCAAAAAGAAAGCCTTCAGGGATGGTGACAGGGAGTTATTAAAGACAACACAAAAACAACTTAAAGCACAAACCAGGAAGTGCAAGGAGGACTACAGGAAGAAGCTAGAGAGTCAGCTCCAGCAGAACAACGTGAGGGATGTGTGGTCTGGAATGAAGAAGATCACCGGCTTCAAGGTAAAGGGGGACCAGACTGATGGAGGTCTGGACAGAGCTAATGAACTGAACATGTTCATTAGCTCATCATTCCGGAATAGCGCTATAACTGGTGGCAGCTTGTTGGAGTAGCTCTGTGACTTAGCTAGCACTTGCTAGCATTTTTTAAATTCTTTTTGAGTATTTCTTGATGGTTTTTTCTTCTGGAAATATTTTCTAAATACTTTTCTTCTGATTTGGGTGCTGTGCTAATCGAGTTTTTTGCTGGATTTGTCACTTGTTATGATGCGTAACCATGGCAACAAGAGACTTGTTTACAAGTAAGAGCAGCTAACTGACATTTCTAAGGCTGAAATAATCCTCAAATTGAAAGTCTGGATCCCTGATGAGCTCAAAAGATGGGGACGTGGATGCAGAGCAGGAGCGGAGTGAAGAGAGAGAGGGAGGAAGTTTGGGCCTTCTCTTCCATCGGTCATGTTGACAAATGTGAGATCTCTTTGCTAACAAAATGGGTGAACTTGAAACTCTGTTGAAATGCAGCATCATGTGTTTCACTGAGACATGGCTGGAGGGACGTGTCCTGGGCTCCGGTGTGTCTCTGTCTGGCTTTCGGACAATACGGACAGACAGAGATTTGAAGAGGAGCGAAAAAAGAAGAGGAGTTTGTCAGCTGATCACATCTGCAGTCACCTGTTGGGGGCAGAGCATCAGAGTATGTGACACGAGGAGGCTGAACAGATTGATAAGGAGGGCTGGTTCAGACCATGACAGGTTGATGACCATGTCTTAGGGTCTATGTGGAGGGAGGACGGTGGCTTTCTGTTTTCTGAACACTGCAGCCAGGTCATGATTGGCCTCTGTAATCCCCTCCCGGGGGGCTAGTGTTGGATGGTCTGGCAGGCAGAGGTAGAGCGCCCATGCATCGGTGTGTGCAGTCCGGGCCCCAGTTAGGGATTTGGCGAGCTGTCCAGGAGATGTGAAGGTCGTGGGTCTGGAACCATGGATACCCCAGGATGAGTGGGCTGGTGGTGGAGTGTATGATATAGAACTGAATGGGTTCATGATGCTCCCCGACGGACATCTGGAGCGGTGCGGTGCAAAGACGGATAGGGTGTGGCTGGATCAGATGACCGTCTACAGAGGTAACATGCAGGGGATATGTGACTGGTTCGGTGGCCAGCTGGAGCTTAGCTGCAAGACACCTGTCCATAAAGTTCTCAGCCACTCCTGTATCCAGCAGTGTTTCACACTGGTGCAGAGAAGGCAGTGAACTGGGAGCAGGAAGCGGCAGGGTTGGATCTGGCCAGATGAAGCTCCTCCGATGTTCACCTGGCCTGTTCGTTTTCTGGATGGAGGGGACACTGGGGTCGACTGTATTGGGGAGACCCGCAGTAGGCGCAGAGTCCCTTCACGGTACCGGCGGTTGCGTTCCTCTCAGGAGAGGTGACCCAGTTGCATTGGCTCCTCCATGGCTGCTGGCTCCACTGGAGCAGTAGAAGACTTGGCCGTGAAGCTGGGTGCTGGATAAGTCACAAGGCAGGAGGGAGCTGGGACGTGGGGCCGGGAGAGGACCCGTCGATTGGTATCAAGGGTCAACTCCACCAGTTTGTCTAGGGTCTTGGGAGACTCCCGACCCACCAGCTCATCCTTAATCTTATTTTTGTTTGCTAAAAAATGTAAAAGTGATTTTTGTTTTTTCCAAGAAAGCCATTCTGTATCTACTGATGTGAACTTCTGGAAATCCCAATCAGGTAACGATGTCTGGTGTTCGCATGGCTCAGAAAGGTCAGCTGGGGTGTGAGAAGGCCAAATTTTAGATAGATAAAGCACTGTGAAGCACTGTGAGAAAGGGTTCTTGTTGATGTTCGCAGGTGCACTCTCAGTTATAAGCACAGACAGGCTCCAGGGACCTACAGAGTCTTTCCTTGCATCTGCTCCAGCATGTGTGTGAAACGCTTTCATTTCATGCATGATCTTATGGAAATATGATTTTATGGAATAAATTCTTCTTTATAAAGATTCACTCGCCTGACTTATTTTTAACCAAAATCTCTACCACAACAGGGTGGTATTGTCCTACATTCAGATTGTGACTCTTTAGGTCATTATATTTGTCTAGTAGTGGAATACAGTCACTCCATTTTCATAATTATTAATTTATATGGCTATAATACCAAACCTGAAAATTATAAATTAATTGACTCTTTAGATACAAGGATTAGGTTTTGGCTCTCGAAATTTCCCAGTTTGAGTTTATTAATTGGTGGAAATTTTGATGTTTCAGTAAAGCAGTACTGAATAGCTTTTCTACAGCCGTGTCTCAGACAGCCGTTGTTGGAACCGGTATTCTGCAGAAATATGCAACCCGTTGAGATGTGCTACACACACGTGTCGTTCTACAGTCTTGACTTCAATAAAAAATATCAGGGAAGGATCATAAAAATATGTTTAAATAATTAACAGGACACACTCACCATAAACAAGAATACTGTAGAAACTTCTAATAACATCTCATTATGAAATAAGTTGTTAATTCGTACTATGGAGGCATTTTTCATCAGGGCACCATAAATCATCAGAACACCACTTCCTGCTGAGACCTGAATTACTGAAGTTATTTAGTCTATTGTAAAACCATCAGAGGGTCCAGAGTGTCTAATATGAAGCTGAACATGTTTTTGGTGCGTATCCACTTAGACAAGTTTCAAAATTGTAGCTTAAAGTTTTAGAAGTTATTTTGTACTGATTTAAATGACACTATAGATAGATGGCCCCCAGCACAACATTTTAGAAATAATTTGAGGATGGAAACATTTATGGATAAATTTAATGTAACTGATATTTGGAGAGACAAATTTCCTGATATTTCATTTACATGGAGTAACTGTTCTGGTTCAAGAAAATCACATATTGATTTCTGGTTAATATCAAATAGTTTGTCAAAGGATAGCATCACGCTCCACTTACTGATCATAGAGCAATATATATTAACTTGCAACTTTTTCCTACTAGTAATATTAATAGATCGTCATATTGGAAATTGAATAGTTCACTTTTGAGCCATACTGATGTAAAATTTGAAATTACACGACTGTTAAAACATTTTTTAGATGAGGCTAATATTGAAAATACTTATAGCACAAACTGGTAACTTTTCAAATTTGAGAAAATATTGAGACAGTGTGGAGCATAAATATCTAAGTCGAGGGCAGAAGAAGAAAATCTAATTGTTCAGATTTCTGCAATATATCAACTACCACCAGATACCAATACCAATTTATTTGCAGAGCACATTTTATAGAATACAACGTCCAAAGTGCTGTACGTTGAGTACAAAATAGATAATCATTAAAACCAATTATGAAATAAAACAATAAAACAGTAGAAGCAATAAACAATAAAATCAGAATAGAATATAAAAGGTTAAGATGTATTAAAGCTAGTGAATAGAAATACGTCTTTAACCGAGACTTGAACACTGTAACAGAAGGGGCGGGTCTGACATCCAGGGGGAGTTGGTTCCACAACTTAGGTGCACAAACAGAAAAAGCTTGTTCCCCTCGTGCTCCTACACGACCTCGAGGGACACACAAAAGACATTGGTCAGACGAGCGGAGGGAGCGAGCCGGGACATAGCAACTTGGAAAGGTAGGGTGGGACCAGATAATTAAATGCCTTAAATGTAAACGGTAAAAGATTTACTGTAAGAAAGCTGAAGGAGCTTTTGTGTGTTCAAGAGAGAGATGGATAGAGGAGGGAGAGCAGAATTCTGCTTACTTTTTTTGTTTGGAAAAACATAGATTTCCAAAACTATCTCTCAGTTTTGTTGTAACTTTTACACAAAGCTGTACGAATCCAACTATAATGCTAAAGTCGCTACTGTCAGGATATTTTAATACCCCTAAGTTAAATAACTATCAAAAAGACCATCAGTCAGACACAGAGTATGGTTTAATGAGCTTTGCAAAGGAGAATGCCCCAACCAAGGTGTTGAGACGATTCTGATGTGTTCACCTCTGCATTGCCTTTTTATTCACAAAGACACCTCCCATCTGGATGAAGCAAGGGAGGGAAACAAGTGTGGGTCAGATAATAAAGTCAGAGTGGAATAAACAATCACTCCTGTAGATAAACAACAGGAACTAGTCGTAAACCAATTGGTGTCTAAGATAAAGACAGAAGTGTTTTTACAAGTCTGGGCAAATCTAGATCACTAACTCCTGCAACATGACCTGTGACCTTTTACCAACATCGTAAAACCTTAAAATCTCCAACAGGTACTCAATTTCTTGATTCTGTAAATAATATTAAAACGTTAAAAAGCACAGATAGGCTTCTTCGTGACAGCCCAATTACTGAAAATGAGGTATTGAACTCTATTGAACTTCTTAAAAACAACAAATCTCCAGGCACAGATGGTTTGGTGGCTGAGTTGTATAAATAATTCTCTTCTCAGTTAGCATCTTTTTTGTTACAGGTTTATAATGAAAGTATTGAAAGGGGCACTCTTCCCACCGTCTAACTCAAGGACTTATTACCTTAATTCCTCAACCAAAGAAAGGACTTGATTTCTATAGATAACTGGAGACCAATAAGTCTCCTAAACAATGATGATAAAATATTGTCTTTATTGCGAGCCAGAAGAATTAAATATATTTTGGATGATATTGTAGATGAGACACAATCTGGATTCATAACAAACAGGGACATCTCTAATAACATTAGACTTGTCTTGGATATTCTGGACTACTCAAAGTTAATATGTGATGATTAATTTATCTTTCTCCTAGACTTCTACAAAGCCTTTGATTCAATTGAGCATAAATTCATATTTCTCACGCTTAAGAAATTTAGTTTAGGTGATGTTTTCTGTAAAGCTGTTAAGACTCTGTACTCCAAAGCAAATAGCTCTATTAGAATGAAAAATGGCACTTCTCCTCGATTTTGTCTGAATCGAGGCGTTCACCAAGGATGCCCAATCACTCCTTATCTTTGTTTACCCTGTACCCAAATTCTTGCCTCTCATATTTCTAATAGTGCTATGGGAGGTATAAGCATCGCAGATAGAGAGGTTGTCATCAGTCAGTTTATCAGATTATATCATAATCTTTCTCCATAATGGGGGGGGGCACTCATGTGCAGTAATGGAGTAGTGTGAGGCTCCGCAAAGTCTTCTTAATGTAGTAAATTTTCGCTGCACTTATTTCTTAGCTTTGTGCTTGTTGATTGCCAGGACTATCTTGACTTTCTGCCGGATAAACGTTGAACCATGGGACCGAAGAAGGACGAAGGAAAGTCATCAAACTCTGTGACCTCTTTGGCTAACGCTACCAATGAAGCTATTATAGCCGCTGTAAATAAGTACGGTGCTGAGTTATCTAAAGTTTCGACACAGATGGGAGAGCTGAAAAAATCTGTGGAGGGTCGCCTGAACACTGTTGAGACCCATTTATCCACCTTGCAGAGTGAGCACAGTCAGATGGAACAGCGTTTGGACAGTGTGGATGTTGCCCTTTCTGATGCTGATGTTCGCATTATGGTGCTAGAAGCTAGCTGTCATGAGCTACAAACGGAAAACGGCCTTCTCAAAGCTAAGCTAAATGATTTGGAAGGGCGCTTGCGAAGGCTAAACGTTACGATCATGGGAATTAAAGAGGGAGAAGAGAAAGGGAATCCCACTGACTTTGTGACAAAGCTGCTTCCCGAGCTACTCGGTCCAAACAACTTTACCACGCCCATTAAATCAATCGCGCTCACAGAAGCCTTAGACCTAAGCCTCCCGACACCGAATGCCCACGGATGATCATAGCCAAAGTACACAACGACCGCAACGTGGCCAGCATCCTCCGACTCAGTAGACGACATGCGCCACTTCACTACAAGGGTAGTAAAGTTTTTATCTTTGAGTAATTGTTTGGTACATTAACCTGTGTACATTTTTTAACTTGTTTTTTGAATGCAAGATGGTACTTCCAAGTTAGATTTTAGTCCCCTCACATTTACCTCATGGAACTGTAGAGGCTCGGGAAAGGCTCTTAAAAGAGGAAAAGTTTTTTCTCATTTGAAATCTTTGTCCTCTGATATAATTTTCCTACAGGAAACTCATATTCAACCTACAGAACAGAAAAGGTTAAAGATGTTATGGATATCCCAAGTTTATCAGTCAGCCTTTTCCTCAAAGGCGAGAGGAGTTGCCATATTAATTCGCAGAACAGTGCCTTTTCTTTTTAAGTCCATAGTGACAGATCCAGGTGGGAGATTTGTTCTGGTAACTGGTACCATTAATTGTTGTGTGGCTGAGCTGCGTGTGGGTGTGGCTGTGTGCGTGGGTGTATCTCTTACCTTTTTCACAGGTGGATCAGCCCTCTGGAGCGCAGGTGTGGCTCATCTCCTCAATTACCTGAGGCGAGATTTAAGGGGAGGATCAACAGGAGACGGGCGCCAGATTGTTCCACTTCCTTTGTGGATCTTCACCGCTGACCTGACGCCTTCCCGTGAAGTCCTCATCTCTTCTCGCTGGGAGCAGTCCTATCCACGGTTTCCATACCAAGTCTGGTTTCAGGAACTGCCCTCAGCCCGTCTCTTCTCCCCTGGAGTCGCACCTGCTGGAAACACCATTCAGAGCCTGAGTCGGTCTGTCCACCCTCCAGCACTCACACACCAGCCACAGGATTCTCACCCCAGCCTCAGCCTCCAACCACTCCTCCTCCTTGGAACCACCATCGTCAGCCTCCTCTCCGTAAGCACTCCTCTCCTTCATGCTTGTTCCTCCCTGCTCCAATCTAGTCCACTAACCTGTCTTCTCCACGCCTAGATTCAGCCTGCTCCTCCAGTGAGGCCCGGTTCCAGTCCTGCCTGCAACACAGTGTCTTAGTACCTGACTGTCGTATTCCTTGTACTAATTAAACTTTTAAAACTGTGTTTTGGTCCTGGAGTTGTGCTTGTAAGAGGGTTCTAGACAACCGGAGGCTGGTCATGACATTAATTCAATGCCATTGGCCATTTTAAACATTTATGCTCCAAATTTTGACTGCCCTGATTTCTTTACTAAAGTTTTCTGTCTAGCTGCCAATCAAAATAACCACAATCTTATAATTGGGGGTGACTTTAACTGCTTTCTTGACCCTAATCTTGATAGATCTTCTTCTGCAACTGCTCCTACACTAAAGTCTGTACCAGTCTTGAATAACCTTATCAAATCTTTTAACCTAGTGAATATCTGGAGGCTTCAACATCCATTAGACAAACTATACGCTTTATTCTCCCCAGTACATGGTAGTTTTACAAGAATTGACTATTTCCTAATAGACTCTAATTTGATCACCAATGTTGTTGGCTCCATTTACAATAACATTTTAATTTCTGATCACTCTCCTATTTGTATTAAAATTGATTTCAAAATGTATGTGCAATCATACAATTGGACATTTAATCCGGCATTAAATTTGGATAAGTTTTTTGTGAAAACATATCACAAAAGATTACAGATTTTTTATGTTTTAATGACAACGGCAAGATCTCTGATTCCATATTGTGGGAGACATTTAAAGCCAGGATCAGGGGAAATATTATCTCATATCAGTCTTTAAAAAAAAAAGTGAGACAGAAACACATGTCTGAAATTCAGGCTCAGCTTCCTCTTTTGGAGGAACAATACTGGGCTTCAAATTCAAACGAAATTTTAAAAGATATTGCAGATATGAAGTTTGAGTATAGCTGCATTCTTGGTGAACAGGTTTGCGGTTATATTCGTAAGCTTAAACAAAAGCAATTCAAGCTTGGAGACAAAGCTGACACTGTTTTGGCTAGGCAGCTTAAAGGTGTACAGGCTGAATGGGCAATTTATAAAATTGTGTCATCTAATGGGAAAATAATAACTGATCCAATACATATAAATAAGACATTCTATAATTATTATAGTGCCTTATATACCTCAAAGTTGTCATCATCAGAGCACGACATTCTGGACTTCTTCAGGACTCTAGATATACCTATGTTGAGCAAATCAGCTAAACAACAGCTAGATGCTGACTCTACCTTAGAGGAGATTAAAGCTGCTATCCGTTCATTTCCAAATGGTAAGGCCTGTGGTTCTGACGGATTCAGTATTGAATTTTATAAAGCTCACATTGGCAAACTTGCTCCATGACTACTTCGAATGATAAATAACTCTGTGAAAGATGGCTCTATATGACACTATATGATGCAAATATTTGTCTCTTACTAAAGAAGGATAGAGATGAAACAAATGTAGCTTCTTATCGTCCTCTAAATTTGTTAAATTGCGATCAAAAGATTAATGCCAAAGTTTTGACAAACCAGCTAAATGAGCACATTGGTACCTTGATTCACACCGATCAAACAGGGTTTATTCCTGAAAGATATGCTTTTTCTAATACTCAAAGACTTTTGAATATTATGTATTCTAACAAACTACCATTTTCTGCAGTAATTTCTCTGGACGCCCAGCGGGTTTTTGACCAGATTGAATGGGACTATATGTTTATCACACTTAAGAAATTTGGCTTTGGAGACAGATTCATGGTTATTGCAAAAATGCTTTACGCACACCCCAGATCATGTGTACTTACTAATAACAATAAGTCTCCTCCTTTTTTATTGCATCGTGGTACTACACAGGGCTGTTGTCTTTCACCACTGTTTTTTGCTATGGCACTTGAACCACTTGCCATCGCCATCAAGACAAAACCAGAAATTGACGGCTTCAGATACAATGCATCTGACTGCACTATCAGCTTGTATGCTGATGATGTTATTTTAACAATGTCTGACATCAAACAGTGTATTTCACCTCTTCTCGAGACGATTAGGGAATTTGGTCGCTTTTCTGGCTTTATGCCTCTTTCGGATGGTTTAGACAATAATTTTCTTTGCAGTTTACCTTTCAAAGTTACTACTGAGCATTTTGAATATTTGGGGATTACCATCTCTAGGAATCCTAAACAACTTTTCAAACTAAATTTTACTGACCTTTTAAACAAACTTAGGAACATGATTGATAAATGGAAGTTACTCCCAATTTCTTTAATCGGACGAGTAAATATTGTTAAAATGGTTATACTTCCAAAATTGATATATTTATTCCAGAATTTACCTATTTTCCTTAGGGCATCATTTTTTTAAATTGGTCGATTCCATTCTGACCTCTTTCATTTGGGCCGACAAGACTCCCCGTATTTCTAAAGTGCATCTTCAAAAGCCTACCTCGGAGGGTGGTCTTGGTTTGTCTATTATGAGACATTACTATTGGGCATGCAATGCTAGAGCCTTGGTTTTTTGGTGTCAAAATAATGGTAATGATGACCAAGTGACCTGCTGGCCTGCCCTTGAATCCTATTATTGTGATTCTTTAGCAGGTGCATCCTTACCTGCATTACTATTTAGCAAACCAGACATCCCTCTGACAATATTCAGAAATTAATTTATTTTGTACAATTCCTTAAGTATTTAGAACCAGATCAAGAGGGTACTGTGTCTACTGGATTTGTCCATTTATGCACCTATATGTCAAAATCCAACATTCAAACCAGCTATATTGGATCCTGTATTTAAGCAGTGGTCAAATAAAGGTTTATTTTCAGTCCAGGACCTTTATGTAAATAAACCTTTTGCGTCTTTTGCTCAACTACAAGCAAAGTTTAATCTCCCACCTGGCCATTTTTTCAGGTACTTGCAGATAAGGCATTTTGTACAACAATCTCAAATTAGTCTTGATAATATTCCTGTGCAGCATGATTTCTATGATTGCCTGAGAAAATCTCCAACCTCCAAGAATTTGGTCTCATAGTTTGTCAGTCTTTTTTTAGACCAACTTCATCAATCCACATTGAAGATTCTTGGATTAGAGATGCAAGTGTAGAGATTGCAGATGATTTGTGGGAAAGAGCCTTGACTGGAAACAAATCATGTTCTATAAATGCTAGACTTCAACTTTTACAGTTCAAAGTTATACATCGGTTGCATTACTCCAAAACTTCTATTTCACCTTTGTGTGATAAGTGTATAGCAAGTGATGGCACATTAAGTCATTTATTTTTTCTTTGGCCCACACTAAAAAACTTTTGGTCTGAGATTTTTCATGTGTACAGTACCATATACAAAAAAAACAATAGCACCAGATATTTTAACTGTGATACTTGGCTCTTCAGAATACACACTGTCATATTCTCGGGCAATGCAGCAAGTCATTATGTTTGGCATGATAATTGCGAAAAGAGTTATATTGAGGGAGTGGAAGGCCACTACACCACCTAGTTATTATAAATGTTTAAACGACATGATGTCTAACTTGCATCTCAAAGAGATTCAAAGAGAAATTAGTTTGGCTGACAGTCATGACAAGTTTGTTGAAATTTGGGGGCCATTTATTGATTATATGAAGCGGAAGAGGACTCATGCGGTAACCTCAACAGACTGAACTACAGTTCTTGAACTAATGGATCTATTTTATTTTTTGTAGTACAAAGACTGTACCAACTTTTCATATGTATAAAGATTGTACCAACTGTTAATGTGTGAGTTGTGTGTGTGTTTACCATGACACTGGGAGTGTTTGATTTTTGTCGTTGTTCTTGTTTGTAACTTAAAATGAAAAATGCTATAAATAAAGTATTTAAAAAAAAAATGCTGGTCAGGTGTCAGTTGCTTTACAAGTTATAGATGATTTCTCAAAAGCTTCTGGATTGATGCTAAATTTAAATAAATGTCAATTACTACCTGTTAAAGATTGCAATGATGAAAATATTTGTGATATTACTGTTCAAAAAGAAGCATCATATTTAGGCCTAATTATTTGCAAAGATCACAAAAATAGAATTTCCCAAAATTTTCCCTCAATCATCAAAAATCTCAAACCAAATTAAATCAATGGTTGCAAAGAGATTTAGCAATAGCCTTCGTATTGCTCTCAAGAGCAGAAGGTCTGTCTCGACTGACTTATGCAGCTATTACTCTGCATGTGGATAGGAAAACTTGTGGGGATATTGACCGAATGCTCTTCAACTTCCTATGGAAAAATAAGACTCATTACATTAGAAAGAGTGTAGTGATGAATGACTATGAACATGGTGGAATCATTGTTTTGGATTTCACTACCCTAAATTATACATTCAAAATTAATTGGGCAAAACATTTTCTTAAAAATCCGGTCTCCATTTGGAGTTTTACTCCTTAATATATTTTAATATTTTATATATTAAGTTTGGTGGTCTAAATTTTTTTCTTAGGTTGTGACTATAATATAGGTAAGCTTCCAGAAAAGCTCTCAATGTTTCCCAAACAAGTTTTATTGTCATGGTCCCTTATATATAAACACAACTTTACACCCCATATGTATTTGATTTGGAATAATAGGAACATAGTGCATAAAAATAAATCATTATTTTTTTCTAGTTGGGTATAGAAAATGGCTTGTTTTAGTAAATCAGTTGTTTAATCTAAATGGGCAGCTTATGTCTTCTTCAGAATTCTTAAACACGTATAAATTTCCAGCCACACCCAGAGAATATACCATATTGTTTGATGCAAAACCCAGGGGAATCTTTTTTTTTTTTTATGATTAACATTTTTATTTTATTTTTTTTTCACAGTTGTGCAACAACACAAATCACATTTCAATCCCCAACCCCATCCCAGCCCCCCTTGAACACATCATCACCATTACATCAAGTAACATTGCACTGAGACTCCACATCCATATAAGAGTGGGGAAAACACACATATAAGAGTGAAATAATGAAACAATGATTCTAGCATAGACACCAATAATACAACCACAAAATGACACTTACACTGACAGATTTACAGATAATACAAGTCAAATAACAATTCAGTAGTACCTGTGTGTTGTATCCTCTGCCTACGTTCCGCCCATATTTTCCAAATATTTGCCCCATTTCAGATAATAATCATCAAGCCTGTCTAATCTTTTGTAGGAAATCTTTTCAAATGCTGCCACTCTGGCTAGTTCACAAGACCATTCCCGGACCTCTGGTATTCCATCACTCCTCCACTTCCTAAGAATTACTTGTCTGGCAATCATTATGCCGGATTGGACCCAGTTTCTTAAAAGTTTATTGCCCCCTGTCCACATAGATGTATCTCCAAGAACAAAGAGCCTAGGGTTGAATGGGATATAAATCTCAGACATTTCACCCATAATAACATGAACCCTGTACCAGAACTGCTGAACTTTATTACAAGTCCATAGAAGATGAATCAAGCTGCCTTCTTGAGACTGACATCTCCAGCAGTTTGGAGTGTCCCTTAGTCCTAGTCTATGAAGTCTTGTGGGAGTCCAATAAAACCTATGCAAAATCTTAAACTGAATAAGTCGTGTCCTGGCATCGCTTGACATTTGTTTAATATTTTTGAAAATTTTAGCCCATATTCCATCATTTAATGACACTTTTAAGTCGTTCTCCCAAGCTTTTCTCAGGGCTGACAAAATACCATCCCCCACCTTTTCCAACAACATGGAATAGTAAACTGAAGTTTCATGTCCCTTTCCATAGTGTGACAACACTCTGTCTAAAAATTCAGCTTTTTCAGGAGCTAATGTAGTAGATCCAAAGACCCCCGTAGCATGTGGCGAAGCTGCAAGTATATGAAGAAATGAGATCTTGGTAGTGCATATTGTCTTCTAATTTCCTCAAAACTTTTAAGTATGCCCCTGTCATATAAATCACCCAAAACCTTAATACCACAGTCCAACCAGTCCTTCCAGAAACATGGGAACTTTCCAATACACAATTTTGGGTTTAGCCAAATACTTGATGTGGCCAGCAAGTATGGATTAAAATTAAATATTTGGGCAAGTTTGGACCAGATCTTTTTCAAGTGGCCAATTATTGGATGCATCTTCGCTTTAAAGGTCAGTTTTGTAGACAATGAGTGTATAATTGATATTGGTGCAACAGCAGCTTGCTCCATGCACACCCAAGGGGGCGCCCTTTCAGGAGGGAGAGACCAGTGGGCTAAGTGTCGTAAACTAAATGCATAATAATAAAACAACTTTGGTAATCCCAGCCCTCCCCCGTCAACCGGTCTATGTAATTTGTTAGCATGCAAACGGGGTCGTTTCTGATTCCAAATAAATGCTTTTATTAACTTATCAAACCATCTAAAATAGGATAGTGGGACCTCCAATGGAAGTGACTGAAAAATGTAATTTAGTTTAGGTATACAGTTCATTTTCACAACATTTATCTTACCTGTCATAGACAGATTTAGAGCTGACCACCTTTTTACATCACATTCTATTTTGTTTACCAATGGGTCTAAATTAACTTTAATCAGGTCTCTTAATCTAGGTGGAAACAAAATACCTAAATATTTGATGCCTTGTTTAGGCCATTGGAATGGACCAGGCTGAAAGTCAACTGAGGAACAGTGAGCTGTTAGAGGTAATGCCTCAGACTTGGCCCAATTCACCCGGTATCCAGAGAACCTTGAAAAGGAGTTAATAATACCCAGAAGACATGGCACAGATCTACTGGGATCGGATACAAATAACAATACGTCATCTGCATAAAGCATTAGTTTATGTACCATACTCCCTGCCACAACCCCAGGAAAGTTATCTGCCATCCTGATAGCAGATGCCAAAGGTTCCAAAGCCAAACAAAATAATAATGGAGAAAGGGGAGAGCCTTGTCTGGTTCCTCTTCCTAACTGAAAATATTCAGATACAACCCCATTTGTCTGAACTGCGGCTTCAGGTTGTTTATAGAGTAGACATATCCACTTGATGAATTTTTCCCCAAACCCAAAAGCTCTAAGAATTTCAAACAAATAATCCCACTCAACCATATCGAACGCCTTTTCGGCGTCAAGGGAAATGGCGGCTATTGGAGAATCGTTTTCTGAAACTGTCCAGGCTATGTTTATGAAACGTCGTATATTATCTGATGAACAGCGTCCGCGTATAAACCCCACCTGATCAGTATGAATTAAAGAATTAATTACACCATCCAGGCGATTTGCTAATACTTTGGAAATAATTTTTACATCAATTGGTATTAGAGAAATTGGGCGATAATTCTTACAATCTTCTAAGTCTTTAGCCTTTTTAGGTACCAAACTAATCAAAGCCTGACTCAAGGTTGGGGGCAATATAGACTTCTCCAACGCTTCTTCGTATACTTCTAATAAAAGTGGGGTCAGTTCTGCCGTAAAGCTCTTAAAAAACTCTGCAGTAAAGCCGTCCGGCCCTGGTGATTTACCCGATGGCAGAGTCTTTATTACCTCCCTGATCTCCTCTATAGTAATATCTGCATCCAGCAACTGTCTTTGTGCCTCACTTAACTTGGGGAGTCCAAGAGGATTTATAAAATTGCAAATTTCTTCAGAATTTGAGGTGGTGTTTGACTTGTAGAGATTAATGTAGAATTCCTTAAACCTGTTATTGATGTCTACTGTAGATGTGCACACCTTTCCTGATGCAGATTTAATTGCTGGGATAATTGAAGAGGCTTCTCGTTGTTTTATGTAACTAGCAAGTAACTTTCCTGCTTTATCTCCGGATTCATAAAATGTCTGTCTTGCTCTAAATAAACTAAACTCCACTTTTTGAGATAAAATGTTGTTATACTGATACTTCAGTTGTGTTAACTTCCTGAGATTCTCCTGTGATTCACGCTTCTTGTGCTCCATTTCCGCTCCTTTAATCTTGTTTTCCAGTTCTACAAGGAGTTGGTTATTGACCCTCTTACGATATGAGGTGAATTGAATGATTCTTCCCCTAATAACTGCTTTAAGGGCCTCCCATACTACCCCAGGAGAAGATACCGATGGTTTATTTATTGTAATGAATTCCTTTAACTCTGACCTCAACCATTCCGTATTGTGTTTTTCTTGCAATATAGAGGAATTAAGACGCCACCTGTTTGAATGCTTCCTTCCATACTGTGGTATCAAGTCTAGGGATACCTGGGCATGATCTGATATTATTATACAACCTATTGAGCTACTCATAATCGAAGGGCAAAGTGATTTAGATATTAAGAAAAAATCTATCCTGGAATAAATCCTGTGGACAGGTGAAAAAAAAGTGTAATCTCTCCCTGAGGGATTAAGACTTCTCCAAATGTCTACCAGACCACAGGTTTTACATATTTGCTTTAAAATATATGAAGCCTTAGGGGCCTTTCGCATCATAACCCCACTATGATCCAGGACTGGATCCATAAGTAAATTAAAATCCCCACCCAGAATGATCCAGTCGGTTCCAACATCTTGCAACATTTTTTCGAGGTTCACAAAAAACAACTGGTCATCTCCATNCAATTATTGGATGCATCTTCGCTTTAAAGGTCAGTTTTGTAGACAATGAGTGTATAATTGATATTGGTGCAACAGCAGCTTGCTCCATGCACACCCAAGGGGGCGCCCTTTCAGGAGGGAGAGACCAATGGGCTAAGTGTCGTAAACTAAATGCATAATAATAAAACAACAACTTTGGTGATCCCAGTCCTCCCCTGTCAACTGGTCTATGTAATTTGTTAGCATGCAAACGGGGTCGTTTCTGATTCCAAATAAATGCTTTTATTAACTTATCAAACCATCTAAAATAGGATAACGGGCTTCCAATGGAAGTGACTGAAAAATGTAATTTAGTTTAGGTATACAGTTTATTTTCACAACATTTATCTTACCTGTCATAGACAGATTTAGAGCTGACCACCTCTTTACATCACATTCTATTTTGTTTACCAATGGGTCTAAATTAACTTTAATCAGGTCTCTTAATCTAGGTGGAAACAAAATACCTAAATATTTGATGCCTTGTTTAGGCCATTGGAATGGACCAGGCTGAAAGTCAACTGAGGAACAGTGAGCTGTTAGAGGTAATGCCTCAGACTTGGCCCAATTCACCCGGTATCCAGAGAACCTTGAAAAGGAGTTAATAATACCCAGAAGACATGGCACAGATCTACTGGGATCTGATACAAATAACAATACGTCATCTGCATAAAGCATTAGTTTATGTACCATACTCCCTGCCACAACCCCAGGAAAGTTATCTGCCATCCTGATAGCAGATGCCAAAGGTTCCAAAGCCAAACAAAATAATAATGGAGAAAGGGGAGAGCCTTGTCTGGTTCCTCTTCCTAACTGAAAATATTCAGATACAACCCCATTTGTCTGAACTGCGGCTTCAGGTTGTTTATAGAGTAGACATATCCACTTGATGAATTTTTCCCCAAACCCAAAAGCTCTAAGAATTTCAAACAAATAATCCCACTCAACCATATCGAACGCCTTTTCGGCGTCAAGGGAAATGGCGGCTATTGGAGAATCGTTTTCTGAAACTGTCCAGGCTATGTTTATGAAACGTCGTATATTATCTGATGAACAGCGTCCGCGTATAAACCCCACCTGATCAGTATGAATTAAAGAATTAATTACACCATCCAGGCGATTTGCTAATACTTTGGAAATAATTTTTACATCAATTGGTATTAGAGAAATTGGGCGATAATTCTTACAATCTTCTAAGTCTTTAGCCTTTTTAGGTACCAAACTAATCAAAGCCTCTCTCAAGGTTGGGGGCAATATAGACTTCTCCAACGCTTCTTCGTATACTTCTAATAAAAGTGGGGTCAGTTCTGCCGTAAAGCTCTTAAAAAACTCTGCAGTAAAGCCGTCCGGCCCTGGTGATTTACCCGATGGCAGAGTCTTTATTACCTCCCTGATCTCCTCTATAGTAATATCTGCATCCAGCAACTGTCTTTGTGCCTCACTTAACTTGGGGAGTCCAAGAGGATTTATAAAATTGCAAATTTCTTCAGAATTTGAGGTGGTGTTTGACTTGTAGAGATTAATGTAGAATTCCTTAAACCTGTTATTGATGTCTACTGTAGATGTGCACACCTTTCCTGATGCAGATTTAATTGCTGGGATAATTGAAGAGGCTTCTCGTTGTTTTATGTAACTAGCAAGTAACTTTCCTGCTTTATCTCCGGATTCATAAAATGTCTGTCTTGCTCTAAATAAACTAAACTCCACTTTTTGAGATAAAATGTTGTTATACTGATACTTCAGTTGTGTTAACTTCCCGAGATTCTCCTGTGATTCACGCTTCTTGTGCTCCATTTCCGCTCCTTTAATCTTGTTTTCCAGTTCTACAAGGAGTTGGTTATTGACCCTCTTACGATATGAGGTGAATTGAATGATTCTTCCCCTAATAACTGCTTTAAGGGCCTCCCATACTACCCCAGGAGAAGATACCGATGGTTTATTTATTGTAATGAATTCCTTTAACTCTGACCTCAACCATTCCGTATTGTGTTTTTCTTGCAATATAGAGGAATTAAGACGCCACCTGTTTGAATGCTTCCTTCCATACTGTGGTATCAAGTCTCGGGACACCTGGGCATGATCTGATATTATTATACAACCTATTGAGCTACTCATAATCGAAGGGCAAAGTGATTTAGATATTAAGAAAAAAATCTATCCTGGAATAAATCCTGTGGACAGGTGAAAAAAAAGTGTAATCTCTCCCTGAGGGATTAAGACTCCTCCAAATGTCTACCAGACCACAGGTTTTACATATTTGCTTCAAAATATATGAAACCTTAGGGGCCTTTCGCATCATAACCCCACTATGATCCAGGACTGGATCCATAAGTAAATTAAAATCCCCACCCAGAATGATACAGTCGGTTCCAACATCTTGCAACATTTTTTCGAGGTTCACAAAAAACAACTGGTCATCCCCATTAGGTGCATAAATATTTGCAAAGGTTAATTTCTGACCTTGAATTTCAGCAGATACAATAATAACTCTACCCGAGTCATCTTTCATTTGTTTCAGTAGCTTAAACTGCAGATTCTTACTGAATGAGGACGAAGTCTCCCGACTCGTAGTGGAATCTAATCCAACCACGTGTCCTCTGGATCCGATTCCTACAGATATCCTGCTGAGCATTCTTCCTGCTGTCAAACCTGCAATAACCCACATTATAAATGTAACCGGAGTTCTGCGTTGTGTTGAAATGATCACGTCGTGACACAGGATTATCTTTGGAGGCGATCTCCATTTATTTGGGACAGCAACTGGAGTGTATAAAAAGTGGAAACAAACACTTCGTCAGCATTTAGCATGAAGCTAGCCCCTCTCCCACAGCATACAGCAACAAAAGGGGCGCGCACGCAGATTTCCAACACATTAATAAACATACCTGGAGTGTATAAAAAGTGGAAACAAACACTTCGTCAGCATTTAGCATGAAGCTAGCCCCTAAACAAATAAAACAACAAATGTAATAAATGAATGTGTGATTTAGATATACAGCAGCAGTACGATTCCCTAACCACAGTATAGCTTACCTCTCCCACAGCATACAGCAACAAAAGGGGGAGAGGTGACGGCGGGAGCCACATTATATACAGAGGAGGGTCACAAGAAGTGTTCGTGGGGTACAGGGGCTTAGCGACATCTGTTCCACTCACTTAACATGTTGGGCTAACTATTAACAGATTTTGTGTGATTATAAAAACAAAAGTACAGTAATATATAGTGCATAATTGACCCTGTTACATAAACTCTTCCATGAAAACTGGCATCTTTCCTTCAGTTTTCAAGCAAGCCACTGTCACTCCGCTGCTGAAAAAACCGTCGCTCGACCCGGCCCAGGTAGGAAACTACCGGCCAGTCTCGCTCCTACCGTTCATGTCCAAGATCCTAGAGCGAGCCGTTTTCACTCAAGTCTCACAGTTCCTCCACGACAACGACCTACTTGATCCTTATCAATCAGGCTTTAAGCGAGGCCATTCCACTGAAACCGCTCTTCTCTCAGTTGCAGAGTCACTACGGGTTGCCAGATCGGCTGGTCTCTCCTCAGTACTCGTACTCCTTGACCTGTCTGCTGCTTTTGACACCGTCAACCACCTCATTCTCCTCTCGACGCTATCTAAGCTTGGCATCTCGGGACCGGTCCTCTCGTGGTTCACCTCGTACCTTGCGGAAAGATCTTTCAGAGTCTCGTGGCATGGACAGATGTCCAGTCTACATGAGCTGGCGACGGGTG
>SSNP01000428.1:35096-46217 GCA_006937955.1 Pachypanchax playfairii | reverse complement strand
CCATCAGTCTGGTCCCCCTTTACCTTGAAGCCGGTGATCTTCTTCATTCCAGACCACACATCCCTCACGTTGTTCTGCTGGAGCTGACTCTCTAGCTTCCTCCTGTAGTCCTCCTTGCACTTCCTTGTTTGTGCTTTAAGTTGTTTTTGTGTTGTCTTTAATAACTCCCTGTCACCATCCCTGAAGGCTTTCTTTTTGATGTTCAGCAGCTTTTTCAGGTCTCTGGTGATCCAGGGTTTGTTATTGGGGAAGCACCTCACAGTTCTTGTTGGTACGATGCTGTCCACACAGAAGTTTATATAATCTGTCACACACTCAGTCATGGTGTTGATGTTGTCTCCATGAGGTTCACAGAGGACATTCCAGTCCGTAGCCTCGAAGCAACTTTTCAGAGCACCTTCAGCATCATTAGACCAGGTTTTGATGGTTTTTGTGATCACTGGTTGCTGCTGAACGATGGGCTTGTAGGTGGAGGTGAGAAGAACCAGATTATGGTCAGATCTTCCTAAAGGTGGCAGGGCAGAGGAGCTGTATGCATTTTTAATATTTACATAAAATAAGTCCAACGTCTTATTTTCTCTGGTGGAGCAACTGACAAACTGTTGGAATGTTGGTAAAGCTGTAGAGAGGGAGACGTTGTTGAAGTCTCCAGAGATCGCCATAACTGAGTTTGGATGCTGTGTTTGTAGCCTCGCAACAACGGAGCTGATGACATCACAGGCAGTTTCTGGAGCGGTACCAGGTATTATATAAACCGCTACCAGAATAACACAGGTAAACTCTCTGGGTAAATAATATGGACGGAAACTCACAGCTAACAGTTCGATGTCCCTCGTACAGATCTTCTCCTTTACGGTGACATGTCCAGGATGACACCAACGCTGGTTAACCAGCACTAAGATACCACCTCCCCTCAGCTTCCCGCTGAGTTGCTTACTGCGGTCTGCGCGGACCGTCATAAAGCCGTGTACAGACACGTTACTGTCCGGGATGTGTTCATGCAGCCACGTCTCGGTGAAACACATAAAACTACATTCTCTGTACTCTTTCTGGGACCTGGTTAGCACCTCGAGCTCGTCCGTTTTGTTAGCTAGCGATCTGACGTTACCCATCAAAACAGTTGGAAGAAACTGTTTAAATCTCCACCGCTTTTCTCTCTGCTTCACTCCTGCCCTGCGTCCTCTTCTCTTTCTCTTCAACTCCAGCGGGATTTGCTGTGTTATTTCACTGTTAATTTTGATTTGGGAGAGTTTTATCAGTTGGTCACGCTGATAAACAAGTCTTCCGTTGCCATGGAGACTCATCATAACCAAATCTGGAAACAGCCAAAAAGAGCCAAAAACATCCAAAAAACTCTCCCGTGCAGCACAGCCCCCGAACCGATGCAAAATCCCCTTTAAAACAAAACTAATTTGACAGTTGAAGTCTGTCAAAAGACGGCTGGAATTTTTAAAAAATCACGATAGCAAAGACAGAGCTACTACAATTTGCTGCCACCTCGCGGCGCATTCTAGAACGAATCAGATGTCTTCCCATTGATTAACACATCCATTCATTAAAGACATATTGATCATGTCCAATATCCATATGTGCCTAAGGCCTTTAAGGTTGCTGTTATTAAACCTTTACTTAAGAAACCTGATCTTGATCCAGGATCTCCAGGTAATTATCGACCTATATCCAATTTACCCTTCATCTAAAAAATTCTAGAAAAGATAGTTGCAAACCATTTATGTGATCATCTACACAGTAATAATCTGTTTGAAGAGTTCCAGTCAGGATTTAGAGCTCATCATAGCACTGAAACAGCACTGGTGAAAGTTTCTAATGATATTCTCATGTCCTCAGACAGTGGACTTGTGTCTCTACTTGTCCTGTTAGATCTCAGTGCTGCGTTTGATACTATAGATCATAAGATCCTATTAAAGAGGCTTGAATATGAGATCAGGATTCAGGGAACTGCATTAAACTGGTTTGAATCATATTTAACTGAAAGATTCCAGTTTGTTCATGTAAATAATGAATCTTCTTCATATACCAGAGTCAGTCATGGAGTTCCTCAGGGTTCAGTGCTTGGACCAATCCTCTTTACTATATATATGTTACCGCTTGGTAAAATTATTGTCATGGTATACTACCAGGCGGGGTTTGTTTCGAGCTCCAAGTGCGACCCAACTCCAAACACACACAGGACTGAGATCGGTTTCACAGTGTTTATTATGTACAGTGCTCCAAACGTGACAACAACAATAACTGTACATATAGAATTGTGCCAGGACGGGAACTGGTGCGGGGCAGGAACGGTCCTGGTTGTGAGAGGGAGAGAGACGTTAGTGACAGGTGGATGTACCAGCTGCGGTGTGCGGGGATCGTGCTCTTTAAACTCACGGTGACGAGAAGCCGTGCTGTCGTGAGGAGGGATCCGTAGGCGCTGCCGCAGGGGGTGATGATCCAGGCTGTCCGAACGTTGGTTAGTGAGTCCGGCTCCAGGGGCTGTCTGCACAGTCGCTACTGTGGCAGGAGTGACAGCAGCGCGGTGACCGGTGAGGTGTGGATCCAGAGGGGACCAGAGACAGACAGGAAGCCAGGGAAAGAGCCAGTTGCGCTACACCGCAACTCGAGCGTGAGAACCGTGGAGAGTCAGTCCGGTAGAACGGTAGTGAGCTGTCCACGTCGAGGCGCCGGTAACTGGAGGAACGCTCCAGGGCACGGGGCTGAGAGTAAGGGAGGAGAAGGCAGGTTAGTTACAACTAACAATATTACTGTCACTCAATATCTCTGGCCACTCTGTTACCACGGAAGTTAGTGGAACAAACTGGCGTCTGTCTGTGGTTCCTCCTCTGCTTAAGTACCCAGCTCTCCTGAGCTGGGTAATGATCCACACCTGAATCCTCTGAGGAGCTGCTGCCACGCCCTGCAAAACAATTAGTGCAGACAACCAACCACCACACCCACCAGCAGCAGAGATCCTGACAATTATTAGACAACATGGTATAAAATTCCATTTTTATGCTGATGATACTCAGTTATATCTATCAATGAATCCTGATGAGACCAACCAGCTGCAGAGATTACAAGCTTGTCTTAATGATGTAAAACGTTGGATGACGCTTAATTTTTTGCTTTTAAACTCAGACAAGACAGAGGTTGTGACTTTTGGGCCTGAGAATCTTAGGAACAAGTTGTGTAGTCAGTCATCTACGTTGGATGGCATTAATTTATCCTCCAACAAGAAGGTAAAGAACCTGGGTGTTATCTTTGACCAGGACATGTCCTTTAGTTCTCATATAAAGCATGTTACCAGGACGACCTACTTCCACCTGCGTAATGTTGCTAAAATTAGGAGCATTTTGAATCAAAGAGATGCAGAAACTTTAGTTCATGTATTTATTACTTCTAGACTTGATTACTGTAATTCATTATTATCAGGGTGTTCTAATAGTTCTGTTAAAGACCTCCAGCTGATCCAAAATACTGCTGCCAGAGTTCTGATGAGAGTTAGAAGGAGAGATCATATTTCTCCTGTTTTAGCATCACTTCATTGGCTCCCTGTAAGGTCTAGAATAAAGTTTAAGGTTTTACTTTTGACGCATAAGGCCTTGAACGACCAAGCTCCAGCTTATATTAAAGATGCTGGATGACTGATGGATGACTGATGGATGGATGGATGCTGGATGACGTATGACTGATGAATGGATGACTGATGGATGGATGGATGCTGGATGACGTATGACTGATGAATGGATGACTGATGGATGGATGGATGCTGGATGACGTATGACTGATGAATGGATGACTGATGGATGGATGGATGCTGGATGACTGATGGATGACTGATGGATGACTGATGGATGAATGACTGATGGATGACTGATGGATAGATGACTGATGGATGACTGATGGATAGATGACTGATGGATGACTGATGGATGACTGATGGATAGATGACTGATGGATAGATGACTGATGGATGACTGATGGATGAGTGACTGATGGATGACTGATGGATGAGTGATGGATGACTGATGTATGACTGATGGATGAGTGATGGATGAGTGATGTATGACTGATGGATGAGTGATGGATGAGTGATGTATGACTGATGGATGAGTGATGTATGACTGATGGATGAGTGATGGATGTATGACTGATGGATGAGTGATGTATGACTGATGGATGAGTGATGGATGTATGACTGATAGATGAGTGATGGATGAGTGATGTATGACTGATGGATGAGTGATGGATGAGTGATGTATGACTGATGTATGACTGATGGATGAGTGATGGATGTATGACTGATGTATGACTGATGGATGAGTGATGTATGACTGATGGATGAGTGATGGATGAGTGATGTATGACTGATGGATGAGTGATGTATGACTGATGGATGACTGATGTATGACTGATGGATGAGTGATGTATGACTGATGTATGACTGATGGATGAGTGATGTATGACTGATGGATGAGTGATGGATGAGTGATGTATGACTGATGGATGAGTGATGGATGAGTGATGTATGACTGATGTATGACTGATGGATGAGTGATGTATGACTGATGGATGACTGATGGATGACTGATGGATGAGTGATGGATGTATGACTGATGTATGACTGATGGATGAGTGATGTATGACTGATGGATGAGTGATGGATGTATGACTGATGGATGACTGATGGATGACTGATGTATGACTGATGGATGAGTGATGTATGACTGATGTATGACTGATGGATGAGTGATGGATGAGTGATGTATGACTGATGGATGAGTGATGGATGAGTGATGGATGAGTGATGTATGACTGATGGATGAGTGATGGATGAGTGATGTATGACTGATGGATGAGTGATGGATGAGTGATGTATGACTGATGGATGAGTGATGTATGACTGATGGATGAGTGATGGATGAGTGATGTATGACTGATGGATGAGTGATGGATGAGTGATGTATGACTGATGGATGAGTGATGTATGACTGATGGATGAGTGATGTATGACTGATGGATGAGTGATGGATGAGTGATGTATGACTGATGGATGAGTGATGGATGACTGATGGATGACTGATGGATGATGTATGACTGATGTATGGATGAGTGATGGATAGATGAGTGATGGATGGATGAGTGATGGATGGATGACTGATGTATGGATGAGTGATGGATGTATGACTGATGGATGTATGACTGATGGATGACTGATGGATGATGTATGACTGATGTATGGATGAGTGATGGATAGATGAGTGATGGATGGATGAGTGATGGATGGATGACTGATGGATGATGGATGACTGATGGATGGATGACTGATGTATGGATGACTGATGGATGACTGATGGATGGATGACTGATGGATGCTGGATGACTGATGGATGGATGACTGATGGATGCTGGATGAGTGATGGATGAGTGACGGATGTATGACTGATGGATGGATGAGTGATGGATGGATGACTGATGGATGGATGACTGATGGATGCTGGATGAGTGATGGATGGATGACTGATGGATGCTGGATGACTGATGGATGGATGGCTGATGAACGAGTGATGGATGGATGACTGATGGATGGATGGCTGATGAACGAGTGATGGATGGATGACTGATGGATGCTGGATGAGTGATGGATGAGTGACGGATGTATGACTGATGGATGGATGAGTGATGGATGGATGGATGACTGATGGATGCTGGATGACTGATGTATGATTGACTGATGGATGACTGATGGATGGATGAGTGATGGATGGATGACTGATGGATGCTGGATGAGTGATGGATGAGTGACGGATGTATGACTGATGGATGGATGAGTGACGGATGTATGACTGATGGATGAGTGATGGATGAGTGATGTATGACTGATGGATGAGTGATGGATGAGTGATGTATGACTGATGGATGAGTGATGTATGACTGATGGATGAGTGATGTATGACTGATGGATGGATGAGTGACGGATGTATGACTGATGGATGGATGAGTGATGGATGGATGACTGATGGATGCTGGATGACTGATGGATGGATGACGGATGGATGCTGGATGACGTATGACTGATGAATGGATGACTGATGGATGGATGGATGATGGATGACTGATGGATGGATGACTGATGGATGGATGACTGATGGATGGATGACTGATGGATGCTGGATGAGTGATGGATGAGTGACGGATGTATGACTGATGGATGGATGAGTGATGGATGTATGACTTATGGATGGATGAGTGATGGATGGATGATGATGGATGTATGACTGATGGATGGATGAGTGATGGATGGATGACTGATGGATGCTGGATGAGTGATGGATGGATGACTGATGGATGCTGGATGAGTGATGGATGAGTGACGGATGTATGACTGATGGATGGATGAGTGACGGATGTATGACTGAGGGATGAGTGATGGATGGATGACTGATGAATGGATGACTGATGGATGGATGAATGCTGGATGACTGATGGATGACTGATGGATGAGTGATGGATGAGTGATGTATGATTGGTGGATGAGTGATGTATCACTGATGGATGAGTGATGGTTGAGTGATGGATGTATGACTGATGGATGAGTGATGGATGAGTGATGTATGACTGATGTATGACTGATGGATGAGTGATGTATGACTGATGGATGAGTGATGGATGAGTGATGTATGACTGATGGATGAGTGATGGATGTATGACTGATGTATGACTGATGGATGAGTGATGTATGACTGATGGATGAGTGATGTATGACTGATGGATGAGTGATGGATGAGTGATGTATGACTGATGGATGAGTGATGGATGAGTGATGTATGACTGATGGATGAGTGATGTATGACTGATGTATGACTGATGGATGAGTGATGTATGACTGATGGATGAGTGATGGATGAGTGATGGATGAGTGATGTATGACTGATGGATGAGTGATGGATGAGTGATGGATGAGTGATGGATGAGTGATGTATGACTGATGGATGAGTGATGGATGACTGATGTATGACTGATGGATGAGTGATGGATGAGTGATGTATGGATGAGTGATGGATAGATGAGTGATGGATGGATGAGTGATGGATGGATGACTGATGTATGGATGAGTGATGGATGTATGACTGATGGATGGATGAGTGATGGATGTATGACTGATAGATGAGTGATGGATGGATGAGTGATGTATGGATGAGTGATGGATGGATGAGTGATGGATGTATGACTGATGGATGAGTGATGTATGGATGAGTGATGGATGTATGACTGATGGATGAGTGATGGATTTATGACTGATGGATGAGTGATGTATGAGTGATGTATGACTGATGGATGAGTGATGTATGACTGATGGATGAGTGATGGATGAGTGATGGATGAGTGATGTATGACTGATGGATGAGTGATGGATGAGTGATGTATGACTGATGGATGAGTGATGGATGAGTGATGTATGACTGATGGATGAGTGATGTATGAGTGATGTATGACTGATGGATGAGTGATGTATGACTGATGGATGAGTGATGTATGACTGATGGATGAGTGATGGATGAGTGATGTATGACTGATGGATGAGTGATGGATGAGTGATGTATGACTGATGGATGAGTGATGGATGAGTGATGGATGAGTGATGGATGAGTGATGTATGACTGATGGATGAGTGATGGATGACTGATGGATGACTGATGGATGATGTATGACTGATGTATGGATGAGTGATGGATAGATGAGTGATGGATGGATGAGTGATGGATGGATGACTGATGTATGGATGAGTGATGGATGTATGAGTGATGGATGAGTGATGTATGAGTGATGTATGACTGATGGATGATGATGGATGTATGACTGATGGATGACTGATGGATGAGTGATGTATGACTGATGGATGAGTGATGGATGAGTGATGTATGACTGATGGATGAGTGATGGATGACTGATGGATGAGTGATGGATGAGTGATGGATGAGTGATGTATGACTGATGTATGACTGATGGATGAGTGATGTATGACTGATGTATGAGTGATGGATGAGTGATGTATGACTGATGGATGAGTGATGGATGAGTGATGTGTGACTGATGGATGAGTGATGGATGAGTGATGTATGACTGATGGATGAATGATGGATGACTGATGGATGAGTGATGGATGTATGACTGATGGATGAGTGATGGATGAGTGATGTATGACTGATGGATGAGTGATGTATGACTGATGGATGAGTGATGGATGAGTGATGTATGACTGATGGATGAGTGATGGATGAGTGATGTATGACTGATGGATGAGTGATGGATGAGTGACGGATGTATGACTGATGGATGGATGAGTGACGGATGTATGACTGATGGATGGATGAGTGATGGATGGATGACTGATGGATGATGTATGACTGATGGATGAGTGATGGATGACTGATGTATGACTGATGGATGAGTGATGGATGAGTGATGTATGACTGATGGATGAGTGATGTATGACTGATGGATGAGTGATGGATGAGTGATGTATGACTGATGGATGAGTGATGTATGACTGATGGATGAGTGATGTATGACTGATGGATGAGTGATGTATGACTGATGGATGAGTGATGGATGAGTGATGTATGACTGATGGATGAGTGATGGATGACTGATGTATGACTGATGGATGAGTGATGGATGAGTGATGTATGACTGATGGATGAGTGATGTATGACTGATGGATGAGTGATGGATGAGTGATGTATGACTGATGGATGAGTGATGGATGATGTATGACTGATGTATGGATGAGTGATGGATAGATGAGTGATGGATGTATGACTGATGGATGGATGAGTGATGGATGTATGACTGATGGATGGATGAGTGATGGATGTATGACTTATGGATGGATGAGTGATGGATGGATGAGTGATGGATGGATGGCTGATGAACGAGTGATGGATGGATGACTGATGGATGCTGGATGAGTGATGGATGAGTGACGGATGTATGACTGATGGATGGATGAGTGATGGATGGATGGATGACTGATGGATGCTGGATGACTGATGTATGATTGACTGATGGATGACTGATGGATGGATGAGTGATGGATGGATGAGTGATGTATGGATGACTGATGGATGGATGACTGATGAATGGATGACTGATGGATGGATGACTGATGGATGGATGACTGATGGATGGATGACTGATGGATGCTGGATGAGTGATGGATGAGTGACGGATGTATGACTGATGGATGGATGAGTGACGGATGTATGACTGATGGATGGATGAGTGATGGATGGATGACTGATGGATGCTGGATGACTGATGGATGGATGACTGATGGATGCTGGATGAGTGATGGATGAGTGACGGATGTATGACTGATGGATGGATGAGTGATGGATGGATGACTGATGGATGATGATGGATGGATGACTGATGGATGGATGAGTGACGGATGTATGACTGATGGATGGATGAGTGATGGATGGATGACTGATGGATGCTGGATGACTGATGGATGAGTGACGGATGTATGACTTATGGATGGATGAGTGATGGATGGATGAGTGATGGATGTATGACTGATGGATGAGTGATGGATTTATGAGTGATGGATGAGTGATGTATGGATGAGTGATTGATGGATGAGTGATGGATATATGACTGATGGATGAGTGATGTATGGATGACTGATGGATGGATGACTGATGGATGGATGACTGATGGATGGATGACTGATGGATGCTGGATGAGTGATGGATGGATGACTGATGGATGCTGGATGACTGATGGATGGATGACTGATGGATGCTGGATGAGTGATGGATGAGTGACGGATGTATGACTGATGGATGGATGAGTGATGGATGGATGACTGATGGATGGATGACTGATGGATGCTGGATGAGTGATGGATGAGTGACGGATGTATGACTGATGGATGGATGAGTGATGGATGGATGACTGATGAATGGATGACTGATGGATGGATGACTGATGGATGGATGACTGATGGATGCTGGATGAGTGAAGGATGAGTGACTGATGGATGAGTGATGTATGGATGACTGATGGATGCTGGATGACTGATGTATGGATGACTGATGGATGGATGACTGATGGATGGATGACTGATGGATGGATGAGTGATGGATGACTGATGGATGGATGACTGATGGATGCTGGATGACTGATGGATGGATGACTGATGGATGGATGGCTGATGAACGAGTGATGGATGGATGACTGATGGATGCTGGATGAGTGATGGATGAGTGACGGATGTATGACTGATGGATGGATGAGTGATGGATGGATGACTGATGAATGGATGACTGATGTATGGATGACTGATGGATGACTGATGGATGGATGAGTGACGGATGTATGACTGATGGATGGATGGCTGATGAACGAGTGATGGATGGATGACTGTAAACCTTGTGATGTAGTGGCACAGCTGTCTGTTGAGTCAGTAGTTAAAAGAAAACGTAGTCGATATCCAGTTGTAGCAGTTTTTATTTTTTCCATCAAGCCTTTCACAACACAAGGAGAATCAGAGCAAGATCTTAATATTACAGACAAGACTAATGTTTCACCTTCCTGTCACAGAAGGAAAAAAACAAGAAATAACTTTTTACTATTAGTGACAAACTCTACGAAAAATAATAGAACATAAATCAGTATAATACAGAATCACTACAGGACTTTAAAACCCCCTCCTACCCTCCCCATAACTGGTGAAGCTGCGGGCGGTACGATCACAGATGAGCATATACTGTACAAATACACAAGCCATGACGGCTGGACTGAGAGCAGCAGTGAACCTCTGGACTCTGTGATAAAGAACAGCATCAGCAACCAGTTTGGGGTCTGAGATTGGTGGTTTCCTGTTGAAACAAACACGTTGATGCATGTGAGTGTTGTGTCTGTCATTAATCAGTATTTCCTGTCGGTGACCTGTGCTAACTTGTTAAGATCAAGTATGGTACTGTCAGACTGGGTTTTGAGTCTGCTGAGGTTTCCAGAAACTTCCTCTAGCATGATGCTTTCTATGGAGAGCTTTGGAAAGATCAAACAGGAAGTGTTGACCTTCAGGAGTAAAAAAAAAAAAAAAAAAAAAAA
>SSNP01000428.1:2714-35071 GCA_006937955.1 Pachypanchax playfairii | reverse complement strand
GTGATGGATAGATGAGTGATGGATGGATGACTGATGGATGGATGAATGATGGATGGATGAGTGATGGATGTATGACTGATGGATGAGTGATGGATTTATGAGTGATGGATGAGTGATGTATGGATGAGTGATTGATGGATGAGTGATGTATGGATGACTGATGGATGGATGACTGATGAATGGATGACTGATGGATGGATGACTGATGGATGGATGACTGATGGATGGATGACTGATGGATGCTGGATGAGTGATGGATGGATGACTGATGGATGCTGGATGACTGATGGATGGATGACTGATGGATGGATGACTGATGGATGCTGGATGAGTGATGGATGAGTGACGGATATATGACTGATGGATGGATGAGTGATGGATGGATGGATGACTGATGGATGCTGGATGACTGATGTATGATTGACTGATGGATGACTGATGGATGGATGAGTGATGGATGGATGACTGATGGATGCTGGATGAGTGATGGATGAGTGACGGATGTATGACTGATGGATGGATGAGTGATGGATGGATGACTGATGAATGGATGACTGATGGATGGATGACTGATGGATGGATGACTGATGGATGCTGGATGAGTGATGGATGAGTGACGGATGTATGACTGATGGATGGATGACTGATGAATGGATGACTGATGGATGGATGAGTGATGGATGGATGACTGATGGATGGATGAGTGATGGATGAGTGACTGATGGATGAGTGATGTATGGATGACTGATGGATGCTGGATGACTGATGTATGGATGACTGATGGATGGATGGATGAGTGATGGATGACTGATGGATGCTGGATGACTGATGGTTGGATGACTGATGGATGGATGACTGATGTATGGATGACTGATGGATGGATGACTGATGGATGGATGAGTGATGGATGACTGATGGATGGATGACTGATGGATGCTGGATGACTGATGGTTGGATGACTGTAAACCTTGTGATGTAGTGGCACAGCTGTCTGTTGAGTCAGTAGTTAAAAGAAAACGTAGTCGATATCCAGTTGTAGCAGTTTTTATTTTTTCCATCAAGCCTTTCACAACACAAGGAGAATCAGAGCAAGATCTTAATATTACAGACAAGACTAATGTTTCACCTTCCTGTCACAGAAGGAAAAAAACAAGAAATAACTTTTTACTATTAGTGACAAACTCTACGAAAAATAATAGAACATAAATCAGTATAATACAGAATCACTACAGGACTTTAAAACCCCCTCCTACCCTCCCCATAACTGGTGAAGCTGCGGGCGGTACGATCACAGATGAGCATATACTGTACAAATACACAAGCCATGACGGCTGGACTGAGAGCAGCAGTGAACCTCTGGACTCTGTGATAAAGAACAGCATCAGCAACCAGTTTGGGGTCTGAGATTGGTGGTTTCCTGTTGAAACAAACACGTTGATGCATGTGAGTGTTGTGTCTGTCATTAATCAGTATTTCCTGTCGGTGACCTGTGCTAACTTGTTAAGATCAAGTATGGTACTGTCAGACTGGGTTTTGAGTCTGCTGAGGTTTCCAGAAACTTCCTCTAGCATGATGCTTTCTATGGAGAGCTTTGGAAAGATCAAACAGGAAGTGTTGACCTTCAGGAGTAAAAAAAAAAAAAAAAAAAAAAAGGTTAATGAACCTGAATTACCTAAAAAAAGTCATCAGCATGAATGACATTTATACTAGAGTTAATTTTTAGAGAGTTTTTACAGAATTTGAATGTTTAATGAACAGATGTGAATATATGAAGTTGGTGTGTCGGGGTGGGGGTGATAACCTGTGCAAGAGAAGCTCTTTAGTGTATTTTACATTCTGTGGTTCAGCTGCACTTCTCAGGTGTATATAAACATCAGCTTCATCTTCCTGTAGACATTCAGCTTATTTCAGCTCATTCTTCACTTTCTCTCCTTGTGCAGTAACTGGAATCCTTCATCAGGAGGGTTCGTATTCTTTGAGGAATGTTGGTTTCTGTTTCATCAGTCAGATGTTTCACATCTTTGATCATGTCAACTTCACTGTTTTATTTTTTCTTGTTGTTAGGCAAGTTTTTTTTAAGAAATCTTAGAAAAATGACACATTTGAGGAGTCTGCAACGAACTGCCAGCGCTCCATTCAAGCTAACTTTAATTACATCATTTGGTTTCATCATTTTATTGCAAGGAAAAATCTTAACACCCCAAAGTCAAACCAAGAAAATGCAAAATGATTTGCTTTCTGCAGGGAGGATCTAACGAGGTTTGAGAGGGTAAAACAGAAAGGTTGAAAATGTACGTTTTTTAAACAGCAGTGGGGTGTCAGCTGAGCGCTGGATAGTTTGGTTCCCAAAGCAACGTTTCAACAAAATATAAAGACAGTCAGACAAACAAACATATTCTGACACACTGGAACTGTGAACATTTCTATTTACAACTCAAAGGAAAAACTAAGAACAGACCAAAGTACACATTTGCATCTATTTGGGAGCCACTGCACCAAAATACAAGAAGTTACATCATGGAGCAATATGACTGTGTAAAGATCAACATGCTGAGCGTTTCAGCTGCACTGAGATTCTGTAGACCGGACTGTACCTTATACACCAGAACCGGCAGCCCAGAAGGGTGTGGGTTCACATAATTATACAGATAATACAAGTAAAAAGACTCTCTGAAAGCAACTGTACAAACAGAAATCTGATACCAGAAAAGAAAAAAAACAAACCCAAAGATTTGAACATTTTTAAGCCAAAACATACGGAACCTTCTCAGCAGTCCAACTAAACCCAGTTCTAGTTCATAGAAACGCAGTAGAACTGGTTAGTAATTGATATGATCTCAGTTGTGAACTCATTGTGAGCACGAAGGGGGCAGCGGGAGGAAAACACCAGGATCTGTCTCCACACGGTCAAACAGTCCCACATTCAGAACTCAGCAGCTGAACGCTGAATAAACCTGCAGTGACCCGCGAACCTGCACCAGTTTATACTCGGATACTTTCAGTCGCTGTCAGAAGTGGTAAACTAAGCAGGTAGTAGAAGAAAGAAACATTTCTATGTTTTCAGACATAGAAAAACTGAACGATTAAATCTTATTTAGTCCAGACTGTCTCTGGGAAAATGTCCTAATGCTGAGAGTTTCAGTAAAACCCGTCGTTTTGTACATCTTCACATTATGTCTTCTGTCTTTAGGAGAAACTTTACAAGGATTTTGTTTTGATGACACACATAAAAGAAAATGAAAATATAACTATTAACTACATGTTCCTTCAGTATATTGAAAGACAAAATATTCCTGGACTGAGACTTCTGGGTCAGTAACTGAAGTTCTGGTCCAACATTCTGAGATGAAGCTCACAGGGTTGATCTTCAGATGTAGGACCTGTACGAGTTGCTGGCAGCACTTTTAAGACATTTATATTGTTTTGTGTTTTTATTAGACTCTTTTATTAAAAGTATTTTCATAAAACTAGACATGAGGCATTTTGTGTTTTTATAAATTCTCTAATACCGTCACATCTGTGCACAGCTGCAACAGGCAGCAACTTTAAGAAAATGATTAGAAGCTAAACTTCACATGTTCACCTTTATGTTACTACCCCGAGTCCCTGATGGAAAAGACTTCCAGAGCTGCAGGTGTTTAGAACAGAGGTGGTTACGTTAGGCTTTCCTCAATCTGCTGACCAGATGGTTTCAGACACCGGTTCTAGGAAGTCTGCTGGGAAGACAACAAGAGACATGGAAACACAACATTAGAGACAAAAGTTGGACTAAAATTTGACTGGAGGTTTAAGTCCATGGAAAGTGTTGGGAACAAGTTACAGTAAATTCAAGCTGTGCTGCTGTATTATGGTCCACAGGATGCTGGTTCAGATGTCTGGTGGTTTGTTAGAACCTCATGAATCCAAGTCATGTTACATGATTATTTTAGAGAGCAGTGTCCGTTCCAAACAGGTAATACTTGGTACCACCACCAGCATTGGTTAGTTTGACTGGTAGCAACATAACGCAAAAAAGTTCTGGAGGAAATTTTCAAGAAAGATCAAAAATGGCAGAAGTGGGTCGATTTTAAAGGGGATCTACAGTGGGGCAAAAAAGTATTTAGTCAGCCACCAATTGTGTAAGTTCTCCCACTTAAAAAGATCAGAGAGGCCTGTAATTTTCATCATAGGTATACCTCAACTATGAGAGACAAAATGAGGAAAAAAAATCCAGAAAATCACATTGTCTGATTTTTAAAGAATTTATTTGCAAATTATGGTGGAAAATAAGTATTTGGTCACCTACAAACAAGTAAGATTTCTGGCTTTCACAGACCTGTAACTTCTTTAAGAGGCTCCTCGGTCCTCCACTCGTTACCTGTATTAATGGCACCTGTGTGAACTCGTTATCAGTATAAAAGACACCTGTCCACAACCTCAAACAGTCACGCTCCAAACTCCACTATGGCCAAGACCAAAGAGCTGTCAAAGGACACCAGAAACAAAATTGTAGACCTTCACCAGGCTGGGAAGACTGAATCTGCAATAGGTAAGCAGCTTGGTGTGAAGAAATCAACTGTGGGAGCAATTATTAGAAAATGGAAGACATACAAGACCACTGATAATCTCCCTCGATCTGGGGCTCCACGCAAGATCTCACCCCGTGGGGTCAAAATGATCACAAGAACGGTGAGCAAAAATCCCAGAACCACACGGAGGGACCTAGTGAATGACCTGCAGAGAGCTGGGACCAAAGTAACAAAGGCTACCATCAGTAACACACTACGCCGCCAGGGACTCAAATCCTGCAGTGCCAGACGTGTCCCCCTGCTGAAGCCAGGACACGTCCAGGCCCGTCTGCGGTTTGCTAGAGAGCATTTGGATGATCCAGAAGAGGATTGGGAGAACATCATATGGTCAGATGAAACCAAAATAGAACTTTTTGGTAGAAACTCAACTTGTCGTGTTTGGAGGGGAAAGAATGCTGAGTTGGATCCAAAGAACACCATACCTACTGTAAAGCATGGGGGTGGAAACATCATGCTTTGGGGCTGTTTTTCTGCAAGGGGACCAGGACGACTGATCCGTGTAAAGGAAAGAATGAATGGGGCCATGTATCGTAAGATTTTGAGTGAAAACCTCCTTCCATCAGCAAGGGCATTGAAAATGAGACGTGGCTGGGTCTTTCAGCATGACAATGATCCCAAACACACCGCCCGGGCAACGAAGGAGTGGCTTCGTAAGAAGCATTTCAAGGTCCTGGAGTGGCCTAGCCAGTCTCCAGATCTCAACCCCATAGAAAATCTCTGGAGGGAGTTGAAAGTCCGTGTTGCCCAGCGTCAGCCCCAAAACATCACTGCTCTAGAGGAGATCTGCATGGAGGAATGGGCCAAAATACCAGCAACAGTGTGTGAAAACCTTGTGAAGACTTACAGAAAACGTTTGACCTCTGTCATTGCCAACAAAGGCTATATAACAAAGTATTGAGATTAACTTTTGTTATTGACCAAATACTTATTTTCCACCATAATTTGCAAATAAATTCTTTAAAAATCAGACAATGTGATTTTCTGGATTTTTTTTCCTCATTTTGTCTCTCATAGTTGAGGTATACCTATGATGAAAATTACAGGCCTCTCTGATCTTTTTAAGTGGGAGAACTTACACAATTGGTGGCTGACTAAATACTTTTTTGCCCCACTGTAGATCCCGGTCTGGATCCAGGACTGTTTTTAAGGATACTTTATCGTAGTGAGATAGAAGCTGTTTTTAACACATGCAGGTTTATTTCTGGTGGAAATGACAACATGAGGGATTGAACTGTTTGGAGGAGGTCTACACTCTGACTGCTTGTCTACTTGAGTCCTTTTCTAACTGTCCTGTCATGAACTTTAACCATAAACAAGAACATGAAAGCAGATCCTTGTTCATTCTCTTTGTGCCCTTCATGAATCCTTTGGTGAAGTGACTCATAACAAATGGAAACTGTCTGGATGATAATAACTTTCCTCTGCCTCCATCTATGTAAATGTTTCCCGCCATAAAGCCGCAAACAATAAAACATACAAAGCAGATGTTTGAGTTCAGGATAACAATATTAGTTCAAACAAGTCATACTCCTCCTGCAGCTCCTCCTGCAGCTCCTCCTGCAGCTTCTCCTACAGCTCCTCCTGCAGCTCCTCCTGCAGCTCCTCCTGCAGCTTCTCCTGCAGCTCCTCCTGCAGCTCCTCCTGCAGCTCCTCCTGCAGCTCCTCCTGCAGCTCCTCCTATAGCTCCACCCACAGCTCCTCCTGCAGCTCCTCCTACAGCTCCCACTACAGCTCCCACTACAGCTCCACCTACAGCCCCTACAGCTCCACCTACAGCTCCTCCTATAGCTCCACCCACAGCTCCCACTACAGCTCCTCCTGCAGCTCCTCCTGCAGCTCCACCTACAGCTCCTATAGCTCCACCTACAGCTCCTCCTGCAGCTCCACCTACAGCTCCTATAGCTCCACCTACAGCTCCCACTACAGCTCCACCTACAGCCCCTACAGCTCCACCTACAGCTCCTCCTATAGCTCCACCCACAGCTCCTCCTATAGCTCCACCCACAGCTCCTCCTGCAGCTCCTCCTATAGCTCCACCCACAGCTCCTCCTGCAGCTCCTCCTACAGCTCCACCTACAGCTCCTCCTGCTGCTCCTCCTGCAGCTCCACCTACAGCTCCTATAGCTCCACCTACAGCTCCCCCTACAGCTCCACCTACAGCTCCTATAGCTCCACCTACAGCTCCCACTACAGCTCCTCCTGCAGCTCCTCCTACAGCTCCACCCGCAGCTCCCCCTACAGCTCCTCCTGCAGCTCCTCCTATAGCTCCACCCACAGCTCCACCCACAGCTCCTCCTGCAGCTCCTCCTATAGCTCCACCCACAGCTCCCACTACAGCTCCTCCTGCAGCTCCTCCTGCAGCTCCACCTACAGCTCCTATAGCTCCACCTACAGCTCCCACTACAGCTCCTCCTGCAGCTCCTCCTACAGCTCCTCCTGCAGCTTCTCCTGCAGCTCCTCCTGCAGCTCCTCCTACAGCTCCACCTACAGCTCCTCCTGCAGCTCCACCTACAGCTCCTACAGCTCCACCTACAGCTCCCACTACAGCTCCACCTACAGCCCCTACAGCTCCACCTACAGCTCCTCCTATAGCTCCACCCACAGCTCCCACTACAGCTCCTCCTGCAGCTCCTCCTGCAGCTCCTCCTACAGCTCCTCCTGCAGCTCCTCCTGCAGCTTCTCCTGCAGCTCCTCCTGCAGCTCCTCCTACAGCTCCACCTACAGCTCCTCCTACAGCTCCTCCTACAGCTCCACCTACAGCTCCGCCTACAGCTCCTCCTGCAGCTCCTCCTATAGCTCCACCCACAGCTCCCACTACAGCTCCTCCTGCAGCTCCTCCTACAGCTCCACCCACAGCTCCTCCTATAGCTCCACCCACAGCTCCTCCTGCAGCTCCTCCTATAGCTCCACCCACAGCTCCCACTACAGCTCCTCCTGCAGCTCCTCCTGCAGCTCCACCTACAGCTCCTATAGCTCCACCTACAGCTCCTCCTGCAGCTCCACCTACAGCTCCTATAGCTCCACCTACAGCTCCCACTACAGCTCCTCCTGCAGCTCCACCTATAGCTCCTACAGCTCCTCCTGCAGCTCCTCCTGCAGCTCCACCTACAGCTCCTATAGCTCCACCTACAGCTCCTCCTGCAGCTCCACCTACAGCTCCCACTACAGCTCCACCTACAGCCCCTACAGCTCCACCTACAGCTCCCCCTACAGCTCCACCTACAGCTCCTCCTACAGCTCCTCCTGCAGCTCCTCCTACAGCTCCACCCACAGCTCCTCCTGCAGCTCCTCCTATAGCTCCACCCACAGCTCCCCCTACAGCTCCTCCTGCAGCTCCTCCTGCAGCTCCACCTACAGCTCCTATAGCTCCACCTACAGCTCCCACTACAGCTCCTCCTGCAGCTCCACCTACAGCTCCTATAGCTCCACCTACAGCTCCTCCTGCAGCTCCACCTACAGCTCCTATAGCTCCACCTACAGCTCCCACTACAGCTCCTCCTACAGCTCCTACAGCTCCTCCTACAGCTCCTCCTATAGCTCCACCCACAGCTCCCACTACAGCTCCTCCTGCAGCTCCTCCTATAGCTCCACCCACAGCTCCTCCTATAGCTCCACCCACAGCTCCTCCTGCAGCTCCTCCTACAGCTCCCACTACAGCTCCACCTACAGCTCCTATAGCTCCACCTACAGCTCCCACTACAGCTCCACCTACAGCCCCTACAGCTCCACCTACAGCTCCTCCTATAGCTCCACCCACAGCTCCACCACAGCTCCTCCTGCAGCTCCTCCTACAGCTCCACCCACAGCTCCTCCTACAGCTCCTCCTGCAGCTCCTCCTGCAGCTCCTCCTGCAGCTCCTCCTATAGCTCCACCCACAGCTCCCACTACAGCTCCTCCTGCAGCTCCTCCTGCAGCTCCACCTACAGCTCCTCCTGCAGCTCCTCCTACAGCTCCTCCTGCAGCTCCTCCTACAGCTCCTCCTGCAGCTCCTCCTACAGCTCCACCTACAGCTCCTATAGCTCCACCTACAGCTCCTCCTGCAGCTCCACCTACAGCTCCTATAGCTCCACCTACAGCTCCCACTACAGCTCCACCTACAGCCCCTACAGCTCCACCTACAGCTCCTCCTATAGCTCCACCCACAGCTCCACCCACAGCTCCTCCTGCAGCTCCTCCTATAGCTCCACCTACAGCTCCTCCTGCAGCTCCTCCTACAGCTCCTCCTGCAGCTTCTCCTGCAGCTCCTCCTGCAGCTCCTCCTATAGCTCCACCCACAGCTCCCACTACAGCTCCTCCTGCAGCTCCTCCTGCAGCTCCACCTACAGCTCCTATAGCTCCACCTACAGCTCCTCCTACAGCTCCACCTACAGCTCCTCCTGCAGCTCC
The DNA here is from genome assembly GCA_006937955.1 of Pachypanchax playfairii. Classification (NCBI taxonomy): domain Eukaryota; kingdom Metazoa; phylum Chordata; class Actinopteri; order Cyprinodontiformes; family Aplocheilidae; genus Pachypanchax; species Pachypanchax playfairii. The sequence goes on along the minus strand of SSNP01000428.1, from coordinate 26,117 downwards.
TCCTACAGCTCCACCTACAGCTCCTCCTGCAGCTCCTCCTACAGCTCCTCCTGCAGCTCCTCCTGCAGCTCCACCTACAGCTCCTATAGCTCCACCTACAGCTCCTCCTGCAGCTCCACCTACAGCTCCTATAGCTCCACCTACAGCTCCCACTACAGCTCCTCCTGCAGCTCCTCCTATAGCTCCACCCACAGCTCCTCCTATAGCTCCACCCACAGCTCCTCCTGCAGCTCCTCCTATAGCTCCACCCACAGCTCCTCCTGCAGCTCCTCCTACAGCTCCACCTACAGCTCCTCCTGCAGCTCCTCCTCCAGCTCCTCCTCCAGCTCCTCCTACAGCTCCTCCTACAGCTCCTCCTGCAGCTCCTCCTGCAGCTCCCCCTCCAGCTCCTCCTGCAGCTCCTCCTATAGCTCCACCCACAGCTCCCACTACAGCTCCTCCTGCAGCTCCTCCTGCAGCTCCACCTACAGCTCCTATAGCTCCACCTACAGCTCCCACTACAGCTCCTCCTGCAGCTCCTCCTATAGCTCCACCTACAGCTCCCACTACAGCTCCTCCTGCAGCTCCTCCTGCAGCTCCTCCTACAGCTCCTCCTGCAGGTCCTCCTACAGCTCCACCCGCAGCTCCTCCTGCAGCTCCTCCTATAGCTCCACCCACAGCTCCTCCTGCAGCTCCTCCTGCAGCTCCCACTACAGCTCCACCTACAGCTCCTATAGCTCCACCTACAGCTCCCACTACAGCTCCTCCTGCAGCTCCACCTACAGCTCCTATAGCTCCACCTACAGCTCCCACTACAGCTCCTCCTGCAGCTCCTCCTATAGCTCCACCTACAGCTCCTCCTGCAGCTCCTCCTTCAGCTCCTCCTGCAGCTCCTCCTACAGCTCCACCTACAGCTCCCACTACAGCTCCTCCTGCAGCTCCACCTATAGCTCCTACAGCTCCTCCTGCAGCTCCTCCTACAGCTCCTCCTGCAGCTCCTCCTGCAGCTCCTCCTACAGCTCCTCCGTCAGCTCCTCCTGCAGCTTCTCCTGCAGCTCCTCCTGCAGCTCCTCCTACAGCTCCACCTACAGCTCCTCCTACAGCTCCACCTACAGCTCCTCCTACAGCTCCACCTACAGCTCCTCCTACAGCTCCTCCTACAGCTCCTCCTGCAGCTTCTCCTGCAGCTCCTCCTGCAGCTCCTCCTTCAGCTCCTCCGTCAGCTCCTCCTGCAGCTCCTCCTACAGCTCCTCCTGCAGCTCCTCCTGCAGCTCCTCCTACAGCTCCTCCTGCAGCTCCTCCTGCAGCTCCTCCTGCAGCTCCTCCTGCAGCTCCTCCTACAGCTCCACCTACAGCTCCACCTACAGCTCCACCTGCAGCTCCACCTGCAGCTCCACCTACAGCTCCTACAGCTCCTCCTACAGCTCCACCCACAGCTCCTCCTGCAGCTCCTCCTATAGCTCCACCCACAGCTCCTCCTGCAGCTCCTCCTGCAGCTCCCACTACAGCTCCACCTACAGCTCCTATAGCTCCACCTACAGCTCCCACTACAGCTCCTCCTGCAGCTCCACCTACAGCTCCTCCTGCAGCTCCTCCTACAGCTCCTCCTGCAGCTCCTCCTGCAGCTCCACCTACAGCTCCCACTACAGCTCCACCTACAGCTCCTATAGCTCCACCTACAGCTCCCACTACAGCTCCTCCTGCAGCTCCTCCTGCAGCTCCACCTACAGCTCCTCCGTCAGCTCCTCCTGCAGCTCCTCCTACAGCTCCTCCGTCAGCTCCTCCTACAGCTCCACCTACAGCTCCTCCTGCAGCTCCTCCTACAGCTCCACCTACAGCTCCTCCTGCAGCTCCTCCTACAGCTCCACCTACAGCTCCTATAGCTCCACCTACAGCTCCCACCACAGCTCCTCCTGCAGCTCCACCTACAGCTCCTACAGCTCCACCTACAGCTCCCACTACAGCTCCTCCTGCAGCTCCTCCTATAGCTCCACCCACAGCTCCCACTACAGCTCCTCCTGCAGCTCCTCCTGCAGCTCCCCCTACAGCTCCTCCGTCAGCTCCTCCTACAGCTCCACCTACAGCTCCACCTACAGCTCCTCCTACAGCTCCTCCTGCAGCTCCTCCTGCAGCTCCTCCTGCAGCTCCTCCTACAGCTCCTCCGGCAGCTCCTCCTACAGCTCCACCTACAGCTCCACCTACAGCTCCTCCTATAGCTCCACCCACAGCTCCCACTACAGCTCCTCCTGCAGCTCCTCCTGCAGCTCCACCTACAGCTCCTACTACAGCTCCACCTACACCTCCTCCTGCAGCTCCTCCTACAGCTCCACCTACAGCTCCTCCTGCAGCTCCTCCTGCAGCTCCTCCTACAGCTCCTCCTGCAGCTCCTCCTGCAGCTCCTCCTACAGCTCCTCCGTCAGCTCCTCCTGCAGCTTCTCCTGCAGCTCCTCCTGCAGCTCCTCCTACAGCTCCTCCTGCAGCTCCTCCTGCAGCTCCTCCTACAGCTCCTCCTATAGCTCCACCCACAGCTCCACCCACAGCTCCTCCTGCAGCTCCTCCTATAGCTCCACCCACAGCTCCCACTACAGCTCCTCCTGCAGCTCCACCTATAGCTCCTACAGCTCCTCCTGCAGCTCCTCCTGCAGCTCCACCTACAGCTCCTATAGCTCCACCTACAGCTCCTCCTGCAGCTCCACCTACAGCTCCTATAGCTCCACCTACAGCTCCCACTACAGCTCCACCTACAGCCCCTACAGCTCCACCTACAGCTCCTCCTATAGCTCCACCCACAGCTCCCCCTACAGCTCCTCCTACAGCTCCTCCTACAGCTCCACCTACAGCTCCTCCTGCAGCTCCTCCTACAGCTCCTCCTGCAGCTCCTCCTGCAGCTCCACCTACAGCTCCTATAGCTCCACCTACAGCTCCCACTACAGCTCCACCTACAGCTCCTATAGCTCCACCTACAGCTCCCACTACAGCTCCTCCTGCAGCTCCTCCTACAGCTCCACCTACAGCTCCCACTACAGCTCCTCCTATAGCTCCACCTACAGCTCCCACTACAGCTCCTCCTGCAGCTCCTCCTATAGCTCCACCCACAGCTCCCACTACAGCTCCTCCTGCAGCTCCTCCTGCAGCTCCTCCTTCAGCTCCTCCGTCAGCTCCTCCTGCAGCTCCTCCTACAGCTCCTCCTGCAGCTCCTCCTGCAGCTCCTCCTGCAGCTCCTCCTACAGCTCCTCCGTCAGCTCCTCCTACAGCTCCACCTACAGCTCCACCTACAGCTCCTATAGCTCCACCTACAGCTCCCACTACAGCTCCTCCTGCAGCTCCTCCTACAGCTCCACCTACAGCTCCCACTACAGCTCCTCCTATAGCTCCACCCACAGCTCCCACTACAGCTCCACCTACAGCCCCTACAGCTCCACCTACAGCTCCTCCTACAGCTCCACCCACAGCTCCACCCACAGCTCCTCCTGCAGCTCCTCCTACAGCTCCATCTACAGCTCCTCCTGCAGCTCCTCCTGCAGCTCCTCCTACAGCTCCTCCTGCAGGTCCTCCTACAGCTCCACCCGCAGCTCCTCCTGCAGCTCCTCCTACAGCTCCTCCTGCAGCTCCTCCTGCAGCTCCTCCTACAGCTCCTCCGTCAGCTCCTCCTGCAGCTTCTCCTGCAGCTCCTCCTGCAGCTCCTCCTACAGCTCCACCCACAGCTCCTCCTGCAGCTCCTCCTACAGCTCCCACTACAGCTCCACCTACAGCTCCTCCTGCAGCTCCTCCTACAGCTCCATCTACAGCTCCTCCTGCAGCTCCTCCTGCAGCTCCTCCTACAGCTCCTCCTGCAGCTCCCACTACAGCTCCACCTACAGCTCCTATAGCTCCACCTACAGCTCCCACTACAGCTCCTCCTGCAGCTCCACCTACAGCTCCTATAGCTCCACCTACAGCTCCTCCTGCAGCTCCACCTACAGCTCCTATAGCTCCACCTACAGCTCCCACTACAGCTCCTCCTGCAGCTCCACCTATAGCTCCTACAGCTCCTCCTACAGCTCCTCCTACAGCTCCTCCTCCAGCTCCTCCTCCAGCTCCACCTACAGCTCCTCCTGCAGCTCTCCTGCAGCTCCTCCTGCAGCTCCTCCTACAGCTCCACCTACAGCTCCTCCTACAGCTCCACCTACAGCTCCTCCTACAGCTCCACCTACAGCTCCACCTACAGCTCCACCTACAGCTCCTCCTGCAGCTCCTCCTGCAGCTCCTCCTGCAGCTCCTCCTATAGCTCCACCTACAGCTCCCACTACAGCTCCTCCTGCAGCTCCACCTACAGCTCCTATAGCTCCACCTACAGCTCCTCCTGCAGCTCCTCCTACAGCTCCACCTACAGCTCCTCCTGCAGCTCCTCCTACAGCTCCTCCTGCAGCTTCTCCTGCAGCTCCTCCTGCAGCTCCTCCTACAGCTCCTCCGTCAGCTCCTCCTACAGCTCCACCTACAGCTCCTCCTGCAGCTCCTCCTACAGCTCCACCTACAGCTCCTCCTGCAGCTCCTCCTACAGCTCCCACTACAGCTCCACCTACAGCTCCTCCTGCAGCTCCTCCTACAGCTCCTCCTGCAGCTCCTCCTACAGCTCCACCTACAGCTCCCACTACAGCTCCTCCTATAGCTCCACCCACAGCTCCCACTACAGCTCCTCCTGCAGCTCCTCCTGCAGCTCCTCCTGCAGCTCCTCCTGCAGCTCCTCCTACAGCACCTCCTGCAGCTCCTCCTACAGCTCCTCCTGCAGCTCCCACTACAGCTCCACCTACAGCTCCTATAGCTCCACCTACAGCTCCCACTACAGCTCCTCCTGCAGCTCCACCTACAGCTCCTATAGCTCCACCTACAGCTCCTCCTACAGCTCCATCTACAGCTCCTCCTGCAGCTCCTCCTGCAGCTCCTCCTACAGCTCCTCCTGCAGGTCCTCCTACAGCTCCACCCGCAGCTCCTCCTGCTGCTCCTCCTATAGCTCCACCCACAGCTCCACCCACAGCTCCTCCTGCTGCTCCTCCTGCAGCTCCTCCTGCAGCTCCACCTACAGCTCCTCCTGCAGCTCCTCCTACAGCTCCACCTACAGCTCCTCCTGCAGCTCCTCCTGCAGCTCCACCTACAGCTCCACCTACAGCTCCTCCTACAGCTCCTCCTGCAGCTTCTCCTGCAGCTCCTCCTGCAGCTCCTCCTACAGCTCCTCCTACAGCTCCTCCTACAGCTCCTCCTACAGCTCCACCTACAGCTCCTCCTACAGCTCCTCCTACAGCTCCACCTACAGCTCCTCCTGCAGCTCCTCCTGCAGCTCCTCCTACAGCTCCTCCTCCAGCTCCTCCTACAGCTCCTCCTACAGCTCCTCCTACAGCTCCACCTACAGCTCCCACTACAGCTCCTCCTATAGCTCCACCCACAGCTCCCACTACAGCTCCTCCTGCAGCTCCTCCTGCAGCTCCACCTACAGCTCCTATAGCTCCACCTACAGCTCCCACTACAGCTCCTCCTGCAGCTCCTCCTATAGCTCCACCCACAGCTCCTCCTGCAGCTCCTCCTACAGCTCCCACTACAGCTCCACCTGCAGCTCCTCCTGCAGCTCCTCCTACAGCTCCTCCTACAGCTCCTCCTGCAGCTCCTCCTACAGCTCCTCCTGCAGCTCCTCCTGCAGCTCCTCCTGCAGCTCCTCTTGCAGCTCCTCCTACAGCTCCACCCACAGCTCCTCCTGCTGCTCCTCCTATAGCTCCACCCACAGCTCCTCCTGCAGCTCCTCCTGCAGCTCCTCCTGCAGCTTCTCCTACAGCTCCTCCTGCAGCTCCTCCTGCAGCTCCTCCTGCAGCTCCTCCTGCAGCTCCTCCTGCAGCTCCTCCTACAGCTCCTCCTGCAGCTCCTCCTGCAGCTCCACCTACAGCTCCTATAGCTCCACCTACAGCTCCCACTACAGCTCCTCCTGCAGCTCCTCCTATAGCTCCACCCACAGCTCCCACTACAGCTCCTCCTGCAGCTCCTCCTGCAGCTCCTCCTACAGCTCCTCCTGCAGCTCCTCCTGCAGCTCCTCCTACAGCTCCTCCGTCAGCTCCTCCTGCAGCTTCTCCTGCAGCTCCTCCTGCAGCTCCTCCTACAGCTCCACCTACAGCTCCTCCTACAGCTCCACCTACAGCTCCTCCTACAGCTCCACCTACAGCTCCACCTACAGCTCCTCCTACAGCTCCTCCTGCAGCTTCTCCTGCAGCTCCTCCTGCAGCTCCCCCTCCAGCTCCTCCTGCAGCTCCACCTACAGCTCCTATAGCTCCACCTACAGCTCCCACTACAGCTCCACCTACAGCCCCTACAGCTCCACCTACAGCTCCTCCTATAGCTCCACCCACAGCTCCCACTACAGCTCCTCCTGCAGCTCCTCCTATAGCTCCACCCACAGCTCCTCCTATAGCTCCACCCACAGCTCCTCCTGCAGCTCCACCTACAGCTCCTATAGCTCCACCTACAGCTCCCACTACAGCTCCTCCTGCAGCTCCTCCCGCAGCTCCTCCTGCAGCTCCTCCTACAGCTCCTCCTTCAGCTCCTCCTGCAGCTCCTCCTACAGCTCCTCCTGCAGCTCCTCCTGCAGCTCCTCCTGCAGCTCCTCCTACAGCTCCTCCGTCAGCTCCTCCTACAGCTCCACCTACAGCTCCTCCTGCAGCTCCTCCTACAGCTCCACCTACAGCTCCTCCTGCAGCTCCTCCTACAGCTCCTCCTACAGCTCCTCCTGCAGGTCCTCCTACAGCTCCACCCGCAGCTCCTCCTGCAGCTCCACCCGCAGCTCCTCCTGCAGCTCCTCCTACAGCTCCTCCCACAGCTCCTCCTGCAGCTCCTCCTACAGCTCCTCCTACAGCTCCCACTACAGCTCCACCTACAGCTCCTATAGCTCCACCTACAGCTCCCACTACAGCTCCTCCTGCAGCTCCTCCTATAGCTCCACCCACAGCTCCACCCACAGCTCCTCCTGCAGCTCCTCCTACAGCTCCACCTACAGCTCCTCCTGCAGCTCCTCCTACAGCTCCTCCTGCAGCTCCTCCTGCAGCTCCTCCTGCAGCTCCTCCTGCAGCTCCTCCTGCAGCTCCACCTACAGCTCCTATAGCTCCACCTACAGCTCCCACTACAGCTCCTCCTACAGCTCCTCCTACAGCTCCACCCACAGCTCCCACTACAGCTCCTCCTGCAGCTCCTCCTGCAGCTCCACCTACAGCTCCCACTACAGCTCCTCCTGCAGCTCCTCCTGCAGCTCCTCCTACAGCTCCTCCTGCAGCTCCACCCACAGCTCCTCCTATAGCTCCACCCACAGCTCCTCCTGCAGCTCCTCCTATAGCTCCACCCACAGCTCCTCCTGCAGCTCCTCCTATAGCTCCACCTACAGCTCCCACTACAGCTCCTCCTGCAGCTCCACCTACAGCTCCTATAGCTCCACCTACAGCTCCCACTACAGCTCCACCTACAGCCCCTATAGCTCCTCCTACAGCTCCATCTACAGCTCCACCCACAGCCCCTACAGCTCCACCTTCAGCCCCTATAGCTCCTCCTACAGCTCCTCCATTACTCCAGGTAAGGTTAGTGCACCATCTGTCATAAGGTTCCACAAGGCAGAACATTCTCACCAGCAGTTATTTATTATTATAAACACTGTTTAATTCCATGTTTCTGAATTCTGGCTTTTCTGATGTAACCAGATGTTTCATCCAAAAACAAAACTGAATAAACATCGACAGAGATACAATACACACTTTAGTAAAGTATTATACAGTTTGTGGATCATTTAAAATGAATAATAAATAATTTCTGTGTTAATTATCATATGAAAGTAAAGACACTGTCTCTACTTGTTTCAAACGATTCTTCTATCATAACACAGTGTAACTATCAGATATATTAAATGTGGCCTGTTTGACTCACATCTTATGTGTGTGCACATCGGCACATACATCTCAAATGTCAGCAGGATGATGAAGGTTGATGATTAGGTGGAAGACCATCTGTCTGACAGTTTAGTCCAAACTGGGTCAACAGAACAAACACAGCAGTAGATCTACAGCAGACAGACAGACTACTGGGAGTCTTTGACCCCAGTCCACTGCAGAGCCTGAAACGCTGTGGAGGAACCTCAATAACTCAGAGTAAACAAAAACCTCCTCAAATCACACTGGAAACTCATAACCAGCCTCCAGGGTTTTACACAGACCACAGTAAATAATATGAACTATTATTTTACTTCATATACTATTTTGGATTATTTTGGTTAATTCAGGGGTGTCCAATTCCAGGCCTCAAGAGCCACAATCCTGCACATTTTAGATGTCCCCCTGCTTCAATCTGCAACCTCTCAGCAGGTCCTGTAGAAGCCTGTTAATGACCTGTTCATCTGCAGCGGGTGTGTTGAAGCAGTGGAACATCTAAAATGTGCAGGATAGTGGCCCTCGAGGCCTGGAGTTGGACACCCCTGGGTTAATTTAAGAATAACAGAGTGATGTGGAGTTAATTGGTCAGTTAAGGTTGTGTTTACCTAATCTTAACAGCTGGTGAAACTAGATCAATTTAAATATTCAATCTCATTTCATTAAAAGAGGGATGTTGTGCAAAATGAAAATAAAAACAGAATTCAAACATTTGTTAAGGTTATAACACTGAACTTTATCCCCAGTAGAATAATGTGCAAAAGGCTCAAAGTAACTGAAGGAACATCTTTTTAAGTTAACAAGCAGCAGCTTGGTGACACGACTCAATGAAACAGGAGCATTTCAGAGAAGAAGAGTATCGAACATGAAACAAACTGCAGCTAAAAGTTGTGGAACTATTTGAGAAGAAATTCCTCTTTTGTGAAGACTAAGAATATCCCATCATCAACAGTAAATAACATCATGAAAATATTGAGTAAAACAGAAGGAGTCTCTGTTAACCTGATGAACGGCAGCAGCTCCACGTTACAGCTCAGCTAGAGAGAACCAGAAGAGATCCCAGTCCGTTTATCATGTTGGATCTGATACTGCTCAGGATTTCATTGACATCATGGCTGAAGCTTTCTTCTGCTAAATGTGACATTTCTTCATTTGCACTGAACAGTTGAGTGTTAGGATGGAATACGCAGCTCGCCTCTGACACGCATGTTAGCAAGTGTCTGTGGTCATTAGAGAGTGCGTGGAACTGCAGATCCAGTCAGGTGTTTGTTTAAAGCAGTTCATATCTGTGGTCAGTAATGATCCTGGACTCCATGTTGGACAGTCTGTCAGAATGTTTGTGTCTTATTTACTTCCATCAAACATCTATTTCAGGAAAAGAAGCAACACTCTGTGTGAGTGGTCCTCCCGAGCCTGGGACACGTCTTCTATCAAGCTGACTGGTTAGTCTCATTCAGGAGTCCAACAGGACTCCTGTTCAGGAGTCAGGATTTCTGCTTCAACATGATTTATTATTATATTAATTTAAAAAGTAAAATATGAGCTGATTCAAAGTCAATCATTTACAAAATATGCTATAAGACAACTTTTTAAAGAAATGGCTAAACTTCATTGAGAATTAAATAATCCTTTCTGCCCAAAGAAAACCACAAAAAATCCCTGAATTTTAAAACTAAGAGAATTTCAGACATTGGTAAACAGCTGACCTCTGCACTCTGTCTTTGCATTTTGTGCACAGAGCAGGACGCCCGGTCTTCTTCCTCCAACTCCTCCCGTTCCGACTCGCGCTCCCGTTTCCCGGTGATGCTGCTTCCCCTGGTGTGCAAGAGGAGTCCTGAATGTCCCAGAAGACAAGACGAAAAACTTTGTCATCACCAGAAAGTCATTAGGGGAATGGAAGAGAGATGACTCTGGCAAAGTGAAAACTAGTTTGAAGCCTCATCTTTGGCACAATTGTAACAATTCTGTCTTTAATGGCAGTAAATCATAGTTACAAGACACTTGAAAATGTATATCAACCACAACAAAACTGTATTTACTCAACAATCTAGGCAAAATCAGACAGACTAGCTTCTTACCTGGATGTTGAGGCACAGCAAACTCATGATAGAGTTGGCTGCTTGTAATGTTCTGACTGGCATCTGGCACTGAGTGGTATCCTGCAAGAGAAAAGATTAAATGTAACATAAAAGGCTTTATGGTATGTGACAGCCTTTTATGTCTCATTTTGAAAGTAAGTACAATTTTGTTTAAGTGCATATATTTTACACAAACATGTTAAAGCTGGAGTGCGTAACTTTTACATGTCCGTGAATGTCCGTTTCAGCCAAGCCACTATCAGAGGAGATGACACAATGCAGATTTTATATGGAGTTCTGTATTGGGTTTCATACGGTGTTCTGTATTGGGTTTCATACGGTGTTCTGTATTGGGTTTCATATAGAGTTCTGTATTGGGTTTCATACGGTGTTCTGTATTGGGTTTCATACGGTGTTCTGTATTGGGTTTCATACGGCGTTCTGTATTGGGTTTCATACGGTGTTCTGTATTGGGTTTTATATGGAGTTCTGTATTGGGTTTCATACGGTGTTCTGTATTGGGTTTTATATGGAGTTCTGTATTGGGTTTCATACGGTGTTCTGTATTGGGTTTCATATGGAGTTCTGTATTGGGTTTCATACGGTGTTCTGTATTGGGTTTTATATGGAGTTCTGTATTGGGTTTCATACGGTGTTCTGTATGGGGTTCTGTATTGGGTTTCATACGGTGTTCTGTATTGGGTTTCATACGGTGTTCTGTATTGGGTTTCATACGGTGTTCTGTATTGGGTTTCATATAGAGTTCTGTATTGGGTTTCATACGGTGTTCTGTATTGGGTTTCATACGGTGTTCTGTATTGGGTTTCATACGGTGTTCTGTATTGGGTTTTATATGGAGTTCTGTATTGGGTTTCATACGGTGTTCTGTATTGGGTTTCATACGGTGTTCTGTATTGGGTTTCATACGGTGTTCTGTATTGGGTTTCATACGGTGTTCTGTATTGGGTTTTATATGGAGTTCTGTATTGGGTTTCATACGGTGTTCTGTATTGGGTTTCATACGGTGTTCNAAAAAAAAAAAAAATTCCTGGACGTTCGGCAGAGGGACTATTGGCTAAGAAGGAAAGTGACCGAAGGAGAAGGCAAACGCGAATTTGTATCGGCGTCGCTTTTCCTCGGTGGAGAGAAGAGATCTGGCTGATGTTCAGGGGTGCACATAAGTGGTCCGCAGGTCCGCACACACTGTCAAAATATAAAATGCGCACCAGATGAAACCCAGAGCGCCGAAGTTCCAGCTGATCAGCTGATTCTGTCTCTATCTGTGTCAGTTTGTGTCTGTCAGTTTGCCAGTGTAACGGTTTTTCAGTCAGTCAGATCAGTGCAGCTGACTGCAGGATTCTGCATCGTGTCAAAACTGAAAAAATTCACTGAATAAGACAAATAGATCATTGTGGCCCCAACAGCTGACTAATAAATTTCAACACCAAACTGTTAAATGTAGATTAAAGTGAACAATCAAACCTGTAAACAATCCAACCTGAACTCTGAAGGTTTTTTTTACCAGTATTTTTATATTTTACTGGTTTCTCTTGATTTTTTTCAACAATGAAATGATATTTATTGAAACAAATATAAAGGTAAAGTAAACAGACTGAATTTGAAGCTTGATTAAGACAGATACCGGTTGGAATAACAACGGCAGAGATAAAGCGGTGGCAGCTGGGCTTACGTCATATGGAAGCGCTTTATTGTTGTAATGACGCAAAAATTCCGCTAGGGGGCGACAGAAGTTACAGAAGTTACGCACTCCAGCTTTAAGATTTGGTGCCTGACAACTGTCTGTACCTCTGTAACTGATCTGGTATAGCAGGGTGGGTAGGATGCTAATGTAATGAAAATATATGTAAGATATACATAATGAAGGGTTGTGTCTAATTTCCCTTTGGTGATGAATAAGTTATGTATGGGGTTCTGTACAGAGTTCTTCACAGGGTTCCATGTGTGGTTCTGTATGGAGTTCTGCATAGACTGTATGGAATTTGTTACAGGGTTCCAAAAGGTGTTCTGTACTGGGGTCTTGTACAGAGTCCTGTACAAAGTTCTGTATGGTACTGTACAAGGTTCTGTATGGAGTTTCATACAGGGTCCTGTGACCGGTTTTGTGTGAATTTCAGTATGGGTTCTGTGCGGGGGTTGTATGGGGTTTCATACGGCGTTCTGTATTGGGTTTCATACGGAGTTCTGTATTGGGTTTCATACGGTGTTCTGTATTGGGTTTCATACGGTGTTCTGTATTGGGTTTCATACGGTGTTCTGTATTGGGTTTCATACGGTGTTCTGTATTGGGTTTCATATGGTGTTCTGTATTGGGTTTCATACGGTGTTCTGTATGGTGTTCTGTATTGGGTTTCATATGGTGTTCTGTATTGGGTTTCATATGGTGTTCTGTATTGGGTTTCATACGGTGTTCTGTATTGGGTTTCATATGGTGTTCTGTATTGGGTTTTACACGGAGTTCTGTATTGGGTTTCAAACGGTGTTCTGTATTGGGTTTTATAGGGAGTTCTGTATTGGGTTTCATATAGAGTTCTGTATTGGGTTTTATATGGAGTTCTGTATTGGGTTTCATACGGTGTTCTGTATTGGGTTTCATACGGTGTTCTGTATAGGGTTCTGTATTGGGTTTCATACGGTGTTCTGTATTGGGTTTTATATGGAGTTCTGTATTGGGTTTCATATGGTGTTCTGTATTGGGTTTCATACGGTGTTCTGTATTGGGTTTTATATGGAGTTCTGTATTGGGTTTCATACGGTGTTCTGTATTGGGTTTCATACGGTGTTCTGTATTGGGTTTTATATGGAGTTCTGTATTGGGTTTCATACGGTGTTCTGTATTGGGTTTCATATGGTGCTCTGTATGGGGTTCTGTATTGGGTTTCATACGGTGCTCTTTATGGGGTTCTGTATTGGGTTTCATATGGTTCTCTGTATTGGGATTTATATGGAGTTCTGTATTGGGTTTCATACGGTGTTCTGTATTGGGTTTTATATGGAGTTCTGTATTGGGTTTTATACGGTGTTCTGTATTGGGTTTCATATGGAGTTCTGTATTGGGTTTCATACGGTGTTCTGTATTGGGTTTCATATGGAGTTCTGTATTGGGTTTCATACGGTGTTCTGTATTGGGTTTCATACGGTGTTCTGTATTGAGTTCATACGGTGTTCTGTATTGGGTTTTATATGGTGTTCTGTATGGAGTTCTGTATTGAGTTCATACGGTGTTCTGTATTGGGTTTCATACGGTGTTCTGTATGGAGTTCTGTATTGGGCTTCATACGGTGTTCTGTATTGGGTTTTACATGGAGTTCTGTATTGAGTTCATACGGTGTTCTGTATTGGGTTTTATATAGTGTTCTGTATTGGGTTTCATACGGTGTTCTGTATTGGGTTTCATACGGTGTTCTGTATTGGGTTTTATATGGTGTTCTGTATTGGGTTTCATACGGTGTTCTGTATTGGGTTTCATACGGTGTTCTGTATGGGGTTCTGTATTAGGTTTCATATGAAGTTCTGTATTGGGTTTTATATGGAGTTCTGTATTGGGTTTCATACGGTGTTCTGTATTGGGTTTTATATGGAGTTCTGTATTGGGTTTTATATGGAGTTCTGTATTGGGTTTCATACGGTGTTCTGTATTGGGTTTCATACGGTGTTCTGTATTGGGTTTCATACGGTGTTCTGTATTGGGTTTCATATGGTGCTCTGTATGGTGTTCTGTATTGGGTTTCATATGGTGTTCTGTATTGGGTTTCATATGGTGTTCTGTATGGGGTTTCTATGGAGTTCTGTATGGGGTTTCATATGGTGTTCTGTATTGGGTTTCATACGGTGTTGTGTATGGAGTTCTGTATTGGGTTTCATACGGTGTTGTGTATGGAGTTCTGTATTGGGTTTCATACGGTGTTCTGTATCAGGTTTCATATGGAGTTCTGTATTGGGTTTTATATGGAGTTCTGTATTGGGTTTTATATGGAGTTCTGTATTGGGTTTCATATGGTGTTCTGTATTGGGTTTCATATGGTGTTCTGTATGGGGTTCTGTATTGGGTTTCATACGGTGTTCTGTATTGGGTTTCATATGGTGTTCTGTATTGGGTTTCATACGGTGTTCTGTATTGGGTTTCATACGGTGTTCTGTATTGGGTTTCATACGGTGTTCTGTATTGGGTTTCATATGGTGCTCTGTATGGGGTTCTGTATTGGGTTTCATATGGTGCTCTGTATGGAGTTCTGTATTGGGTTTCATATGGTGTTCTGTATTGGGTTTCATATGGTGCTCTGTATGGGGTTCTGTATTGGGTTTCATATGGTGTTCTGTATTGGGTTTCATATGGTGCTTTGTATGGGGTTCTGTATTGGGTTTCATATGGTTCTCTGTATTGGGTTTTATATGGTGTTCTGTATGGAGTTCTGTATTAGGTTTCATATGAAGTTCTGTATTGGGTTTTATATGGAGTTCTGTATTGGGTTTCATACGGTGTTCTGTATTGGGTTTCATATGGTGTTCTGTATTGGGTTTCATACGGTGTTCTGTATTGGGTTTCATATGGTGCTCTGTATTGGGTTTCATATAGTGCTCTGTATGGGGTTTCATACGGTGTTCTGTATTGGGTTTCATACGGTGTTCTGTACTGGGTTTCATATGGTGCTCTGTATGGGGTTCTGTATTGGGTTTCATATGGTGTTCTGTATTGGGTTTCATATGGTGTTCTGTATGGGGTTCTGTATTGGGTTTCATATGGTGTTCTGTATTGGGTTTTATATGGAGTTCTGTATTGGGTTTCATACGGTGTTCTGTATTGGGTTTCATACGGTGTTCTGTATTGGGTTTCATACGGTGTTCTGTATTGGGTTTTATATGGTGTTCTGTATTGGGTTTCATACGGTGTTCTGTATTGGGTTTCATACGGTGTTCTGTATTGGGTTTCATACGGTGTTCTGTATTGGGTTTCATATGGGGTTCTGTATTGGGTTTTATATGGTGTTCTGTATGGGGTTCTGTATTGGGTTTCATATGGTGCTCTGTATGGGGTTCTGTATTGGGTTTCATATGGTGTTCTGTATTGGGTTTCATATGGTGTTCTGTATGGGGTTCTGTATTGGGTTTCATATGGTGTTCTGTATTGGGTTTCATATGGTGCTCTGTATGGGGTTTGTATTGGGTTTCATATGGAGTTCTGTATTGGGTTTTATATGGAGTTCTGTATTGGGTTTCATACGGTGTTCTGTATTGGGTTTCATACGGTGTTCTGTATAGGGTTCTGTATTGGGTTTCATACGGTGTTCTGTATTGGGTTTTATATGGAGTTCTGTATTGGGTTTCATATGGTGTTCTGTATTGGGTTTCATACGGTGTTTTGTATTGGGTTTTATATGGAGTTCTGTATTGGGTTTCATACGGTGTTCTGTATTGGGTTTTATATGGAGTTCTGTATTGGATTTCATACGGTGTTCTGTATTGGGTTTTATATGGAGTTCTGTATTGGGTTTTATATGGAGTTCTGTATTGGGTTTCATACGGTGTTCTGTATTGGGTTTCATACGGTGTTCTGTATGGGGTTCTGTATTGGGTTTCATACGGTGTTCTGTATTGGGTTTTATATGGAGTTCTGTATTGGGTTTCATATGGTGTTCTGTATTGGGTTTCATATGGTGCTCTGTATGGGGTTTTATTGGGTTTCATATGGGGTTCTGTATGGGGTTTTATATGGAGTCCTGTATTGGTTTTCATACGGTGTTCTGTATTGGGTTTCATACGGTGTTCTGTATTGGGATTTAATGGAGTTCTGTATTGGGTTTCATATGGTGTTCTGTATTGGGTTTCATATGGTGTTCTGTATTGGGTTTCATATGGTGCTCTGTATGGGGTTCTGTTATGGGGTTCTGTATGGGGTTCTGTATGGGGTTCTGTATTGGGTTTCATATGGCGCTCTGTATTGGGTTTCATATGGTGCTCTGTATGGGGTTCTGTATTGGGTTTCATATGGTGTTCTGTATGGGGTTCTGTATGGGGTTTCATATGGTGTTCTGTATGGGGTTTTNGCGTATTAGGATTGGAGATATAATCCCACAGCAAGAGTAAGAGATTTTAATGGCACCAAAAATGTAGTAGTAATTAGGTTAACATGTAAAACAACAACAGCTGATGATTCACCATGTTGTTGTTGATTTTGCGGTAGTGTGTGAAGTCGTTGCTGTTGTCCAACACTGTTAGGCCCAGTCTGTTCTTCACTTTCAAAGTTAAACAAGATGCTTCCGTTGCTGTTACCAGTTGCAACCGAGCTTCCCGACACCCCAGGAACTGGAAAAAACCCAAAACAAGCTTGTAACTGAGTAGCTAAGCATGATTCATTAAAATGGACGACAAACTATTACAAATAACAAAAAAAGCTTTTACAGTTTTAGACCTGACTTACAGTGTGAGGAGTTGCTGTTGGTTCCTGGCTGCTGTTCTCCAGGAGAGTAGGCCATTATTCCTCCATTCCCGTTCCCATTGGTTGATGGGACTGAAGCCAACAAGCCTGAACCACAGCAACAAACACATATTCAACTTTTCTGAAACAATAATCTATTTTCTCTGCAGCATAAAATGGAAGAATCTGATTTTATCATCTAACTAAGCAGGACAAGGGACATGATGTCCTGACCTGGAGTTGTCCAGTTGTCTATATTAATGTTTAAAGAAATCTGTCTTATCAGTAGAGGGAATCATTTATATCATATATCACAGAAACCCTTAATGATGTGTAGGGTCACGTAGCATGAGGAACCGGAGTGCATGGGGAGAACGTAGCATGAGGAACCGGAGCGCACATGGAGAACATACCGTGAGGAACCGGAGTGCACATGGAGAACATACCATGAGGAACCTGAGTGCACATATAAACTCCATCGAGAAAGACAACAACTGACTAACTGCACCGCTGTGTGGTCATAAATAGAACCAAATGTTTCTTTTTTCACCTTCTCACATAAACAAGGGATGAAATATTCCCACTAGAACCATCAAATTGTTATTGCTTTGATTGTTACTGCTGCCATTAACTGTTTCTCTGTTTATCTTTCTATAGACATGACGACTGTCCAAAATCCATCGGTGTTTGTCTCTTTCCTGTCAGCTCAGACCCCAGTCGGCATCCTGAGCCGGGTGCTGGTTCTGGTTCTGCTAGAGGTTTCTTCCTGTTAAAAGGGAGTCGTTCCTTTCCACTGTCTCCAATCGTGCTGCTCAGGATGGAGGATTCAACCCAATCAGCTGGTTCCTTAGATTGAACATGTTTTATTATTAATTGGTTGATTTTTCTGTGAAGTGCCTTGAAATGACTTTGTTATGAACTGGAACTTTATAAATAAATAAACTTGAAACCTTTCCTTTCTTCTTGGCATGCCTAGTGATGCATTTATTAGTGCTGTTGCTGCAGCAAGGTCAGAGGTTTGACTCTCAGATGGGAACTTTTGGAGTGGAGTTTAAATGTTCTCATGGTGGAGAAAAGTGCACATGCAAGTTTTTCTCCAGATGCTCCGGTTTCTTGCTTCAGACCAAAAACAAGCCCATTAACTGAACTGGAAATCGTAAACAAGTCTCAGTGTATGTGACTGTTTTGTCCTCCATCTTAATGTGGCCCTGGGAAGGACTGGTGACCTGTCCAGGTGTAACCCTGCCTCTGATTCAGTGACTGCTGGAGACAGATGCCACTCTACGCAGCCCTTCACAGAAACAAGTGGGTACAAGGAAATGGCTGAAAGGATTTTTTCTTCTACTCATGTGGCAGGGTCAGTGGAGCTGCTAACATAAGCTTCCTAAACACTTAAACAGGGCAATTTTATTGAGAGTACAAATGCAGAGGAAAATCAAACGCAGTGTAAATAAAGTTTGTTTGGTTCTTACCCAGCCCCCTGTATCGGCTCAGCTGCTGATAGATCTGCTTCATCCTCTCAATGTTGAGCCGGCTGGCCTCAGCATGGTGCACCATAGGCTTTGGGTAATGGACACCTATTACGCACTTGGCGGCCGCCTGCACAGACTCGGGGGCGTTCCACGGATCGTAGATGAACTTAGCAGGAAAACCTCGGAGGACAGGTAAGTATCGTCTGGAAGCACAGAAGAAACATTAGACGTGCTGGCTTGTGTCAACCAAATGTAGACGGGAATCAAGAGTGGGAGAATAGAATATCTCATTGTAAACACATCTGTGAATATTTATTTTAAAAAATCCAGCAAAATACTGCTACTGTGCTTCCACTTTTACAAAGTTATTTAAATATTGCTGCTATATTTGAAAATAAGTTTTGTAATTTTACAGACTTAGAAACACACTGTTACATGAATTATTGTTCATTAAAATATGCTTTATGCAGCCCATGTTTGTGTTAGATAATGAAGAGCTTGCTGGTCTTCAGCACCTCGTGCTTATAAGTTGTAAATAAAATAACTTCTACAAAGTGAAAGATGCACACAATCACAACACTGCACAGTATGGCTACAGTACAAGAGAGTATGAATGCAAACTCAGAGCTCTGAAGGTCTGAAAGTCTTTAATGAACTAATCTGGCACTGAAGTGAATTACCATCACAGTGTACAGTGAGGACTAAAGCTGCAAACGTGATGGAGAACAAGGGGCTGTGGTCCCAAACAACACTGTAAGTTACTGTAACAGCAGCTACACCACATACAAAAAGAGTAACGCTCCAAGAGATGGATCCCAAAACACTGAGTGCATCAAGGTGGAGAAGTTAACACCTCACAGTACCGTTTCCCTGGACTGTCGTGGATTTGCTCCATGTGACAAAGAGAGGCCACCTACCTACTGCACTTGGTCCAACCTTACCTAGTCCGAGGAGGGGAGACAGACAGGATAGAGGAGAGGGGGCAAGTGAAACTGTGGGAAGCAGCACAGTGCAGCTCTGGGAGGCACACAGAGAGAGGGGCGGGGGCTGGTGTGGTTCGGCCTTGTAGACCGACACGCACGCACATGACGGACGGCGCTCCGCTTGCTGCGGAGACTGCACCATCACTAGCGAGTTCGCTGCCGATTTGGTCGGTGCTGCTAGGAGACATCTACTGTAACACGCGGTTAGAAAGCAGAGAGCATTGACCCCACCCACCCACAGCCCTCCCACCATCCCTGCAACCCACCCTGACCAGAGCAGGTGTATGTTGGAAAAATTCTGCCATCAAAAACTCATTTGTTTCATGTGGTATCTTTACTGTAGCGGAAGGTGAAGTCAGACTATCTCTGGTTTGGTCTTGGCGTACACTTAAATCAGTGAATAATAAACAGAAAAATAAAAGACCTTTTCCTGCCTTAGTGTTTGCTGGTGTTTTCAGTTCTTGCTGTGCGAAGAACACAGGCTTCATGTCCACTGTCTGTAATGCTGAAAATTCCTTTTTTAATGACAGAAGTCTTCTTTATACCTCACAGCTCCAAGCCCCCCAACCTTCCCACCTTGCTCCCTCCCCAGTGCCCCTCATGATCAGACAGCGGTGGACTGAGAAAAAAGCTCCTGCCTGGTCCCCCTGTCCCCCAGACTGTGGTGGTTAACTTTTAAGTGCTCAGCTGGCTCAAAGCCCCCTGATGACTGTCCATTCCCCACAGCCACAGCACCACACTCTGAGCTTACCCACTAGGGAGCCCCCTCATTTCACCAAAAAGGACCACAACCCTTTTGTCAGGAAGATCCACGACCTGCCAGAAGCAGGCAGTCCTGTAGAGTGCGGCGTGCTGGGCGAGTGGCTTTCTGTTGGATAGTTTCATCATTTCTCTATTGTTTAGGTAGAAATAATAACATTTACAAAATGTGAACAGTGAAATGCTATTTTACCAATCAGTTATATGAATGATGATAAAAGTGGGTTAAAATATTTGGAGCTGGTATTTTTTGAAACTTAGTTGCAAACTGAGAAAAATGTGTCATTGTTTATTACTGAGTCAAACACTCGATCTTGTGTATCGTGAACATGCATCGTGAACATGTATCGTGAACGTACATAGTGAACGTGCATCGTGAACGTGTATTGTGAATGTGCATCGTGAACGTGCATCATGAACGTGTATTGTGAACGTGCATCGTGAACGTGCATCGTGAACGTATATCGTGAACATGCATAGTGAACATGTATTGTGAACGTGCATCATGAACGTGTATTGTGAACGTGCATCGTGAACGTGCATCGTGAACGTATATCGTGAACATGCATAGTGAACGTGTATTGTGAACATGCATCGTGAATGTGTATTGTGAACATGTATCGTGAACATACATAGTGAACGTGCATAGTGAACG
This sequence comes from Pachypanchax playfairii, assembly GCA_006937955.1. NCBI lineage: Eukaryota > Metazoa > Chordata > Actinopteri > Cyprinodontiformes > Aplocheilidae > Pachypanchax > Pachypanchax playfairii. Next base: position 5,833 of record SSNP01000428.1, on the reverse strand, counting down.
TGTATTGTGAACGTATATCGTGAACGTGCAACGTGAACATGTATCGTGAACGCGCATTGTGAACATGTATCGTGAATGTACATAGTGAACGTGCATCGTGAACGTGCATCGTGAACGTATATCGTGAACATGTATCGTGAACATGCATAGTGAACGTATATTGTGAACATGTATCGTCAACGTGCATAGTGAACGTGTATCGTGACCGTGTATTGTGAACGTGCATAGTGAACGTGTATCGTGAACGTATATCGTGAACATGCATTTTGAACGTATATCGTGAACATGTATCGTGAACGTGCATAGTGAACGTGTATCGTGACCGTGTATCGTGACCGTGTATCGTGAACATGCATAGTGAACGTATATCGTGAACGTGCATAGTGAACGTATATCGTGAACGTGCATAGTAAACGTGTATCGTAAACGTATATCGTGAACATGTATCGTGAACGTGCATCGTGAACGTGTATCGTGACCGTGTATCATGAACATGCATAGTGAACGTGCATCGTGACCATGTATCGTGACCGTGTATCGTGAACGTGCATCGTGAACGTGCATCGTGAACGTACATAGTGAACGTGCATCGTGAACGTGTATTGTGAACGTGCATCGTGAACGTATATCGTGAACATGCATAGTAAACGTGTATCGTGAACGCGCATCGTGAACATGTATCGTGAATGTACATAGTGAACGCACATCGTGAACGTGCATCGTGAACGTATATCATGAACATGTATCGTGAACATGTATTGTGAACGTGTATCGTGACCATGTATCGTGAACATGCATAGTGAACGTGTATCGTGAACATGTATCGTGAACGTGTATCGTGAACGTATATCGTGAACATGCATAGTAAACGTGTATCGTGAACGCGCATCGTGAACATGTATCGTGAATGTACATAGTGAACGCACATCGTGAACGTGCATCGTGAACGTATATCATGAACATGTATCGTGAACATGTATTGTGAACGTGTATCGTGACCATGTATCGTGAACGTGCATAGTGAACGTGTATCGTGAATGTACATAGTGAACGCACATCGTGAACGTGCATCGTGAACGTATATCGTGAACGTGTATCGTGACCATGTATCGTGAACGTGTATCGTGAACATGTATCGTGAACGTGCATAGTGAACGTGTATCGTGAACGTGTATCGTGAACATGTATCGTGAACGTGCATCGTGAACGTGTATCGTGAACGTGTATCGTGAACATGTATCGTGAATGTACATAGTGAACGTGCATCGTGAACGTGCATCGTGAACGTATATCATGAACATGTATCGTGAACATGTATTGTGAACGTGTATCGTGACCATGTATCGTGAACGTGCATAGTGAACGTGTATCGTGAATGTACATAGTGAACGCACATCGTGAACGTGCATCGTGAACGTATATCATGAACATGTATCGTGAACATGTATTGTGAACGTGTATCGTGACCATGTATCGTGAACGTGTATCGTGACCATGTATCGTGAATGATGCATAGTGAACGCACATCGTGAACGAGCATCGTGAACGTATATCGTGAACGTGTATCGTGACCATGTATCGTGAACGTGTATCGTGACCATGTATCGTGAAGATGCATAGTGAACGTGTATCGTGAACATGTATCGTGAATGTACATAGTGAACGCACATCGTGAACGTGCATCGTGAACGTATATCGTGAACGTGTATCGTGACCATGTATCGTGAACGTGCATAGTGAACGTGTATCGTGAACGAGTATCGTGAACGTGCATTGTGAACGTGTATCAGGAACATATATCGTGAACATGTGCACCTGCAGCCAGGCTCCAGCTGCCGCTACAGCTGCCAGAAGTGACAGGGCTGCATTCACATAGGCAGAGCACCACTGAACCTTTCACAAAGGGCTGGATGAGGGGCTTTGCCCAGCACCTGGACAAAGGATTGGCCCACATGGCACAACACAGGTAGGAAATACCTGTGTCAACCGTGCAACACTGCGATGGCAGAGCTACAGCTGGTCCAACGCCTCTCCTCACTACCCTCTAGGGAATGCTTCATAGTGCTCTACATAATGAATGCAAGCAAGGTGTCTGTATTTCCCTACCAAGCGGTCAGAGTTCCTTTTGACGAAATGAGACGCTACCGAGTTACAAACTTGCCCAGAGGGTGCTGCTGAGGTGCGAGAAAGTCATGTCCCTCAGGGTTGCACAGGTAAATAACAACAAACGGCCCCGATTTCTCAACATACTGCCTGACTTCCATCCAAGGCAGCCCTGGCTGCAGGGCCAGACTGCTCCTGGGTGGAGGGGCGTGAGAATGGGCAATCATCTTAAAAGCAATCAGCTACAATCTACACAGGGAAGAGGGATAGCTGAACTTTTCTCCCAATCCCCCCAAAATAGATGAACCAAAACACAAACACACAGCTACATCCAGAAAAAGAGAAGAAGTGTTCTACATCCTGCAGCATAAGTCAGCTGGTAACAGTTATAAACCTACAGATGTGTATGTGCACATTCACAGACAGTTTAAAGGTAAAGAAGAACACTGTGAAAACTTTAAATGATACAAGACACGACTGATTCCAAAAACTAAAGTGCTGAAGTCAGAACAGACACAAAGAAGAAATGATGAAATGAGAAATAAAAAGCTGAAGGATTTATTTGTTTTATTTACTCACCCAGAGAAGTTTCCCTATTAGTCCTCCATCTGTCTCTCTGCTTAGAGCTGGTATGTGTGTGTGTGTGTATGTGTATGTATGTGTGTGGGTTTGTATTTCTGACCTCCTGGGGACCAGTTTCCTGACTTTTACTATCTTTCTGGGGTCCGAGGGTTCTTGTGGGGACCAAAGCCTGGTCCCCATGAGGGGGACTCCCCTTTTTAGGGTTAGGGGTTAGGTTTATAGGTATGGTGTGAATAGAGTTTTAGTTAGTCTTAGGGTTAGTTATAGATCAGTAATGGTTAAGGTTAGGAAAAGGGTTTGGGTTAGGTATAAATCTAGTTACTAAAATTAATGGAAGTCAATGGACGGTCCCCATAAGGATACCAAAACACACTTGTGTGTGTGTGTGTGTGTGTATGTATGTATGCATGCATGTGTGTGTGTGTGTATGTATG
>SSNP01000427.1:88527-130283 GCA_006937955.1 Pachypanchax playfairii | reverse complement strand
AGAGACAGCACACACACACACACACACAAGTGTGTTTTGGTATCCTTATGGGGACCGTCCATTGACTTCCATTGATTTTAGTAACTAGATTTATACCTAACCCAAACCCTTTTCCTAACCTTAACCATTACTGATCTATAACTAACCCTAAGACTAACTAAAACTCTATTCACACCATACCTATAAACCTAACCACAAACCCTAAAAAGGGGAGTCCCCCTCATGGGGACCAGGCTTCGGTCCCCACAAGAACCCTCGGACCCCAGAAAGATAGTAAAAGTCAGGAAACGGGTCCTCAGGAGGTCAGAAATACAAACCCACACACACACACACACACACACACACACACAAGTGTGTTTTGGTATCCTTATGGGGACCGTCCATTGACTTCCATTGATTTTAGTAACTAGATTTATACCTAACCCAAACCCTTTTCCTAACCTTAACCATTACTGATCTATAACTAACCCTAAGACTAACTAAAACTCTATTCACACCATACCTATAAACCTAACCCCTAACCCTAAAAAGGGGAGTCCCCCTCATGGGGACCAGGCTTCGGTCCCCACAAGAACCCTCGGACCCCAGAAAGATAGTAAAAGTCAGGAAACGGGTCCTCAGGAGGTCAGAAATACAAACCCACACACACACACACACACACACACACACACACACCAGCATATAGACTCACCTTTTTTTTATGAATCGGTCTTAGTCTGACCCCCACGAGGCCAGTTTGCCATGGGAGACCCTACCAAGGGCTGACACCCCAGACAACACTGGCCTCAGGATCATGGGGGGGTACTGAAACCCTTCCACCACGTTAAGGTGCCGATTCACAGGAAGGGGGGGAAGGGGGGGAAGGGAAAAGGGTAGGGGATGGGGGTAGGGAAAGGTTGTTTTTTTTTTAAATAAAATATAAAAAACTTTTGTCTTTTTTTTTTTTACAAAAAATAACTTTTTTTAAATAAAAAACTTTTTTTTTCATAAATAAACTTTTTTTTTACATAAATTTTTTTTTTTTACATAAATCTTTTTTTTTTACATAAAATAACTTTTTTTTACATAAAATAACTTTTTTTTTTTAAATAAAAAAAACTTTTTTTTATCTTTTTTGTGTTTTTGTTGTTTTTTTCTTGCTTTTTAAACTTTTTTTTTTTGCACCTGTTTCAGTTTTTTCAGGTGCTGAATTTGCTGTTTAAAGATCAGGATCTTCTTCCAGCTGATTTCCTCCACGGCGCATATTCAGATGTTTCTGCGTTTCTTCGTGGAGCGTCTCTATATCTTGACGTATTTCTTTGTGACGTATTGGTTCGCAGTGTTTTAATCTCATCTTTTAACCTCTGAATCTCGCCGTCACCCAAGGTGCAGTAATCGGTCTTTCTCTGGAGCTTATGTTTCATTTCTTTCAAGTCCTCCTTTGCCTTTTCCAGTTCACGTCTCAGACTTTCACTGTCGGCTTGTTGGAATCGTTCAAGAGCTTCTTTAAGATTTTGATTCTCCGTGTTTAGAGAATTGTTTTGTTCCTCCACCAGTTGATAATCCACCTGCAGACTCTGGAACATTTCCAGTCCAGTCTGCAGTGTTTGTTGGTGGGTCTCAGCTGCCTTGGTCTGTTTATTCAGGCAGAGTTCTTGATGGAACATTTTGTTTTCCAGCTCTTGAACTTCCGCTGTCAGGACTTTATTCTTATTTTCCAATGAAACGTTGTTTATTTTGGTGTCGCTCACCAAAGCTGTCAGCTGCTCCTCGGTGGTTTGGGCTTGACTTAGTTTGGCTTTCAGATTTTGGTTTTCACGTTTGAGTTCGTCTTGTCCTTTAATGATTTTATTAAGAAACAGATCAAGTTTTTCATTCTGTTGTCTCAGATCTTTGTGTTCTACAGCCAGCTTGTTATAACTGTGCTGTAAACCAGTAAAAGTCATGAGACCAAGCTGGAGAATCTGCTTGTTTTTCAGAATTACGCTTGACTGTTTCTTAAGACAGAGCTCTTGATCCAAGACTTTCTTTTCTTGCTCCTCGAGGTTTTGTTTGAGAGCAAGGTTGTCTTGGACAAGTAGAGCTCTGTCTTTCTGTGTCTTCTCTAGTAAAACTTGAAGATCTGTCAAGTTTACTTTGTCTCGCTGAGATTCAGAGTCGTTTATTTGTCCCTGCAGGTTGACAATTTCGGTTTTTAGTGTCTCGTTTTGGATGACCAGGTCCTGGATTTCTTTCTCCAAGATATTCCTCTTGGATTCCACCTCAATTACCTCCTGCTGGGAATTCTTGGATTTTAAAACCAGGACCTTGAATTCATCAGTCAGTGCTTCCAACTTGGTCTGAAGAGACTGATTTTCCATTGAGAGCACTTGGTTTTCGGCTCGCAGCTGACTTTTCTTTTTATCTCTGGACGTCTCCAACTTTTTACGAAGGACTCCGGTTGTTTTTTGGAGATCCTTGTTGTCGCTTTCAAGTCTTTTGATCACGCTACAGGCATGATCTTTTTCTTGCCGAAGGGTCTTATTTTCGGCCAAGAGAGCTTCAATGCTGACTGGTGTCTTTTGGAGCATGTTGAAACTCATTGTATATCTTCTGAAATGGAGTCAAATTCAGAGATATTTGTTCAAACGTGTAAAAGTATTTTCAAAGTGGGATAAGTAGGCGCAACTTTACTCTGCAAATGCAAGAATAAAGTGAAGTGAACTGCGACTGAGAATCGGTCCTTTTATGTGTTTGATGATGTCACGATGATGTCATCAAAGCTAATAGAATTCTGTGTTTGGCTCACATCCAGAATTCTAGAACTCTGGGGTTCTTGTCACAGGAAGTGGATACACTTTTATCACAATACATTAAAAAAATGTGATTAAATGTAATAAAATATATGTTTAAATGATAGATATTCTCTGTTTGTCTCCCATTATTGCAACTCATCTGTCTGGTAGAAACAAACAACTGTGAGGTTCAGGTTCCTCTGACTCAGATAAAACAATAAAATCACTGAAGCTTTCATCAAGTTCTCGTCTATCATTATTACATCATTTCAAGCTGCTGCTTTAGTTTATTATAGCTCAAAATAATCTCAGCTGTTTCACTCTAGAAGTGGTTGCATCATCTCGGAGGTCTGCAAGTTCTTCTGTATCTAACTGGGATCGACTTGTAAGAAACATGTTGCCAAGCTGTTTCATTACAGGATGTTGTTTCCTGCATTAACTACATAAAAATGTGTAAATCTTATTTGTTGTTGCTGGAGAAATGTAGCAGTCTGGGATTAATAACATGCATTCACTGTGAAAACCAAAAGCCAATGACATCATTATTGAAACAAGTTCAACAGTTTGTTTGTGGCGATCCTGTGATGTTCTGTTTTAATCAGCTGAGCGTTACATTCACGTTACACATCAACTGTTAAACTTTTCTGATCAGTGTTTGAGTCATTGGAACGTCAAACAGTGTATTTATGTTTCTTAGGTTCATGAAAACAAAAATCCGAGTCTCTTCAATTAATCTGCTTTATTAAGAACAGCGTACTTGCCAGTTACATGGCAGCCGTAACATGTTTAAAAAGAAACGTTACATTCATGTTTTCAACTCACATCATTTCACACTGTTCACACATACTTCAGGTAGCAAGAAAAGATAACAGTCCTGTGAGCTGCGTTCAATCCACTGCAGTGTTTATAAAGGAATGATGTTGGGAGTTTAAGAAATACCTGAGAGGAGCAGCAGTTAACAGTCAGCTACTGAAAACACACCGTCAGTGATCTGGTTCAGTACAGCTTGAGCTCAGTCTGTCTTATTGTGCATCTGCAGTCATAACAGCTACTGTAAAATCCAACAACTGCAAATTTATGTGAAAAAAAGCTTTAAAAAAAAGCAAATAAAGGTCGTACGTCAGGCAATTACTTCCTGCACAACCAATAAACTCAATGACACTTTAGTATTATTCTGTAAACATGATCGACTTCAACACCTCGACTTTGCAACTAGTAAACAAACATAAAAAATATGTATTTGTATGTTTTTGGTCCTTACATACAACCAAAATGTGTTTTAATAAAACGTCAAAGCAAGTGAACCTTGTGTAGATTATTTCACTGATGGTGACAGTAACACACATCAGGTAGAAGACTGAAAAAGTCTAAAACAGAATAAACAAAGAGAATGAAGCCGAGGCAGAAGGAGGTGAAGTCATGAGTATTTACAGGAGCAGGTTTGATTCCTTCTGAAACACAGGTGAGATTTTATTTACACACTTGTAATCACAGTGTTTTCTCTGTTCAGTTGTCCCACTGACGGCGAGGCGTTTTAGGACTGTAAACGTTTCAGCGTGATGGGAGCACAAACAACAAGACCTACAACACCTGAGACTCAAAACAAGATGATTTCAAACTGTTTGGCTTTTTGGTGAAAAAAACAAAGAGACGGATGTGCCAAAATTTCATGTTATTTAATTTACTGAATTGCACGAGACGTTTCTACACGACTGTGCAAAGAACAGAAACTGAGCGCTGAACGTTTCCGTGGCATCAGCTCAGCATTTTGTAAACATCTCAAGTATTAATGTGTTGTTTCCGTGTGGTTGTCATGACGTTTGATCCCACCGCTGCGTGAACAGATGAGCAGTTTGAAACTGTACAGCGAAACAGCGACACAAGCTTTGATTGATTTTTTTATACACGGAGCAGCAGCACACGTGCTGAACATGTAGAGAAACAAGTGTGCACATACTAAACCAAAAAAATCCACAATATGTTGCAGAAATGAAAAAGCCAAAGATGAATTTCTTAAAAACTAGTTCAGGTTTTAGGTGAAATTGTTCACTTGCTTCTTTTCGAGGAAAATAAATAAATAAAAGTTTCTTGAAATATTTTCAGCAGAAGGAATTTCTCAAAACTTTAGAGTTTGATTATGATTTTTATCACTAAATTGACTAAAACAATATTCAGTAGACCCTCTTTATGTTTAGTGTTTAGAGAGAAACTTTTTAGTATTCATATACAGATCTGAATTGATGCCTTATTGAAACAATATTTAAAATTTTAGAGAAATATTTTGTTTTTACTGCCCCACAGACATTTCATTTGATTCGGAACTATTTTACAAGAGATATTTTATTATAGTCCAAAACTTTAAACCAATCTGTTACAAACAAACAAAAACCATTTCTTTGTGGACATTAAAGTTTACTGATTTTTTTGCATCTGTAGCCTTTAATAAAACAACTGAACCTGCCATGTTGCCGACGGTAAACTGTAAGCTCGTGAGGTTCATGTTCAGTTTTTGATGGTCCGTCACAGATAAACATCCATCGTGTCGAGGATCATGTGACGACAGAGAGGGCAGTTGTGTTGGTAGATGGGCTGCCTCAGGAGGATGTTTGTACAGCCTTTACACAGACAGAGGTGTCTGCATGGCAGCAGCACCACCGTCTTGTTACAATCCTGACAGATCACACACTTCTTCCTCTCCTCCTGCTCCTTCAGTAAGGTCAGCAGGTTTTCAGCAGGAAAAGGTTTACCAGCTTTGCTTGAAGGCTTCTGCAGTGGCTCGTCTGAGCTTGTTGAAGGAGAAACTAAATCCTGCAGCTCCCCGGCGGTTCCGTCTACCGCTCTCCCATCCGGCGGGGCCCGCCTCTCCTCCCCGGGGTCGCCGTCGCCTCGCCCTCTGTTGCTGTTGACCCTATGGAGCTGCGTCCGCAGCGCCAGCCGCAGCTGGCTCTGGTTCTGAGACAGCTGCTGCCAAATTCTCCTCTCAAGTAGATAGACTTGACGGAGCATCCGCTGCAGGTGTTGCACGTTTCGACGTAGAAGACGAACGGTTCTCCTCGTGGCTAAAGCGAACCGTCTGGGAGTCTGATGCAGTCTACGCAGAGAAGGAAAGTTGTTCAGGCAATTCATGATACGCACAGTTGCCTGATGGGTCAGTCTCGGGTTCATGTAGGCGACGGTCATCAGGGTGATGGCGATAGTCAGGAAAAAGCCATAAATGTTCAGTATGAAGGTGGTGATAAACATGTGCACAAAGGAAAACAGAAAATCCAAAACCACTTTACAGGGAGACCACAGGACAGCTGATGTACCAGCGAGACAGCTGTAGAGGAAGGTGAGACAGGTCAGCGTCAGCTCCAGAACTTTCTGCAACGGGCAGGAGACTGTCTGCCACACACCAACCACTGCAAGGTAAAAGTTCTGGGTAGCAATGAGTGCATAGTTCACCACTGTGTTGGTAAAATAGACCACAAGGCTGACGGCGATGCCACAGCCTTCCAGCACAGACAGCAGACCCCGACACAGTTGTTCCTTCCCTCGGAGCAGGACGTGCATGGACAGATAACCTACCATCTTCAGGCTCTCCAGCAGCCCTTCCAGAGCCAGCACGACATTCCCTAACAGGGTGACTGTACCGTGAGCCAGGTGTGATGTCGCCTCTGCCATGTACATCAGGGAGAACAGCACGAGGTTCCCCAGCTGGAGCACGGAGTTAAAAAGGAGGGTGGGCAGGTTGGTAATGAAAGTAACAACCGCCAGGAGGGTCCGAACCACAGTGTGGACGAGGAGAAAATTCACGTCCAGCAGTAAACACACAGTATCCAGGCATTTTCCAACAATGGATATCACAAAGTTCACCAAGCCCATGGTCGTTAAGCTGGAATTAACTGTTTACCTCTCGGTGCTCCAGGGTTGTAACCAAGTCCATTTCGTATTTATTTTCTTCAGGCGACCACAACAAACGTTTTTTATGTTTCAACGAGCGTGAATTTAGGAATAATTCGTGTTTCTCCCACGTCTTTGCTCGACTGAAATGGTGAAATAATACTGCAAACACACGCGTTACGCAGGCGGATGTTTGGTTTTAAACACAGGTATCCACTTCCGTTTATTTTCCGGGTTTCCTTTTTGAAACGAACGCGACGCAGAGACACTTTGTTAGTTAAACATTCAGCGTCCGAAAGTATCTGGTTAGCTAAACGGACAGATGAGTTGAAAAGAAAAAAGGATGAAAAACGCTGATCGAAATTTCTTGCGTTCCAGTGAATCTGTGAAGCAAATCCGCCATTATTGTTTTGGTCAGGTCAGCTGACTTTACTACGCTCACTTCCTTCCGTTGGGGTTTGGAACGTCACATGACCACACGTGACGTTTTAAATCACGAATCACTAACAAAACAAGTATATCTAAAGGAAAGAAAATAACAAATTTTTATTACATTTTTATTATTTTTACATCTTTTCATTTTTTGTTACCAGTTATTGACATTCGCTTATGGAGGTCACGTGACTTTCGGTATGAACAGTAGTTGAGGTATGGCCGCTTCCTGGGCAGCTGGGTGCCTCAAGATAAAAGGGTAAATTAATAAGTAACACTTGGTATTAAACTTGGTTCAATTTTACAACGATGTCATATAAATGATTTAAAATTACTTGAGGTCATGCATAAAAGACAAATGTTTTACATTTTATTCCAATGTTGCTCATCATGATCACGTTAAACAACTCAGCTATCCTCCAATATTTTTATACAAAATAAAAGATCATCTTGGCTATGTAAAATCAGGAAAACTTTATACTAAAGCAAAATTCAAACATTTGGGGACACATGGTAATTATCACTCCATCCCCTGCCATTAAATGAAAATTCTAAATCATCTCACTCTCCCAATACATGAAGCACTTCAGTGCTGACAAAATTTTAAAAAACCTATTCATGTTGCAGAACAATATGAACAGCACTTCCTTCCTTGCTTGAGTCTCAGCGACGAGCTTCTTTCTTTACAGAGGAAAACTGATACGATCATAGGAAATCTCTATCCGAATCTTTGGACTCTTAACAAACGGCTATTGTTTGAACATTTAATGATGCAACAGGGATACACAGAAGCAGTGCAAAAAGCTATAAAAGGTCTTGTGCATGACTTGGTCTCTGAAAGAAGGCTTGCGGACCTGTTCCTTTTATGGTCTCCTCCTCTCTCTTCTCTGAGAGAAGCCAGCAGTCAGCTTCCTTCATTTGTTTTCAGGGCAGCCATATTCTTCCTTTGTAAAAGTTTAAACGTTCAGAGGCCTTCTGCTGCTTTTTTAGAGGTTTCCTTAATAAAACCACCAGATCTATCATTTATAAGTGTGCATAGCATAGATAAATTACTCACATTTAAACAGGAAGTTTCACTGAAAAGTTGATACAGCCTCTTTTAATGTTTTCATTGATTTCCTGCATGGTTTCAGCACTTTGGGTGTGGTCAAATGTTCTTTTAGTTCTAACCGAGTTAAAGATCAGAGTATTGAAGCAGTTTCTGTTGTATTTCCATCTGCTTTGAAGTCAGAAGAACCTTACACTTCCTGTTGCCTCCTTCAGCACAGAAAACACTGAAACCCTTTGTGAAACTCAAGGGAGAAATTCTGTCCCACAATTTCTGGTGTTTAAAACATTCAAAATTGCTCTTGATTACACTCATTCAGCTACACAAAGTGCCACTGACGGTGATAAATACGCCTACATAAGGGTGGGTGTTAGCAGCCAATCATTCTCTTTTATTTCAGTGATTTGATCAAATTTGATTATTTTATCACAACATTGTTTACAACTAATGACATGTATCTAGGTATAAATGGCTTTTTAAAAACTCATTGTAGGTTTTTGTTAAGACTTTGTAGCGTTTTGGTTGCAATGAGGCTCCTCTTTTTTTTCTTCTTTTTATAGAATAATTTCACCCTCTTTTCTTTTGTTAACCTTTTTCATTGTAAGTAAATGAAAAGTGTTTCTGAAAAGATTTACAAGGCTAGGTTTTTAAAGTAATTAGCTGTGCCTTTAGTCTTGAACCCCCCGCTTGGAGGACGTCTAATCAGTTTTTTTTTAATTATGGTGAATCAGAAAAGGATGTGTTTCCTTACAAACTGAAACGTTTCCACTCACTAAGCACATCTACCCCCCACCCACCCCCATTTTACTACAAACAACTCAGAATTACTGGCAGTTAAAGGAAGCCCAGAGAACTTTTGAAGGCGTAACTCTGTCACTGTATTTTGGGATAGTTTAATGATCATAATTACGAAATCAGTTTCAGACTGCTGCCTCCATAATCTTAAAAATCTGTTTATGATGTGCCATTTTTTCATTTCTAATTTTTTTGTATTGTGTTCCCACATGTTGTGGTTTATTTTTGGGATCTTCTATGTCAGTGATGACTTTGGCTGCTGACCAGTAAACCAGTTTCACACAACACATTTTGTAAATGTCTCTGTGTGTTACAGGGTACAAGGCTTCTCTGGGAAAACACACATTTCTAAACAGTAGAAATCACTGGAGTGCAGACTGGTCAAGACCCAGAGCAGGACCCTGCATTCCTCTGTTGATCAGAGCTTTCAGCCTTCTGCCTCTGCTGCGTGCTTACAGAGAGGCAGTGGTGGAAAACTAGGACAGAAGGTAAGATGAAGGGATGAAGGAGGTAATGACGGTTTTCCTTGGGTGAGTTAGGAAGATATGAATAGGAGGACTAAGAATGTGGAGGTCCCTCAGTGTGACATTGTCGGTCTTCTCAGGGCATTGTTCAAGCATCTGCAGGATGTCCAGCGGTAACAGTTTCCTGTTTCATGACTCATAACTCTACATCTGTCAAATACCAACAAAATTGGTTGTGAAAATATTCTTTTGATGCCTTTCCATGGCTAATAAATATTTTGATTCTTCAATCATTTTTAAGTTGTTCATTTAACAATCTTTAATCTAGTATTTTTAATGTTTTACACAAGAAATTTATGTTACAACAAAGTTGCTCTTCCCTTTTTTAAACGAGTATTACTAAAATCAAGCTGTTGTACATTCGGTTTTTCTTGATTTGATGGAACTTCCAGCTGACAGATTGTTAAATTACCTTTTGGAGGGGTAGAAGGTATTTATCACTATAAACACCTTTCTGATTCCATCTCTATTAAAATGAACCCTAATGAGGGAAGTGAGACCCCAATGACTCGCTCAGATATTTTAACTGCATGTTGTAAAGTCTTCTTATCAGTCAAAATGCAGTTGGCCTACCAATGTATAATGTAGCTGTCATAATGCTCACTATATTACCCTGGTGAAATGAGGTGAAGATGGAAGGGAAATTCTTGCTTCAGTCTCAATATCTTGGTCAAGTGTAAAGTGAAGTCAATTGATTTTGTGCTACTGAACCCTTTCCCACAGTTGAACCCCTAATTTGTAAGGAGCTAAGCTTGTTTCCTAAAGTCCACAATCATTTCTTTCATTTGTGTTTGTGTGTCTCCACACAAGTTCACTGACTGTGTTTCTTACCGAACACACATCCCTGAGGGACTCCTGTGCTAAGTTTATCTTACTTATCTTACTGCTGACACACCGTTTGATTTCTTACTACTGTCGATGCTGTGAGATCATGTTATTTCTTGTCAGAGGTATTCTGATAAACAGAATCCTGCTGTAGCCGTGTTTTTCCTGTAGGTGGGATAAGATGGTGTGATTACCTCCACTGTGCACTGGCATATCAATAAACAGCAATGGTAGGTTTTAATCTGCCCCATGATAAGTTTAAACACTTTATCATGACAAAAGTGAGAAATTCTGACAGATTAGAGTTGTTTTCTATGGGAACAGGAATAAGAGTGCCAGTTTTATACAGTGTTAGTACAATATGTTAAAGGTGGTAAAGAGGATTTTGTAGCAAATTTACTTTAAAATAATTTTATCGACTTGTAGCAGTTTTGTGTAATAAAAAGTTATAATATTCATAAATCATAGACGTGGTGATGCTTGAAATAAAGTAGCCAATAGATAACGAACCGGTTTCGTTATCTATTAGCTACTAGATCATCAATCACACTTGTGTTGCTAAGAGTAACAATAAACAGCCCTTTACTATTGATAAGTCCAACATGTTCGAAGAAATAAAGTTGTAGTAGTTCCAGAGAAAACTCCAGCAGTGCCAATAGTAAACAAACACTTAGCAAATTTCTAACGGAGGCGTTTCTTGCATTGAGGGAAGAGGAAGGGGGGGTACAACGCATGCACACTACTCAAAAAACGACAAACAGCCATTGAGCTTCTCATTCGGGGCAAAATCTTCTTTACCACCTTCCAAATACTAACCTTATGGAAAAACATATCGGATTCTGTCAGAGGAAGTGACCAAAGTGTTTAAATCCAGATAATTTACATGGCTGTATTTTAGCATGGTTATAAATTATATTGCCAATTTTAATGTATTTTTTCTTTTCAAGATATTAGTTTTGAAATTTTTTATTGTTAGAAAAAAAGTTGCATTTTATACTGTTTTTTTTTTCTTCTTCCCATACAGACTTGATTTGTTTGTAAACTCTGACGATTAAGTACAAGCAGATTATAAACTGATTTGCAGGCCTCCTTGGTTTGTATTCTTTTAAACACTAAAACACTGCCTAACCAAAACACTGCAGAAACATGTCAGTGGGTTGATCCATTGTGATTAATGCCTCTGAAACATATAATCACCATGGAGAAGCAATGCAAAGCTCTATGTAGTTATCAAAGTGTGTCTTTGTCACAACCCCTCTTGTTATGACGGAGTTGAGCAGAAATTTCAATTTCTCTCCCACTCCTCTCCCAAGCTCTAAACCAGTACCAGCTTGAAGCCCCCCCCCCATCCAAGCCATACAATAGCCGCCTCTCATCCAGGGCAGACTGACTACCCCCAAAACAACTGGTTCTTCCATTGGTTTGGAAAGAATGACTTATTTTCCTCCCTTTCCTTCCTTTATATTTTCTTTAGCCCATGAGCACAGCTTCAAGCTCTGGGGGGATAAACAGAAGTCTAATCTCCAGTCTCTGATGAATGCTACATACCATACATACACACAGTGTGTGGTGAGGACACTCAAACCATGGATGGAAATGTTAACACTTTGGGCAAGTGTAGAATCAAATGGAAGCTGTAGAATAAAACCAATTATACTTTCATTTTGATTTAAAAAGATAAACAATCATCTTTCTATGGTCTGTTTACCACAAGTTTTTTCTAAATAATGAGTATAAAATGGGAGATTTAATAACTACAGCAAAAATCCACTACAGATACCAAGTTATTTAACCTGGTTTGATTGTCTAATATCTTAGCAAAGTCATGTATTGTCAATTATTTTTCTTTGTGAGCTCACAGAGTGTTTTGTGTTGAGATTATAACGTGTGACGTGTCACCTTGGTAACCGCAAACACCAACAAACAGCAATAAAAAATGAAGCGTAACAACAAAACTAAACAAAGTGCAAAAAGACCACGCCCAGTCTTGGGTAAGAGATAAAACACTCAGTTAATTGTTTAGTGTGTTCCCACCACCATCCAGCTTTTTATTACAGACTGAAAATGTGCATCCAAAATCAGCTCATATTTTCCGCAAAATGATAAAAAAATTCTCAGTATCTGATATGTTGATTTTGTCCTCTTTGATTTGCAAATGTGTTTGCATTTACATCCAATTTTTTAGAAAGTGGGATTGTAATTTTTGTTTGTACAAAAACAAAAAGGGTGGAAGAATACATTTAACCACATTTAACCATACAAAGCCCTTTT
This sequence comes from Pachypanchax playfairii, assembly GCA_006937955.1. NCBI lineage: Eukaryota > Metazoa > Chordata > Actinopteri > Cyprinodontiformes > Aplocheilidae > Pachypanchax > Pachypanchax playfairii. The sequence continues at coordinate 117,753 of SSNP01000427.1, read as the reverse complement.
TTAATCCAGTTTTTGTCTCTTATACAAAATTATGTTAAATTTTAAATGGCAGCATACAAGGACACCATTAACTATCACATTCACTTGATTTCCTGTCCAGCACTTTGGTCAGCTGTCATGCTGTATGTGAAAGTGCTCTATAAATTCACTTGACTTGACTATCTGGAATCGGTGCATCTTTTTTTGTCTCTGTATGCTAATAGGTGTCTTTATTATCCCCATGAGGCAATTTGTCTTGCAGCAACAAGTAAAAAGCACCTCTGCTCTCTTTTGAAAGACAAAAACAAATTAATCAAAATAAAAAAAAAATGAAAAATTTGAACCACTTGTTCAACAGTGCAATGGCAGCAGACCAGAGAAAACTTAAGTCTGTTTGTCCTGCATTCTGGCAGGATGCATCTGTGCTCTGACGGTAACTCTTGAGCCAAACAGTGACTCAGATCCTTCAGGATTGAATGGACCTTGCTGAGGTCTTTGGTTTGATACGGTTTTGATTCCTACTGTATAGTTTTAACAATCCCGTGCGATGTCTTTGATTTTTTAAAGAGACCCTTCCATTAAAAACGTTTTTTTCTGAGATTTCTGTTGAATATTTTAGCTCCACAGGTGTTCTTACCTTCATAGTGGGTGTGAAAACAGGTCAACAACTTCTCTTTCAGTTTTAATCTCTCAAACTACGCAGGTAGCGATAACACCTGAGTTCTCCCGAGTCCGAACGGCCTGTATCTGTTTGGTCACAACTCCTTTGTTCGTTAGTATTTGGCAGCTCCCGCAGTTGAAACCACGCCTAGCATGCTGCTGGCTAAAAGTTGTTAGCATAAGACGTAGCAAACAGAAAGACACGATGTCTGACGTTGCCATGCACAGCGGGGCAGGAAACTGTATTCTTTGCTCTCATAGGCTCATTTGTTAGCCAATCAGAGTCCAGCAAATTCAAACAATGAATATGAACGAACTGCTGACGAAGCCTGACGAAGCAGCCTGACGGAAGGAGCCGGAACCACCCAAATTTTAATGCATTGAAAGGTCTGTTAATCAGTGTTTCCTGACGTTTTTTAGATATAAAATGTTTCATATTACTGGTTAATACTTAAGAAATAACCACAAGTCCTGAAATGTGTATGAAATGGCCTCTTTAAGGGAAACGGAACCTTACCAACATATAAAACAGATGTCAAGTCAAGTCAAATTTATTTATAGAGCACTTTAACATACAGCATGACAGCTGACCAAAGTGCTGTACAGGAAATCAAGAAATAAAACAAAATAGAAAATAAAACAACAAACAAATACCTCAACAAACAATAACTGGGAAAGTTAAAAGAGAAAACACGTGTAAAACCTTTGCACAAAAGTGCACCTTAAAAGTACTAAGCTTATGAAAAAAATACATACATTGATAGATAGTAGTATCAATAGTATCAATACATAGTATCAACATGTAGATCAAAGGACAATACTATGGTAGACTGTACATCTAGGAGTTGTTGAGGTGACTAGAAGAAACTTTCAGCAGAGTGCAGAGGACTGAAGACGTCCCGTTCTCTAAGAAGAGCTGCAGTATACTGACAGCATAGAACGGAGGTATTTAACCAAACAAAGATGCACAAAATATGATGATCAGGGAGACAGAATCTGGGCAACAGAGCAGTCTACACAGAACAACTGTGCCATCGCTTTTCCTTGCCAGTGTCCATTTTGATGATCAAAATGGTTTACTTTACATTTTGTGTTTTCCCCTATCAGCAGGTTGAAATGTGCTCCTGTTAACAGTTCATGGCTCTGCATTCCTTGAGAACTTTCTCGGGGAGTGGACGATCCGTTTTCCTGCTTCCCTTTGCGCTATTCCCAAACCCTCTGACCCCGGGATATTCCCAAATGCTTTTTACAGGATGTGTCATATTAAAAAATGGCTGCAAAGGTTAAATTAAAGCAATTTGTCCTAATGGAATTTTGAGAGGCTGTTTATTTATTTACTCCACCTTCTGATTCCACACCCAAGCTGCTTTACTGGCCTTGAGTGGCAGAACAATGTGGCTGTTTAGAGAACAGATTGTTTTCTTCTATAAATAAAGTACTAAAGGAAATGAGTGCACCAACACTGAGATTAACACCCTCTGTATTTATATTAATGTATGATTTTCTTTTTTATGAGAATATATAGTTGTTTTTTTGACTCTGGTCAAACATGAAAGTCTTTGCTATAAAGGGTCGAAACATTTCTGATCTTTGACATTGATAGAGATCCACAGAGGAAGAAATAATAATAATAATGATAATAATAACAATTACTTGTTTTCATAGTGTTTTTTACATCCCATACCTCCCGCTCAACCGTTTCCCCTACCTCATAGAGGGAATTTGAACATTTACTGTGTGAGAGTTTATCTGAGAAATATGCTGACAAACTTCCTCGAGGCTCTCTCACGGACTTTTTATTTAGACTCTAATGAATCAAAACAAAATTTTTAAAAAGCATATCTCATAAAAACAGTGCTTGAGAGTGTGGAAACAGTCAAATGAGTTGTATTAAAGGGACTATTAAGGTTTTGTTTTATCACTTTGTTGATGCACTAAAAAGCTTTGGGGTCTTTTTTAAAGAATATGATTAATGGGTTTGTAAGGTTTTATGGACTGGAGGATATTCTAAAATTCCAAACTACCAAAACTAAAATCTCACAAGAATAAAACTCAAACAGGCTCAGAATTGACATATCTTTAACTTTAAATAACATATACTGTACTAGTAGTACCACTTCATACATACTGTAGAAAATAAATACATAACTCCCGCATTCAGATGAATTTCAGTACAATAAATGATACAAATTTTGGAGGCTGCAATTATTGTTAAAAATAAATCCTGCTTGGTGTGACTTTTATAGGCTGAATTTTTAAAGAGGCCCTTCCATTAAAAACGGTTTTTCTGAGGTTTCTGTTGAATATTTTAGCTCCACAGGTGTTCTTACCTTCATAGTGGGTGTGAAAACGGGTCAACAACTTCTCTTTCAGTTTTAATCTCTCAAACTACGCAGGTGGCGATAAAGCCAGAGTTCTCCCGAGTCCGAACGGCCTGTATCTGTTTCGTCACAACTCCTTTGTTCGTTAGTATTCGGCTGTTCCCGCAGTTGAAACCACGCCTAGCATGCGGCTCACTAAAAAGCTGTAGCATAAGATGTAGCAAACAGGAAGACACGACGTCTGACGTTGCCATATGCAGCGGGACAGGAAACAGTATTCTTTGCTCTCATAGGCTAGTTTGTTAGCCAATCTGAGTCCAGCAAATTTGAATAAGGAATATGAACGAGCTGCCGCTTGAGGCCTGACGGAACGAGCCGGAAACCAGACGAATTTTGACCCAGACAGATTGAAAGGTCTGTTAATCAGTGTTTCCTGACGTTTATTAGATATAAAATGTTTCATATTACTGGTTAATACTTAAGAAATAACCACAAAGTCCTGAAATTTGAAATGACCTCTTTAAAGGAGCAATAAGAGAAAATTCATCATTTCCAGTTTGAAAGAATTCAAAATATGCAATGTGAAGCTCTAGATGTGTAATTCCATCTGGAACATAGCATGAGGTCACACACCACCTCTCTGTGTTGATATCGAGCCTCTTGTTTACAAAGGTGGTCTCCTTCCGCGTGCATGTTCGTGCATGTGAAACTCCGCCTCCTTCATGTACTGAGCGAAGGCCCTCCCTTCGCTCAGTACAGCTGACACGCATTGTTGAAGCGAAATGGCGGAAGGCGGAGCAAAGCGCTCACCTTTAGATGACCGGGAACACATTTCATCACCCAAGAAGCCACAGCCAATGACAAACAAACCGGGTAAAGCAAGGGACAAAACGAGGATAAACATTGGTCTTGCTTTTCCAAGATGGACAGCACTGAGAGAACGAGAGAATTTACGATTTGACTTGGAGCTGGCTTTTCTTCTCCTGGACAGGTAAGGAACAATCATTATTTTAATCTAGTGTTACTGTAATGACTCGCTCTGGAAAGCGATAAAGTTGTCGACTTTGTCCTTTATACTGCTTGCATTCAGTTCTGCTCTTTTACCTTGAAGCTGTAGTGGCTAAATGTCCGTAGCCGCCGTGTCATGAGAGAGGAAAAGTGGCGGCACGTCGTTGTGGCTTTCAGCCAAGCTGAATGGAGACTGTGGTTGTGTTGAATTATCCGGAACATTTTTTCACATCTGAACGTCAGTCATGACAGACTTTGTTTTGGTCTCAATCCTGTACTCAACAGCACACCTAGCGGTGAAAAATCGCTTGTTGCTCCTTTAAATGTTGGTGTGTAAGTTGGATGTTTTTGTGGTTTATTCTGACAATATGAACATACAGTATCATTGTGATGTGTGCAGTTTTAGAATGTTTTGTATTGCAAGTGCATTTTACATTTATAAAATAGTGGGTATTTATTAAAAATGTAAAAAATATATATAAATGTCTTTCTTTGTTAGGATATAAAATACATATACAGTGGGGCAAAAAAGTATTTAGTCAGCCACCAATTGTGTAAGTTCTCCCACTTAAAAAGATCAGAGAGGCCTGTAATTTTCATCATAGGTATACCTCAACTATGAGAGACAAAATGAGGAAAAAAAATCCAGAAAATCACATTGTCTGATTTTTAAAGAATTTATTTGCAAATTATGGTGGAAAATAAGTATTTGGTCAATAACAAAAGTTAATCTCAATACTTTGTTATATAGCCTTTGTTGGCAATGACAGAGGTCAAACGTTTTCTGTAAGTCTTCACAAGGTTTTCACACACTGTTTCTGGTATTTTGGCCCATTCCTCCATGCAGATCTCCTCTAGAGCAGCGATGTTTTGGGGCTGACGCTGGGCAACACGGACTTTCAACTCCCTCCAGAGATTTTCTATGGGGTTGAGATCTGGAGACTGGCTAGGCCACTCCAGGACCTTGAAATGCTTCTTACGAAGCCACTCCTTCGTTGCCCGGGCGATGTGTTTGGGATCATTGTCATGCTGAAAGACCCAGCCACGTCTCATTTTCAATGCCCTTGCTGATGGAAGGAGGTTTTCACTCAAAATCTTACGATACATGGCCCCATTCATTCTTTCCTTTACACGGATCAGTCGTCCTGGTCCCCTTGCAGAAAAACAGCCCCAAAGCATGATGTTTCCACCCCCATGCTTTACAGTAGGTATGGTGTTCTTTGGATCCAACTCAGCATTCTTTCCCCTCCAAACACGACAAGTTGAGTTTCTACCAAAAAGTTCTATTTTGGTTTCATCTGACCATATGATGTTCTCCCAATCCTCTTCTGGATCATCCAAATGCTCTCTAGCAAACCGCAGACGGGCCTGGACGTGTCCTGGCTTCAGCAGGGGGACACGTCTGGCACTGCAGGATTTGACTCCCTGGCGGCGTAGTGTGTTACTGATGGTAGCCTTTGTTACTTTGGTCCCAGCTCTCTGCAGGTCATTCACTAGGTCCCTCCGTGTGGTTCTGGGATTTTTGCTCACCGTTCTTGTGATCATTTTGACCCCACGGGGTGAGATCTTGCGTGGAGCCCCAGATCGAGGGAGATTATCAGTGGTCTTGTATGTCTTCCATTTTCTAATAATTGCTCCCACAGTTGATTTCGTCACACCAAGCTGCTTACCTATTGCAGATTCAGTCTTCCCAGCCTGGTGAAGGTCTACAATTTTGTTTCTGGTGTCCTTTGACAGCTCTTTGGTCTTGGCCATAGTGGAGTTTGGAGCGTGACTGTTTGAGGTTGTGGACAGGTGTCTTTTATACTGATAACGAGTTCACACAGGTGCCATTAATACAGGTAACGAGTGGAGGACCGAGGAGCCTCTTAAAGAAGTTACAGGTCTGTGAAAGCCAGAAATCTTACTTGTTTGTAGGTGACCAAATACTTATTTTCCACCATAATTTGCAAATAAATTCTTTAAAAATCAGACAATGTGATTTTCTGGATTTTTTTTCCTCATTTTGTCTCTCATAGTTGAGGTGTACCTATGATGAAAATTACAGGCCTCTCTGATCTTTTTAAGTGGGAGAACTTACACAATTGGTGGCTGACTAAATACTTTTTTGCCCCACTGTATGTGGAAATGGCTTAAACCTAAACGGTTCTGTTCTGTCTCTTCTCCTGGTTACAGCTGATTCAAGCTGGTTTAGAGGTTCACGCTGTAAAGTTTAGGATCATCACCTGATCCTTCTGAAATAACTCTGACCTGCAGACAGGGACAGTCCACTGAGCAGACATCAGACCCTGCAGTGTTTTCCAGTCATTAAGGTTACACAGATCAGCATTCGAGAAATGTCCCACTGGAAGTAAATATATCTGACTGAAGGTGTTGAGAGCACCTGGAAATACATTTATGTTGGTTTTATTGGAGTTATCAATAAACATGCTCCTTTTAGTAAACATTGGGTTAAAGGTCATGATTCTCCAAGGTTTGGGCAGCTGTGGCTCAGAGGTTAGGGTGGTCATCTTCCAATCAGAAGGTTGGTCGATCGATACTAGCTTCCACCACCATATGCCGAAATGTCATTGGGCAAGACACTGAACCCCCTGTCCCCCACTGCATATCAGGTTGTGTGAATGTTAGCCCCCCTTCTCCCTCTGACTTACTTATCAGGTTGTGTGAATGTAAAACTTGTAATGTAAAAGCACTTTGAGTGGTAGATTTTCTGCTACTGAACCTTTTCCCACAGGGGAACCCTAATATACAATGGAGGAAATGTTAAAGGTGCAGTTTGTTAGAATTAGTCCTTGTTGTCAAATCGGAGTCCATCAATTCATGTAAAAAAAAAAAAAACTGTCTGCTCTCAGCCACTCAGCGCCTTCCCGTCTGAATTTTTCTGCCAGGTTGCCAGTTTCAATGTTGATCCTCATTTTATTTCTCTTGTATTTGTTAAGTTTTTGGGAAGGAGGCCATGGTTTCTTACGTTGCCTTGGTTACCTCAGGGATGCTTCTTTTACTGACTTCCGTTCCATCAACAGCGCTGCTACTTGTTGCTGCTGGTCGTTGTGGAATCGCATCTGCTTATGTTGAAGACTTGGCAACCTTGCAGGCCCAAATGTGATTTGCTATGAAACCAGCAAGTATAGTAGCAGTGTTTTTAAATGACAAAAACTGGTTACCCTCAGCCAGCTGAGATCAAAATCATTACAATGTAACTTTATTTTCAACATCATTGGAAAATTAGACTGTTGTGTTCTTACATATTGCATCTTTAAATCAATAAAATGAAATAAACTAAAGATATTCCTTGATCCTTTTCCAGCAGCAGAAACAGACAGCTGACACAGGATGCACACATGATACTCAGACTTCTGTAGTTCATGCTTTTATTGCAGCCTGTACAAAGTCTGCAGGAAATGTTGGTCACAGAATTGTCCCTTGGGTTTTCAGGTCAGACACTTTTGTGCTGAAAACAAGAACTGATCTGAAGAATAGTTTGACATGTGCAGAGCATAAACAGCCTGCATAAGACTGAAAAAGTGCAGGGCACATTTCCCAGTGTTTGTGTAGTGAGCATACTCTGGTGCTTAATGATTTCAACACAACATCAAATATGCAAAAAGTTTTATTTGCATTGGTCAAATATTTAAATTTATGGAATCCTGATGAAAATTTCTTTATGTTTTAAGGCAGGCATCTCCAACCCTGGTCCTCGAGAGCTACTGTCCAGAAGGTTTTAGATGCATCCCTGCTCCAACACAGCTGAATCAAATGAATGACTCATTAGCAGACCGTTGCTAAACTTGATGGCTTGCTCAAGAGGTAAGTCAGTTAATTGATTCAGCTGTGTTGGAGCAGGGACACATCTAAAACCTTCTGGACAGTAGCTCTCGAGGACCAGGGTTGGAGATGCCTGTTTTAAGGAAATCAATGTTAAACAGTTCATCAAATCCCACTCAAAGATGACTCAAAACCTACTGACTTTGCCAAAACTCAGACTGTATCTGTGTTTCCTCCAGTTTTTTTGGCAATCTGGTCTGGCCGAAGAACTAAATAACTTTGACTCTGATTAAGAAATGCAGCCTGATATTTTTCCAGAGGGTCAGCTGTGAAGTATTTTGTGTCTTTTTCCGACTGCCTTCTGGTTGTGTATTTTTATAGCAACGTCTCACTAATATGTGGGAGCTCTGTTACAGTTTGGCAAATGCTGCATGATATTTAAACTGCTGTTACCCATCAGAGTCCTGGACCCTAAGTGCATTATGGTTACTGATAGTATTGTGTCCAGGCAGACACAGTGTTTTACTTGGTTTTAGTTTGAGTCAGAAGTAGTTCCCACTATTGAGTTCAGATCTGACAAATACATGTAGGAACTATTTCAGGGTTCGTAAGTATAAAATGTAAATGACTAAAACTTGAATCACTTATTCTAACTTTATGGAACAGACTCTCTAGATGATTACAATTGATTTTAATCAGAAAAGTGCAAACTTCATGCAAGTCATTTAGAAAATGCAAGATTTTCTCTCTTTTCTTGCTGGATTTTGTTCAAGCTATTTAACTTTTATCTTAACCCGATGCTTGCCACCATAGCGGACTCGGGCCGATTTGTCATTCATTTGCATACAGCCAATAGGGAGCGTCAATTTTACATCAATACCAGCAAGTTATACATCGTTAGAAAGCATTTCTTCTCAATAAAAACGTCCAAAACATAATTTTTATGCCAACCAGCCACCCTAAAAACTTAAGAGCTGCAGCTGGCAGCAATTTAGGTATGGGAACTTTTGTGCACAAGCTCTAAAGAGGTGGATGTTATGGGGTTAAATCTTCTAAGAGAACCTTTCATCCTGAAACTCAGCTTGGTATTAAGAGAATAGCAAACACAAACATGATTACAGCTTATAAAAACTGACTCAAACTGGAAACTTGCCGCTTAAAGCTATAGTGCGTAACTTCTGTCGCCCCCTAGCGTAATTTTGCGTTATTACAACAATGAAGCTGGCGCTTCCATATGACGTACGCCCACCTGCCCCCCCCCCACCCCCCTTCCCCCAACCGCTATCCCTCTGCCGCTGTGATTCGCGATTCCACAACATTTTTATTCTGTTTGAATAAGGACAGCTGTTGAAAAAAGATGGACTCTTCGGAAGAACTTCCCGATAAGTGTGTCTCGGCCGTTTCTTTGGCTTCTCCGCCATGTCGCTTTCCCGTTCTGCCTGCACTCTGCCTCCCACTACGAGACTCTCCGCTCGTCCTCCCCCTCCCTTCTTGTTGTGACGTAAAAGACGTAATTTCCTGCACACCAGCGCGGGAATGTCGCCGGTTGACACGCAAAGTAAAAATGATTTATATTGAAAAATACCGTGAGATGTTTGAGGAGCCGATCGGCGTAATCTGCATTGTGTCATCTCCTCTAATAGTGGCTTGGCTGAAACGGACATTTACGGACATGTAAAAGTTACGCACTATAGCTTTAAAAGAAGACAGCGTTGAACTAAATGGTGGATAAAACATTAACTTGAATTGCAGCTTATTTGTAATCTTTTTATTAATTTGTCCAAGTCTGTTTGTTTGGTGTTTGTATGGTCTTGTTAACTTTATATTTCATGAAAAGGCAAAATAAAAAGTACATGAATAGAAGACACAAGATGAAAATGTGAGAGATATTATTGGTTGTCCAATTATTTTAAGGTTAAATTCAGTTCAGTCAAGCTTTGACTTCATACTAGAAGAAGCTGTGTTTTTAGGTTCATACTTCACATAGTTTTACAGTTTACAAATGTATTTCTAAATATTTTAGTCTTCACCATCAATCGTGCGACATTCTCACTTTCTCTGATTAGTAAGTAACTTCCCAAAAAAAATGTTTTTGCTGGAACCATGAGAGGATCCATATGAAATAAAGCTAAAACCATGTGTGTACAAACTGCCAAAGTCTAAATAAGGAAATAACTTCACCTTCTTTTAGACAGTTAGGTAACACAAAAAGCACAAAATCCTGTCAGATCTGAAAACGACAAATGATTTAAAGCCGAGCCTAAAAAAAAAGACAAGAACTATTTGAACAATTTGTGGTTTTATTTCAAGTTTTATATGATCAATGTTCATTATTGAGATAAACTTGACTTCCACTTATTGCCCCTCCAGACCTCCGCCCTTCTCTCTCTGTAGATCCTCCTCTTTCTGTCCGCTGTAAAAGACTGTACCCATCTCTCTCTCCTCTGGTGCACCGAGTGGTTTCAGTAGGTTTCTGTTGTGTAAACAAGTCATGACCGATCAACGTGAGATTCCTAATGAAATCTAAAGAAAACAAACAGAAGATGAACCATGTTTTACAGGCTGGATAGTTGCATCTGCTGCAGGAGCTGGAGTTAACGTTTTGCAGTGGAGGGGCTGTGTGTCTCTCTCTCTCTTCTCTCTGTCTCTACCCCCCCACCCCCCACCTCCTCTCTCTCTGCATCATCTGCCTCCTCACGCTGCTCCTCACTCTCTCTCCCTGTGAGTGTGCGTACAGTCAGATCTCAAAGAGGACCAGACTCCCTCTAAACACACCCAGGCTCTCCGGCACCGACCTACAACAACCATGCTTGTATTGGACACTGCCTCCCTACTGGCTGCGCTCCTCCTGCTCACCTGGAGAGGTGAGTGGACCAGACCCAACCTGGGCTGCTTTTTGACACGATGTTGACCTGTTTTGTTTTACAAAGTTTATTCAAAATAGAGAAAAGGGCAGAAAGGTGAAGAAAACTCACTCCAGCACGTTTGTATGAAAGGCATGACTTCTAATTAAATTTAGACTAATTGCATTTTCTTTAGAAAGCTGCATCTTTAACTAAAGCCACAGAAGCTACTGAGAACACTTGAAGTAAATGCATATGACTTGGTTGAGTTTTTTTGTAAATTTTCTGGTGTTTCTATATAATTTAAAAAACAGATTGGATGTACTTGTTTGTTGTTTTCTTTCTGATGTTAGTACGTTTGCTCAGTTTGCTGCAGGACTAGAAACTTTATGGCACACAGGCTTCGCTTTGTTCACTTGTACATAAACATGAAATAAGACTTGCACCAAAAAAACCTCCTAAATCTTGAAACTTTTTGGGAGGCATGTTGACTATGTAGACTCTCTGAATTTAAGTTGAGTTGAAACGTCTGCTGCAGGATGTATTTTTAGCCAGCGACACCCACAGAGGTGCAGGGGTAATGAGTATGCTCTCTGTCTGCTTTCTGTCACTGTCCCAGCTCTGATCAAGTGGCTGGGTCGGTGCAGCCCTGCCAGCGTAGAATAACTCAACTGTGTTCCTCACTGGGAGACACATCTCTGAGCCAGATGTCTCACTGCACAGGCTGGGCGAGGGGACACATTGAATAGAAGGTCAACCTGTGGAAAATATATTATGTCATATAACTAAAAGTTGGATGTATAAATGAGTGGTTTATTGCAGCAAATGTAAGATTTATAAGGCTTTTTGAGGCTGATGAGGTTTATGTTGATATGTTTTTATCAAACTTCTTGGTGAGCTCACCCAGATCTTCCTCTTTCTGAGTCTCACTTCCCTCCTCTTGTGCCCTCTGGACTTTTCTTTATTCCTTTACGTTTCCTTATCCCTGTTTGCCACCGTCCACGTTAACCCTCCCTCGCTGCATTGTACTGATCCTGCTTCACTTAAAGCTATTGTCTGAGAACTCCTTGAATTGTCGTTGCCCTCATTGAATCCGGTTCCTGTACTTGCTCCTCTGTGGCCTTCTGACCTCATGAAGTAATTCCCCTTCAATACATCAGTACTTCCATATATTGTATGTATTCTTAGATCTCACTCATCAATTTCATTTAGCTCTACTGGATATACATAGCACGCAGATATTGGCCGATTTTCTAACGTAGGATTGAAATGAGTGAGTTAAAATAAAAAAAAACAACCTTTTCATTCAACGAGAGTCCAGCTAGCTGCTGATTCTGGATAAGGATTTGCTTCACTTCCTGCGCGACATCGGCTAATCAAGCCGGGCCAAAGAGCACCCACATTAGACCCCAAATCATTAAGAGGTCATTGTTCTCGGTGGTGTCAGAGGAGCTGCACTTCAGTTTCATGTGCTCAAAACAACTCCTGCTCCTCAGGAAACAGGAGCTGGTTTCGGACAATAAGCACTCTTGTTGTGTCTCGACCGCAGCATGATAAATTGAGGCTCAGTAATCTGGCAGATGATCAGCAGAGCAGAATGAGTTCAAAATGAAAACTCAGGCTGCATTTCTACAATCCTACTATGTCATTTTTATGATTATTAGCAAGACTTGAGCAGATGGTTTCTTGAGAGCAATCTTTTTAGGCCACCTGCATCCAATAAACTCGTGATTTTTTGCGCAGGTATGTTGTGTTGATTGACAATTTCAGCAGAGTATTATCCTTAAGCGTTTCTCCAATAAACAGAAATATTAACTGGACCCTATGATTGAATTTTCGTGTGTCTTATCTTTGTTCTGAATTAGTCTGGAACGTTTCACGTTCTGTTTACATGTTCCCATACAAACAAAGAGAAAAGGAGCTCTCTAATGTTTTCAAACCAGGCTTTGACGTTGTATTATCAATCTAGACTTGTCCAAAATTGGTCTAGTGAGTTTATGGTTGTTAAGATTAGTGAAACATAGTCCAGATCCCCTGTGACTGCTGGAGAGGAAGCAGTGGACAAAGCACAAGATGCATCTGGGGAAAAACAAAAAAAAAAACTGAAAATCTTGCTTACTTTGTAAATGTGGCACAAAGATTATGGACAGTTTCCTTAAACAGGTAATATCTTCAGACAGCACCTTCTCCTCTAACACTTCCCAAACATGTCTGAACATGTCACCTTGCACTTCTGAAACAGTTTCATTTCTTCTGTCACCCCCTCCTTTGAAAACTGGGTTTTTTGTGTGGTTAACATGTTCTTGGCACATTTTTTTCTGATACTAAAGGACGTAGCCAAAAAAAATCAAGCTCAAACTTGCATTTCTGAGTATTTCTGCATTCAAATCACTGTGAATCAGTAGCAGACGCAAAAATGCGTCTAAAAAAGACTGGGTTTGTGATGTAGAAACAGCACTGAGCGGGCCACAAGCTCCTAGACCTACCATAAACGCAGCAATCTCAGCAACGGGGAGGTGCAGGGGATCCTTTGCACCAAAGGTGTTACTCACAGCACAGAGGTGTATTGCTATAGCAGGGGTGTCAAACTCCAGGCCTCGAGGGCCACTATCCTGCATGTTTTAGATGTTTCCCTGTTTCTACACACCTGATACAAATCCTCTGCATTTCAGCAAATCCTGCAGAAGCTTGTTAATGATCCATTCATCTTTATCAGGTGTGTAGAAGCAGAGAAACATGAGAAACATGTAGGATAGTGGCCCTCGAGGCCTGGAGTTTGACACCTGTGCTATAGAGCTACTGCAGCTATGCAGAAACTGCTTCCTAGAAAACAGCACAGGTTTTGTGATTTTGGGCAAAAACAACATAGTTTTTGAACAGGTTTCTTCCCTTTTCCAAGTTACCTTAAACCTCCAATGACCCTGCACATAATCAAGTAACTATAGAAACTGAATGTGTAGAAGTAGAAGACTTTCCTTTTTTGTAATTTATTTTGCATCTTAGGAATTAGACTTTCTTACTTCTGAAGCTTTTTGAGCATTGGCTGCTTTTTCACCCGTTTTCTGTTCAGTCTTTCTTCCATCAATGAAAGCATATTGTGCTATTTGTGCTTTAGAAAACGAGCAAAGTAAAAGACAAAATAAGAATTGTCTGGCCTAAAACATAATCTACTGCAGGCTATTAGTATCTGAAAGCAATATTGTTATAAAACAAGAAAAAAAAAGTTATGCATTGATCTGAAATAAGACCTGGAGGATGCATCATCCACTGTATGCCATGTTGTCTGCAAAAACACACTAAAATACTATTTAACTTGTAAAACTATTATCTTTTTCCACTGTCTTTAAATGAATACCATAAACTGTTCAGTGATTTTATAGTACACGGCCATTGTGCAGTATTATCTGCATCTGAAGAAGAATGGACAGAAAGCCAGTGTTTATTCATCATGTGGACACAGCTGTTGCTTCTCAGCTACATCAACAAGCTCTAAAATGATTCCAGTGAGATGATTGCTGTGATCCTGCTGCAATCATGTAACCTTTTGATGGATTGTGACATCAGAATCTGATTTAAAAATGCCCTTATTTAAAGTGGTTTGATGGAAACTGGTGTTTTCGTGCTGCCCGGCATTTCCCTGCTGGACCATGTTGCACTTGGGAGCATGAAACATTCAAACAAGAGGTTCTCTTTTACTGTTTTATCCTGCCAAGATGCAATAACGTCCATTATCCCCATTACCTGGGTCAATACCACAGTGCGGGCGGGTGGACGAGTGGACAGCAGGGATGGAGAGGGTAGTTACTGGTTGGAGAAAGCTCTCAGGGTTTTGTGCTGCTGTTGATGAGGCTGTTTTATGTTTGTTTACCAAATACCACGAAAAGACTGTTTGTGTATCGTAGCTCTGGTAAAAGAATCACTTTGCAGCCACGCCTTGTTAAAAATTCTTCTTAAATCAACACGTTTTGTTGCTACAAGCACTTTAACTTGCGATTACAGTTAAAAAAAAATGGAGGGAAGGAAGTTTACAGTTCGGTCTTATCAGTGCAGTGAAAGGAGACCTTTTGTCTCTTCAGTCATGTCTCCAACAAAAATACAACTTATCTTGCCTCTTTCAGGTTTTTTAATGTCAGTAGTGTATCTAGTTGTTTTGTTTGACTGTTTAATTGTGCTCTGATCTATTGCTCGATATTTCAAATCCAATTTTGAGCTCATCTCAGCAAAGCGTGTGAGGAACCAACTCTCTAACAGCTTTGGGTGCTTAGTGTCGCTCTAATTGTGTGTTTTGAAGTTCCCCGATCTGACAGACAGCTGCACACACCTGGCGCAGACCTGACAGCACCCCCACCATCAACCCAGTCCCAAAGATAAATAAATTAAACCCACACACACACACACAAGTGTGTTTTGGTATCCTTATGGGGACCGTCCATTGACTTCCATTGATTTTAGTAACTAGATTTATACCTAACCCAAACCCTTTTACTAACCTTAGCCATTACTGATCTATAACTAACCCTAAGACTAACTAAAACTCTATTCACACCATACCTATAAACCTAACCCCTAACCCTAAAAAGGGGAGTACCCCTCATGGGGACCAGGCTTCGGTCCCCACAAGAACCCTCGGACCCCAGAAAGATAGTAAAAGTCAGGAAACGGGTCCCCAGGAGGTCAGAAATACAAACCCACACACACACACACACACACACACACACACACACACACACACACACAAAGGGAACCTGTTGTCATGGCGTGGTCTTTTTGAGAGCAGAGTTACTGTTCTGTTACAGGCTGCAGCTTGACAGTGTTTGACTTTTGCTCGTTGTGATTATGATCATGACTCAGACGTCACTTTCTCTTCTGTTAAACAGACGTCTGTGTGAGATGAACGACTGATAAATCTAACTGCAACAAACTGCCTCTAAACCCAGCTGAGTTGTTAAAGCTTGAGGATATCTCTTCAGTTAAAGAGCATTAAGTGAGTTTTATTAGACGTGTACTGTCTTTAACTGATGAAAGTGGGGTTCAGCTGCCCTGTTGGATCTATATTTACCTCTGCCAGGAGGTAATGTTTTCGCTAGAGTTAGTTAATTCATCCGTCTGTTAGCAAGATTGGATTTGATGTACCTTTAAAGAGGCGCTTCCATTAAAAACGTTTTTTCTGAGGTTTCTGTTGAATATTTTAGCTCCACAGGTGTTCTTACCTTCATAGTGGGTGTGAAAACAGATCAACAACTTCTCTTTCAGTTTTAATCTCTCAAACTAGGCAGGTGGCGATAAAACCCGAGTTCTCCCGAGTCCGAACGGCCTGTATCTGTTTGGTCACAACTCCTTTGTTCATTAGTATTCATCAGCTCCCACAGTTGAAACCACGACTAGCATGCTGCTGGCTAAAAGCTGTAGCATAACGTAACAAACAGGAAGACATGACACCTGACGTTGCCATGCACAGCGGGGCAGGAAACAGTATACCTTGCTCTCATAGGCTAGTTTGATAGCCAATCAGAGTCCGGCAAATTCGAACAATGAATATGAACGAGCTGCTGCTCGAGGCCTGACGGAAGGAGCCAGAACCACCCGAATTTTAATGCAGACAGATTGAAAGGTCTGTTAATCAGTGTTTCCTGACATTTTTTAGATATAAAATGTTTCATATTACTGGTTAAGTCCTGAAATGTGTATGAAATGTCCTCTTTAAAAGCTGTGGCGTTACACCCAGAAGAAAATATCTATTACTAAAAAAGTGATTTTTGTCATTAACTACTGTAATAATGAATCAATGTCAATCCAATCGCTAAAGATATTTTTTCATGGTCAATTAATCTGTTACTGTAGATACAACAAAGGTGAGATTGTTACTTTTCATGTAAATCACAATATGGGGGAACTGAGGTGCCTGGTGGAGGTCTGAGCTCTGAGTGCTTTTCTACTTATATATTTTGTCATTTTTGATGCACGTTTTGTGTTTACAGTCACCAATCAGATCAGTTTATGCCTTCACTTAGAGAAGGGACTTTAAAAGAAATTATCTTTCATTTTACTCTTTAAAAAATAAAAGTTCTTCTGTCATGAAGGATCAACAATAGTTTTTATTTCTCCTTCATAGAGGATGACAACCTTTCTCAGTGACCTATACAACCTGTCCGCACATTATACGACTATATAGGTCGATTTTGAAAGCTCCAAACATACGACCTGTGAGAGCGTTTTCAAACGAGCTGTTGGAGCGTTTTCCGGGTTGCTCAGAGACTTACTACCAACAGCGCATGCGCACACCTTCCCAGAAGAGCTGACAAATACACGTGCGCGAGGTTTCACTCTGTTCAGCCGAACAAAACAAAAATTCTGCAGCAATATGTCCCATTTTAATACAACGGTTAGCTTTAAAATGTAAAGATACACATGGGCACACTGTAAAGCCAAAAATTTAACGTTAAAAAGCGCAACGGTTAAGGTTATGACTTGCAGATAGGGGTCGCATGCGGATTATAGTGCCGTTTTCCAAATCGATCAATGCGGTCGTATTTCACGTGGGGTTGGGCTGACCTATATGACATTGTTCTCAGAAGAAAATAAGCAGTTTCCAGCTCTCAATAACATATTTGGCCATTCGAAGGAATTTTAGATGCTCAGTCATGAACACACCTGATTTAAGAAACCCTAACATGTGGCCAAAATAAACTCCTTTAACCTCTATTGTGCATCTTTAAGCTGAAAAGCCAGAATTCCCTAAAGTTATTTCTCTCTTTGTTGTGACCTTAGACCTTTTTTATGACAACGTGAGAGGTGAAGAGGTTGGAGTGATGGCACAAAGAAACCACAGGATGAAGGACTGTCTTACATCGCTAATGCTCAAGTTACTTTTTCTTAACTTTGATGCAATTTTTTTCTCCATTTCTCTGTGGGAATTGAACCTAACAGTAAAATGCAGTTTCTAATCCAGAGCTAAGCTTTTATTATTTATTATTTAGTAGTTTATATTCCTTTAATACTCCCAGCAATTTGTAAATCAAGAACTGTCAAATTATCTGCAGCTATTCCGTCTTGTTGTCCATTATTAAATTGTTGTGCTGGTTGTTTATGAGGATGTGTTTGACTTCTGTTTGCTGTGTTCTGAGTGCAGTGAGGTTGGTGTAATAAATGGTTCAGCTCTGTGGGATTTAGTGCTCAGCAGCTCTTGGGTCACAACTGAAACAACAAACCGAAGTAACAGTGATTTGTTGAATCACCCATGAAATAAACATGACAGAGGAGGTCAGAAAGGAGACCGTGATGATGTCAGGAAGAGGTGGAGAGGAAGATCAGGGCCAGAGCAAAACAAGTTTTCAATTAGTTTAACTATGCTGAATGATTGTGGAGGTGTGTGGCACGGTGGAGCAGCTGGACAGCAAGAAGTCCTGGGTTCTGTGTGTTCTTGCTGTAGATGTGTAGATTTTCTCCCAAAACTCCAGATATGCATATCGTCAGTTTTAAATCAATTCTCAGGAGGGAATCCATGACTCTGACAGCGTTTTGGTATTTATTTTATTAGAATTAAATTTTGATTTGTTGACAAATTCCAAGAATACGTTCATTGATTTTTCTCTACATTCAGTAAAATTTGTTTAAAAAAAAGACAAAAATGTGCTATTCTCTGAGGTCAAAGGTTCTAAAAAAACTGTGGTGAAATTTTACGCTAATCAACCACTCTGAATTACAGGCTTTCATTTTTCACTTTGCCAAAATTAAGAGCACACCCCTTCACGCGTTAACACAGATTAATGTCCTGAAAAATCCTCTAAGTAAAAAAAAAAAATCATTTCATTTAGCTTGAACTCCCAGTTTGACATATTTATTCACAGATTAACAGAGTAAACAACAAAAAAAGCATCCGTTCTCTGTAAGGACGTAACAGTGGTATTAAGAGAGATTAATTTGTTGCTGCAGGAGCATAAATTCCTAAATTATGTCTTGATGTGTTGATTTTTTCTTTAAAAATTTAAAGCATGTAGCAAACATTTAAAACTATTTTTTGTCTTGGAAATCTTTCAGTATTTCCATTTTCTTGCTCTGGGTCAAAGGTGTTTTAATGGTTTTCAGATGAGCCATCTGCTCCTCCTTGTCAGTCACAGTGACTCCGATGTCAAAATGATGGTTTTTACGGGGCACCGTGGCTTTAAGAAATAATTAACAGCCAGTGAAGGAGGTTTACAAGAATGTTGAAACCAACACTGCTCACACTGTCAGAGGGGATATAGGGTGTTTGATAGATCGACCATGTGCACATTGAAAAAAATGTGTCTGGAAGGAGATTTATGAACTCCAGTTGCTAAACTTCTTTAATTTGTAGAGAAATCAAGTAATTTATTTCCCCACTCAACCTCAAAACTTTGACACTGACATGACGAGCTTCAGCATTTCTGTTGATGTAATAGTAAATAGTTTATGGTTTGATATAAACCAACAGTGTTTATTGGAAAAAGTCACATCTCTTTCTTAATGGTGTTTGTCTGTTTTCGTAGAGGAGTTCATGGTGTTTTCCAGTGAAATAATTTGATTATTTGCACTAAATAAAACTGGAGAAACTGCAACATCAAATGTGCAAACAAACAATGAAATCTGCCACTTTTTTTCGGATTCCTTTGGCTCTTTTTGTAATGCTACTGGGTAGATCTGTCACGATACATTATCCCATGATACGATACGTATCACGATACAATGCTCACGATACATTGCTCACGATACAATACCTTAAAACTTTTCTTTGTTTTGCATTTTCAAAAAAACAAAACTCTCTGGATAATATTTATGTTGCTTTGATACTCTGACGGGTGAAACAAACTCACTCATTCACTTTTACATCAGTTTGTAGTGTTTTATTAGCACAAAATAAAAGTCTTACTTAAAAATATGTAACAAGAGTTATTTAATAAGGCTTCAAGTATTTTTAATAGTTGCTCATCACAATGAAGTATCGCAGATACAAACCCACTGATTCACTTTCACATCATTTTGTAGTCTTTTTATCAGCGAAAAACCTTTTTATACAATGTTAGCGTGCATGTTGTTCCGCCTTGTGTTGGTCAGTACAACATGTTTACTGTATCGATAATATCAATATTGGACCTTACGATACGATATTGTTCCCTGTATCGCGATACATCAATACATCAATGTATCATTACAGCCCTACAACTGGGCTTTAATAAGTCAGAGATATACAGTCAAACTGCAAAAAATGTGACTTTTCAGTTGGAATCATACTGTATTGGTACTTGCAACATGTTTGTCTGTGTCAAACGTGTCAGTTTTGTCACAAAATGTCTTTGTTTGGTCGCAACTTTGTCACATTCAAACGTTCCGATTCTCTTTTTATGACTCAAGCTAGTTTCCTCCCTAGATTATCTCATATTTCTCACACCTTTTATCTCAACTGCACTCAGAAGGATTCCTGATGGGTTTCAGATTCCTGCAACGACATGTGACTATTCTGGGTGCAAGTTTGTCTTGCAAACCTTTTGAACATGTTTAAAATCCCAGCGTCACATTAAGGTTCAGTGACTCACATGAGGAAACTATTAACACCTGTAAACCTTTTGAGACATTATGGAAACTCCCTTTCCTGTTCGTAAGTTGTCTCAACAGTTTCAGCCCAGTGAGATTCAACCCTAAGGCTCGTGTATTTCCATCAAAGATCAGGATCTTAGAAGACTTATAATCAAGCGGCAGATTTTTTCAGGATGAACAAGATGTTAGAGCTGCACAACAGGAAGTCGAAGCCACTAACTGACTATGTGCTTTAAAAAACTTAAATCAGACTTAAATTTGAATGTTTTCACCTGTAAAATCTGCTTGTAGACAACCTGCTGTAGTAGGAAAGTGAAGGTCAACAAAATGTTGACGTGCTTATTGAATTAGTTGAAACGAGTCAATTGAAACTGCAGAAAGATTTAAAAATGTAACTAGTGGTAATTGACTTTATTGAGCTGAAGTGCTGGTGGCTGTTAAATCAATCTAATAACTTGTCCTCCGTCACAGACTGCTGCCCTGGTGCAGAACGTTTCTAATCCTCCACTTGATTCATGTGCTCCTCTTCTTCATTAGCTCTGAGGTCACTCACTCACAGAGCTCTCTCAGTTGCTCTTTTAAGTGTTTCCATTGTGAGAAAATTCCTCGTTGATGGGCCGAAGGGTATCTCCTCCCTCTGCTGCTTTTTTTTTTTTTTTTTGCAGTTTAACAAGACAGAGATTAAGACTTCAGTGTTGCTGCCAGTCAGTCATTGCTAATTGTAGTTGCAGAAGAGCAGCTGTTGAGCTATTGTGGAGGCAAAACAAGATGTCAGTGAAAAAGCCATGATGATGTGAGTGAGGAAATTTGAAACAGGGCTGATGGTCTGGTCTAAAACGTCCTGCGTTTGGGTTTATTTGGGACATCTTTAAGTCTGAGGATCAAAGAGAATAAGACATGATGAGTTAAATGCTCTGCTGGCTCAAGGTGACATTTTAGTGGATAAATACGGCTGCAAAGAGATCTCAGTTCACTAAAATATATAGCGTTTTACAGAAATGTTGAATCAGTTAGCAAAAATAAAACATTTTCTATCTAAAGAACCAGCTGATTGGGTTGAATCATCAGTTCAACACAATCCTCCATCCTGAGCTGTCACTCTAAAAAGTCCCCACCCTGTCCTGTTCTAGAAGAACTAGAACCAGGCTCAGAACGAGTGGCTTTCTGCCTTGACCGACTGGGTCTGAGCTGACAGGAAAGAGACAGAGATGAACCCTGATGGACTTAATCTTAATCCTTATTAACATAATCTTTAGAAATGTGATCTTTTTTTTTTTTTTACCAGTGACTTTAGACTACATTTAAACCTCCTTGTTATTAGTGGACATTTTTTGTGTTGGGATTTGGGGAAGTTTATTCTTATTATTTATGTCTTTATTATCTGGTGTTTAGTTTCGATTAAATGTCTCAGTTCATGACATTCTGGTTTTCTAGTGTTTTTTTTATCGTAACCTTTATTGTTAAGTTTTTTGGGGTTTTTTGCATTTTTTTTTTTCAGTATAATCCTTGTGTTTTGATTTCCCGTGCTGTAATGTACCATTTTTTCTCAGTAGTCCTTTTTTTGTATCAATTGTTCAACCTTCACACCAGTATTCATCCTGTGTATTAGTCTTCAGCTCCTCGGTAAGTGCTTCCTGGTTCAGACGCGTTCTGTCAGAATCTTCTGTGTTCTGCAGTTGTTCTCAGCTTCCCTTCATGTTCTCTATGCTTCCTTTGTTCCTGTGGTTTTGTAAATAGTTTTTTAGTTTGATCACTGAATTGTATTTATTTCTCCATCTTGTTCCTGAGTCCTGTCTGCAGGTGGGTCCTACGCCTTTTAAGCTACACTTAATAGTAGTAAGAATAAAAAATTTCTCCTTCAACTCAGTCCAAGAATTTAGGTATTGCCTGATGATGCTCCTGATTAAGTAGTTAGATTACCTGTTCAGCATGTCCTTAAACCCTGCAGAAGCCTGCTAATCCCCCATAGAGTCAAATCAGGTGTGTCTAAACAGAGGAACACTTAAAACATGCAGGATAGTGGTCCTCCAGGACCTGGATTGGACACCCCTGCTGTAGAGAGTAAACCTTTAGCTGTTCGTGTTGTGGTTTGGGAGTTGGCACTGACACAAGTCAAGACAAGGACCCTGTCAGGATCCCCTACAAAACCCTGCTAAATAATAGATGTTGTTTACATGAAATGTTGCTTTTGTGCTGATGTGATGCACAGGAGGACCCTTTTAACCTAATGCAGGCTGTCAGCGTTCAGACCTGAAACCGTTCTGCTGGCTCCACACAACAGACGGTGTGGCTTCACCTTACTTACAGCAGATCACACTTCTTATTGTTCATCACTTTATATTTGCTAGCTTTGTGTAAAAGATTAGTTTGGCTTTAAGTTGAAAGTTACATTTAAAAGGAAATATTTTTGTCTTATTCTCTTATTATGATTTTTTGGCACAACTTTGATACTTGTGCGACTGTTTCACTGGATCAAAAGGCCATAAATGGGTCATTTAACCTTTTACTGTATCATTTTCAAATGATTCTGTCACCAGATATAAAATATTAACTAATTATTTAAACTGATATTTTACCATGTTTTTTTTTATGTAAAATGACTCAAACTAATTAAATGTGAAATTAAATTCAATTTTTTAGCAACAAATAACAGTAAAAGTCCTCTCAGTGCATTATACAGAAACAACAATTGACATCATCAGGTCCAGATTCAAAATCAATAATATACAAACAGTTCAATCTGACTGTAATATGATCAGAATGAACGGCCTTCTGCCTCCACTGACGGTCTGAGAGGAGAGAGACAGACAAACAAAGACGGGTTGGGCCACTCGACATTTCTATGGAAAGAGTCAGAGTTAAATTAGACTAATAACTAAAAGCTCTGCCTCTATTTAGAAACTCTGGGAACCACAATCAAACAGTCTGAGAGCAAAGTGCTTGTTTCAGAAAGTACAGAGCAACAAGATCTTCAATGTAAGATGGAGTTTGACTGTTGAAAGCTTTATAAGCTCAAATTCGTAAAAAAAATGGGAGGATATTTTTTGTTAATTCGATCATATCTTTCCAGATTTTAAAGTCTTTTTTGTGTGGGTTTGTGTGAAGATATCAGAACATATAAAATCTCAAATTTAGTGAGATGTAATAGATCTAAATGTGGTACATATAGAGGCAGCAGTAGCTCAGGAGGTAAAGCAGGTCGTTTGGTAACTGGAGGGTCACCGGTTTGAATCCCTGCTCCATTTTGCTGTTGTGTCCTTGAGCAAGACACTTTCACCCACCCTGCCGGGTTGATGGTGGTCAGAGGGTCAGTGTGTGTCCCAGGACAGCTGTGGCTACAATGTGTGTGTAGTTTATCACCACTAAATGTGTATGTGTGTGTTTGAATGACAAATTGTAGTGTGAAGCGTTTTGGGAGTTCTAAACAAGTACACACCATTTACCATGTACCCAGTTTAGTGAACAAGGTTTAACATAGGGTGAGATGACAAAAATGATACATTACATAAATTACTTGTTTGGGGAAATAATTTTAAAAAAATAATATCATGTTTTTGACATGGATTTTTAGCTATTTTCTAAACAGTGCAGGCAAGCTGTATCTTTTATTTGATGCAGAATTTAATTCTTTTATTAAATCTTTCAGTGGACCAATGGTGTCTGTTTTGGCAGCTTGCCAGCATGTTCAAATCTTTCATGCTGGCGTGTCATCATATTGCGTAAGTTTGAACTTTAAAACCCTGCAGTTTTTAAAGGTCTTGAAGAAACAACCAGCAAACGTGCAAAACGCTTCAAAAAGGCCTTAAAATGTTTACAGACCTTGAGGTATGTGTAACACTGAAAAGTGCCAGTGATTCTGTCTGGTACTTGTTTTGTGCTTTTACTTTTTCCACCATGTGAAAATTTAGCTTTAGTGACATTTTAACAAAACCTTTTAGCTGGCAGACTTTCAAATGTTGTTAAATTTAACGATTCAATCCTCAGCAGCGTGAAGTTGCATGTTTACTTTCCCTTCACACACCTGCTGCATTGTGAGAAAACATAAGGACGCAGCTGGCGCGTGTCGCCCTTCATGATTGTTGCAAGGCAGATTTAACAAGGTGTTCTCAGTTTAAACATAAAAGAAGCAGAAAGACATTCTAAAACTGTTTGTTTTAGGCCAGAGCTGCTGCAGAAGGGACTTTCCCTCCAACTCAATGGGTAAATGTGGGCCTGTTTACATTTATGCATATCTGCAGTCTATCTTTAGCTATAGAGTATGCCAGCAGCAATCAGCACACATCTCATACTTTACAAGCCATGTCATGAGACCACTCTCTCTACCTCTCAGCGTTTCCGTGTCGTCCTGTCAAATATTACCATCCCCGTTGGCCTTTCCCATACGGCCTGTGTTATTTTATTTTGGCCTGTTCGTGGAGTGGCTGATACGGAGACCATTCTGTGGTCGGGAACGTGGGAAAGAGGATGGAGGGGGCGTTTGTACCATCATGGGAGCAGGCATGAGGAAATGGCCCACTCAAATCCACTCGGACACACACACACCCTGTAATGCGAGTAGGTGTGGCTCTGAGAGGAATTCCCAATGTTGTTTTAAATATTATGAGAGTCTTGGAGCTGAACATGGGAAGATGACCGCATCCCACATAAAGTCACAAGTCATTTATGAAGCCCATTTTTATATGTCTGTGTGAACGTGTGTGTGTGGGGGGGGGGCATACCAGGGTAGCTGTGTGTGGAAACTCTGAGTAAAGGGCAGAAAGTTGTGCTGTGAAGTGGTTATCAAAGGCTGGAGAACAGAATGAACTCCCTTTGGAACGTAAACTGCTGACCAAAGACCAAAGAGGGATTAACCTCAGGTCAGAGAAACCTGTACAGCTCCTCACAGCTGAAGGCACAAACTTGGATCTTTGAGAGCTTTCGGACTCCGTCTTCATCTTCCTAGGTGTTTCCTGAAAAACAGCAGTTTGCAGGTTTCATGACACAATGCCTGAAATGTGGAATAAACCAGCAACAAAACCCTCACTGAACAATCATCATTGTCAAATAAAAAAATTCTGCAGAAGAGAAAAATGAGTCGTGGTTATTAAGATTTAAAGGTTCTGTATCATGCAAAATCACTTTTTGGAGCTTTTAACCATGTTGTGATATTATTTCCTTATTAAACCCCCCAGAGTGGTTTTTGGATTAATACATTTCTCAGTAATCCTCCTGAATCCTGAGCTCTGAGCAGCTGCTCCACTCTCTCCTGGAAAATTACTGACTCGTAACATAGTGATGTAACAATGTTATACCAGGACCTGTCCGGTGTGTCTGCACTGCTCCTGCAGATTAAACACACACGCTCCGAGCTGTGAGAGTCTGAAGCATGACACTAAGCACCACCGCTTGTAGTATTTTACTTTCTAAAAATGTCTCAGTGAAAATGTGCATTTGGCTGTAAGAGTTACAAGAATTAATTCATCATTTTATCCAGGCAGCTCGAGGGGCAGCACTCACGAGGAGGGGGGAGGAGAGATGGGATTTTAGGTAAACTGAGTGTTTTACTTCCTGGTTGAAGAATAACTTGAGAATATAAGTTATACTTTAGGACAAATGAAGACTATATAACACAAAGGATAATATTTTATCATATATGTGTCTGCTCAATGTTGAAAGCAGTAAAATAGCAGGATACAGGACCTTTAACCTGAATACAAGATTTGATGAATAACAGAAACAGATGCTGACGTTCTAACACTTTAACTCTTTAAAATTATTTCTTTACCTGCTGTTGCTCACGATCACGTTTATTATTCATGTTTTGACAAGTTCTTTTCATTGGAACTCTTTCAGAGTGCCAGATGATAAGTTCAAGTAGAACACAGTTTTAAATGAAATTTACTTTGTTGACCTGAAGTGAACCTATCAGAAGTGGCCTCATAAGAGTCTCGTCTGAAGCTTTCATACTTTACCGACGTTCCGACTGTGAGTCAGTAGAGCCGTCCTTAAAGATAATTCCTGGGAACCGAACCAGGTCTGATCACGGCTGATGTCTGCAACAGGTGGTTCATTGAAATGGAACATATCAGACCATCACAGGCATGAGAGAGCATCGTGACTCCCCCTCCTCGTCTCTTGTTGTGTGGTCCGCTCTGATCCTGTCTTCTGTGTTTACATTTTTCACGTCCTTTATCTTCCCTTCTCCCTTTTGGAAATCGTTAATTCTAATGGCATGTTGAGTGGTCGGACGCCACCAGCGTTTGGCTCTGGATCCCCTGGAGATCTGTGCATGTTGTTAGAGAAAGTGTCTGACACATGAGTGTGACAAGATGACCTTGTTTTCTCTGAGGCATTGTGGGAATGTGCAGTTTGGTAGCTACAGCTGTCGCTGTCCATCTTTTTGTTTCTGCTCACAGTTATTAAAACAACACCTGAGAGCTAACAGGCTTTAAACACAGCAACTCAGAGTTTCAATGCAACGCTGTTTTCTAAATTATGGCTGGACATGATCATTATTGTGATGGTTGTGCAGATATTGTAAATACAACCAGAACTTTTTAGTAAAAGTAAAGTAATAATTAAGTTCAAAAGACAGTCGATTCATGTCACGTGTTCTCCCTGAAAAAAAATCCATTATTGTATTTTTTTGTTTTTAATAGGAAGGTAATCTAAGAGCATTGTATCATTATGGTAAAATATTTGTAAAACAAGTGTTTTATTATAAATATTTTTTTTAAAATGCGGCCTTCTTTCTCCATGCTGCATTTCTTTGAGTTTGTTGTGCATCAACGAATGCAACATGTTTTAGAAGTCATCGTGCTACACATTTTTTGTGTGTATAGTTTCAATAATAGACAAGATACAAACATAAAGAAGGTAAACTTCTTTCCATTTTCCGTGGGTTATTCAAGATCGGGTTGTGGAGGTGACAGATTCATGAGGGATAACAATCTCCAGATCTTCTGGAGGATCCGAAACTATTCCAGGAGAGAGTTTATTATCCCTCCAGTAAGTTCTGGGTCCACCCCTCAGTCTGCTTACATAGGGATGTACCTAGAAATCCTCCAAAGGGAGCCGCCAAGTTCCCTCCAGATGATACAACTCCTCCTTGTATCAAAGTGGGATTTTAATTCCTTTCATTAAAAAAAAAGATCATGATCTAGTTCTCATGTCCATAGGTGAAGGTTGTAGACAGACCAGTAAATTGAGAGCTTTACCTTTTGAGTTGGTTTCTTTAACTCCTCCGTTAGAGGCTAAGAAGCCAGAGTGATCGTTCCACCATGACCTCAGATGTGTAGGACCTGATGTCTTCCTGGCTGCTGCATGCAGGGCTGTGGACGAATCAGTACACACTGAAAGTCATGATTTCAAGATGAAACCACTATTTTTCACCTCTTCCTGCATTTTTCTCACGGCCAGTAGGGGCGAGCATTTTGTTGGAAAGAGAAGTGAGTGCTGCTGACTGAAAGCTGTTAGCATAAAGTAGCAAACAGAAAGAGACTACGTGTGACGTTGCCATGCACAGCCGGGCAGAAAACAGTATACCTTGCTCTCATAGGCTAGTTTGTTAGCCAATCAGAGTCCAGCAAATTCGAATAATGAATATTAATGAGTTGCAGCCCGAAGCCTGATGGATCCAGCCGAATTTTGACGCAGAGAGATTGAAAGGTTTGTTAATCAGTGTTTCCTGATGTTTTATAGACATAAAATGTTTCATGTTACAGGTTAATACTTCAGAAATAACCACAAAGTCCTGAAATTTGTGTGAAATGGTGTCTTTAAGGTTTGATTGACAGGTTGAACCCAACAGAATGACAGTTTGTGAAGTTTTTTTGTCACTGCTTACTTGAAACGTCCGACTTTAAAAGATCAATGTAAAAAAACACAAAAAGTCAAGTTTCGATTGAATGAAATCCAGTTAGAGGTTTTTTGTTTTTTTAGCTGAGATAAATCACACAAAGTGTGAGTAGTCAACTTGCACAATATCAATTAGCTGACAAATCAGAAGAGAAGACATTGTTTCTTTAAATGTATTAGAGGGAAATGAATAACGCTGTAAAGTCTGAGAAAAAAAATACAGATTTACTCAATTACACCAAAATAAAACCAAAAACCTTCAAATGTAAAAGTTTGATATTATTAACAATAAGTTTTCTATAGCTTGTATTCTCCCACAATGTAAACAAAAGGAAAACACGGGGACTTTGCACTGTTGTTCAAAGTGAAAACCTTTAAAGCACATTTAAGTTTTCTTAAACACGATACATGAAATGAAATATTTTTTCCACCAGCATCAGATGATTGGACTTACCCGGTCAGACTGGTTAATTGTGTTTTTGGAAAATTAATGTTATTAGATAATATTTTGCTGATAAGCTGCTGTTTTCTTTTCATTATTGCCTCATTTGTCCTGATACATTCACATTAAAAACTCCTACAAATGTCCTGAAGGCCAGTTTCCATATGTTGTTTACGTTTGGATGATCGTCGCTTTGGGAGAATTTGTTTATGCGGCAAACAATGAGAGGAAAACAACTGGTGCTTTTCAAAGTCCCAGCAATGTGAGCAGCTTGAAAAAGTCCTCATTAATAATTTAAAATCTTATTATCATAAAGGATACATATTTGCATAGTTTTACTTTATTTATTGAAAAAAACACCTACAATATAAGTAAATCCACATGTGAATCAGAGAAGCAACTTGATTGTTTTCTGATATAAAATCATAGTTATGTTAATTTCTTAAAGAGGCCCTTCCATTAAAAACGTTTTTTTCTGAGGTTTCTGTTGAATATTTTAGCTCCACAGGTGTTCTTACCTTCATAGTGGGTGTGAAAACAGGTCAACAACTTCTCTTTCAGTTTGTATCTCTCAAACTACGCAGGTGGCGATAAAACCTAAGTTCGAACAGCCGGTACTTGTGTCGTCACAACTCCTTTGTTTGTTAGTATTCGGCAGCTCCCGCAGTTGAAACCACGCCTAGCAAGCTGCTGGCTAAAAGCTGTAGCATAACGTAGCAAACAGTCAGACACGATGTCTGATGTTGCCATGTGCAGCTGGGCAGGAAACATATCTTGCTCTCATAGGCTAGTTTGTTAGCCAATCAGAGTCCAGCAAATT
>SSNP01000427.1:68782-88517 GCA_006937955.1 Pachypanchax playfairii | reverse complement strand
CTTGCTCTCATAGGCTAGTTTGTTAGCCAATCAGAGTCCAGCAAATTTGAATAATGAATATTAATGAGTCACAGCCTGAAGCCAGATGGAAAAAGCCGGAACCACCCGAATTTTGATGCAGACAGATTGAAAAGTCTGTTAATCAGTGTTTCCTGAAGTTTTTTAGATATAAAATGTTTCATGTAACTGGTTAATACTTAAGAAATAACCACAAAGTCCTTAAATTTGTATGAAGTGGCCTCTTTAGAAAAGTCATTTATTTCCAGAACTTTATCATTGTATGACAGACTGCTTGTTGAATTTTTGAACACATATTTCACTATATTAAGGAGCTCTGAAGGCGATTTATGAGTCACTGGGAAGGTTTTTAACTCAGAATTTTGCGTGCGACCTGCGTGTCTGTGCATCTGCGTTAACATGCCTCAGGGTGGATGAATGTGATTGATGCTCATGTGACAAGTCCTCTTAGTGTCCATGTTTTCAAGAGTTTCCCATAACATTCCCCTGCACTATTAAGTGACGCAGAATCGACCCAAACTGAGTGGGACAAATGTTCATGTGAAAGATCTGTGGAGAGCTGCAGTAAGTGTGTGTGGGTTTGTGGAATCCAGACGTTTTGTAGGCTTAAAGGAAAAGTTCAGATCTCTTGAAGTTTGTTTCTGTTGATCTGTTTGAGAAAAGTTCAGGGTACTAAATGATTTTACACCATTTGTTTAGTTATTACTAATATCTCAGTCCTTTTATCATTTAGTGTTTAAAGGCATAATATGTAGAAATTTCAATATTATGCTTTTTAAAATAAAGTAACACATTAATTAGAGATATAAACAACATGTTGTTTACCATAATTCCATATGTATCTATTTTTATTTTAAAAAGTTATTGATCCTTTTTTAAATTTTTGACATTTTGGCAAACCTGTAGTATTTTTTTCCACCACTAGAGGTAGTATAATCCAGTTTTTGGCCGAGCTTCTGATCTGCTTGTTTACTACCAACTATTATTACATGTGCATATTACAGAAGTTACAACGTTATTGTATAAGATACTGCACAGCTAATTAATAATATTCAACACTGAGTCTCTTGAACGCAGCTCTGTGTGATGGAGTGAGAAATATAACTCTTTTCTGCCACCCTGTGGTGGTTAGAGGAAGTGACGGGGTTGTGATTTGGCTCATTACTGTCACCTGGTGTTAGAAATAAAAGCCATTATTTTCTACGTAGTATGATTTTAAATTAATTATTTGCTTGAGGACTGGGTTATAGTTATTTCATATTGAGTAAACCTACATCATTTATAAAGCGTTTCATGCAAACAAAATGGAAAACTGTTGATCTAAGAGCTTGTTGTCAACAAATAAACAAAAACACTTTAGCTAGGGATTTCATCTCAGAATCACTAGCTTGTTCTAAATGTCTGAAGCTACAGTCTGAGAAACAAATAACTTCACGCCTCTGCTGATGTTTTATCATGTGGATACTTTTACTGTTGTTTTCTCGTCTCAGACTAATTTACATCCACGCACAGAGTGGCCTGACTGAGGCTGCAGTTTCCCATGATCCCCCTCTCCCTCTCTCTCTCATGTCCTGATCTCAGGCTGCTATTTCGGTTTCCAGTCGGGTCAGTGTTTGGTAATTGTGCTCTATCATGTAACTAAACAAGCTTGATAGGCTGCTGTTATTCTTAGATGTGACAGGAGGACGGAAAACACGTCAGCTGTCACTTCTTTTTACGCGCACATTTCAGGCAGAAGAGACTTAAACATCAAGGCATGCACTCTGTGTCTTGCTTTATAAATACAGTCTTTGCTACGATAATTACAATTACCCTTCCAATTATCATCTGTCTTTTCCTGCTTTTATGTTCATGTGCTGTCCCACAGCTGAAAAAGCCAACGTTCACATGCAGACAGAAAAGTTCTTCCTTTGTCGGTAACAATAACACTCAACTTACTAAGGTTCATTTATTAGAGTCCAAGCAGGGAATCACTGGTATGTAAATATTAATCTAGTACCTTAAAATCCATCCTTCTGTTAGAAGAATCTGATTACATAAGTAATGCAAACGGAGCTGCGTGCTCCCGCTTTGAGATAAACGCTTGTCTCAGAGCGAACAGAATGCCTGCTGTTCATTCACTCAACTTGGAAAAGCTGTGAATGAGATTCAACAGACACGGAAGTGTGCCACGCTTCATGTTTTACTATGTAATAACAGTTTAGTACTGGACTCGGGTCTGTGTTTCAGACACAGCTTAGTGATTTAAGACTGAGCACATGATCAAACTTCACAAATCTCAGATTTTGTGTCAGAAATCTGACTGGTTAGCTTAAACACTACGTCATACTGCTCAGACGTGCTAATGCTAACCCAGGATCAGAAACCAGGAGGAAGGAGACTGACAGCACACGGAGAGAATAAAGGATAACACAGCAGTGTTATGTTTTCAGTTCTTTTTATATACTTTTAGCTATATACTTTTAGGACTTTGTGGTTATTTCTTAAATATTAACCAGTAACATGAAACATTTTATATCTAAAAAACTTCAGGAAACACTGATTAACAGACCTTTCAATCTGTCTGCATTAAAATTCGGGTGGTTCCGGCTCCTTCCATCAGGCTGCTTAGTCAGCAGCTCGTTCATATTCATTGTTTGAATTTGCTGGACTCTGATTGGCTAACAAACTAGCCTATGAGAGCACAGAATACTGTTCCTGCCCCGCTGCGCATGGCAACAGTAGACGTTCTCTCTTCCTGTTTGCTACGTCTTATGCTACAGCTTTTAGCCAGCAGCATGCTAGGCGTGGTTTCAACTGCGGGAGCTGCCGAATAGTAACGAACAAAGGAGTTGTGACGAAACAGATACAGGCCATTCGAACTCGGGAGAACTCGGGTTTTATCGCCACCTGCGTAGTTTGAGAGATTAAAACTGAAAGAGAAGTTGTTGACCTGTTTTCACACCCACTATGAAGGTAAGAACACCTGTGGAGCTAAAATATTCAACAGAAACCTCAGAAAACTGTTTTTAATGGAAGGGCCTCTTTAACACACATCACTATTAGTATCTGTGATTTAAAATGAAATCAAACCTTCAATATTGAGGCTTCCAGAGTTTGTTGCAGTAGCTACAACCCCTCCTTCTGTTCCAGGGCCACAAACCTTTTTCACATCAATTAGCACTTCAGATGGTAACGTGATTCAAACAGCAGCTAATGTGCTGAAGGTGAATGACCTCTTCTCTCTTTCACTGATGTTCATCTGTGGTTTGGGCTCGATGCCAGAGAGCAGGGTAGGGGGCAGGTTGACGGCAGCCTGTTATTGAAACCATCACAGGGAGAAAAGTCTTGAACCTTTGAGCTCTGCACAACATGTCTGTTTGTTAGATGGCTGCTGTGTTAACATGCAGTCGGGACCATTTAAATGCTGCACTATGATTAAAGATTCTGTTCTGATCACTTGGTGATAGTTTATGTCTTCTTGAGAGGAATAAAAACAAAATTGTGCTGTTGGTGTGAACAAACTGCTCCAGAAACTCAGGAGGTTTAATCTTTTCCCTTCACGGACACAAGCTGATTGTTTTGTTAAGTTTGGTCCCACATTGTGTTTGAAATGACTTCCTTTAGAGATTATCTCTCTTATCTCCTGCCTCTGTAGGGAATGCGCTCACTATGGGCCCTGTCTTATCTTAAAGCATGCGAGGTGTTTTTGAATGACACAGTCTACACTTTTTCTGGTATGAGCTGTGGTTGTTTGGAAGGGGGGAGGGGGCAAACAACTGGAAACATCTGCTTCTGCTGAGTGACACTGCTTCAACTTGATAAGCCTTGAAACAGCTAAGTAGCATGCTTTTAGACTTAACAACTATCTGCACTGTGCGCACTGTGTGTTCTTGTTTTTCTACCCTACTGAGGACCAGTTTTGAGATATTTACTATCCTTCTGGGGACCGAGGGTTCTTGTGGGGGCCGAAGCCTGGGCCTCATACGAGGGACTCCCTTTTTTAGGGTTAGGGTTCAGCTTTAGAGGTATGGTGTGAATAGAGTTTTAGTTAGGTTTAGGATTAGGTATAGATCAGTAATGGTTAAGGTTAGTAAAAGGGTTTGGGTTAGGTATAAATCTAGTTACTAAAATTAATGGAAGTCAATGGACGGTCCCCATAAGGATAACAAAGCAAACCTGTGTGTCTCTGTGTGAGATCAAGAGTCGGTTTGCTCCAAAATTCAAGACACTGAAACAAAAATCTCCCTTTTTGCTACTTTTGGACAACATAAGACATTTTGTAAAATTATGTAAGGAACTTTCAGAGAAATGTAATAATTTTCAATTAAAGGAAAACAAATGTTTAATAGTTATAAATGTTTCTCTCTGCATCCCAAACTGTGAAATAAAATATTAATTACACTGTTTTTATGTTATTTATTTCAGGAAATCCAGTTTTAACCCTTTAAAATCTGATACATGATACAAAAACGGTCTGTTTATTGGAAAATATTATTTATTTCATTTATTTAACAATTATATAATTGCTGTGGGAAGAGGTAGAGCTCTAAAAAAATAAAAAGACGTCAATTATGATACAGTTTGTATTTTCAAGTGAAGAGGTCAGTTTAAAACGGTTTGTAATTGTTCAGCAAATTACTCAAAGAGCCTATAGAGTTTATTGTAAATGACACATAGTGTACATGTTAACACCCCCCCACTTCAATTTTATTATGTGCAAAGCGGTAAGATTTGGGTCAGTTTACACAAAAATGAAAGTAAATAGGCTATTAGAGGAAAAATCCCCTACATGAGACTTTTATTTTAAAGAGTTAAAATAGTCCAGCAATGTGCTTTTCTACTAAAAGTTATAATTTATGTGTCTGACTAAAGCATTACATTTGGATTGCAGTCTGATTTTGTGAATTTGAGCGTTTGTTGCATGACTCTGTGCTTGTCGTTGAATCTTAGGGAAAAATAAATGAACATCGGTTGGCTTTCAGATGTTTTTACTCTTAATTGTAAAAAGATATTATGACTGAAAAAATGGATGATCTGTTTTTCATAATTACTGAAGATGATTTCATCAGAGCTCACTGATAGCCGGGAGTTTAACCTCTGGATTTAATAAAACCTAGTTCAGGATTATAAAGATGTCGGTTTTGGATAAAATTCAGAGGATGTAATTTACTGATGGTTGCTCTTGAAACTGGAGAGTCACTACTTCCCTAACAGTCTGCTGTCAGGGGAGATGATCCTCAAAGTTTTTTTTTTTTTTTCTGTCATACTGATTTAGAAATATCATAGGATGAAGTCCAGAATGTGCTCGCTCATCATCAGAAATCGATGCGAGGCCCTGCATGGCCTCTGATGGATGCATCGTTGGGATAAATAGCGCTCAGGTTACCGACGAGCTGTGATGTAACTGTCAGCTGTCAGATGCGATGAGAGGAAAGCCTGTGAAATGTTCAATTTGAAGCGTGGGATAATTACTGCAGGTTTTTGTAAGGTCCCACGCAGGGTGGTGGGATGCTGTAAGCAGGTCGCTGCCCCTAATGGCCAGGAAATGTCTATGTTGTAGAAACTAATTGGATTGCTTGATGGGAAAGTGTCCATCCAGCTCCATTAGTCTGAAGTAAACGACAATGCAGCTGAGTGAGCAGGTGGATAATGCAGAGAGGAGGAATTCAAACAGGGAGTTTGAGATAAAGGGAAAAGGATGATGTGTTTGTCCTGCAGAGGTTAGAGAATAAATTCAACATGGAAATCGAGCTGGAACTGTGTGACTGCTTGGAAATCAGATTTTTGTAGCAACAAGGTGATTTTAAAGGAGCTACTGTATGAGCCCAAAACACGGAGCAGGATGAAGCACCCCACAAAATGCCCTTGGGAGCCTTGTGACCTTCAGGCTTCATGTCACACAACAGTACAAAGTCCAGCTCCAGTAAACTATAAGGATGTGTCACTTTGATAGACCCTGAAGGGGGAAACCGCTGGTTCCTCACAGATAGATCATGAAGGAACAGAGAGGCTTTTATACGGCCTGTAAATTGGGCCTTTCTTCCTATAAGAGGGTGCCATGTTGGAATGCAGCACATTAATGTAGACATGGGTGGGCTCTCATTCTTCTCATAGCAGCTCCGTCTTCCCTTTGACCCACCATAACTTTCCTTTTTAACTTCCTGGGCTTCTTTAAGTTGCAGTTAGAGAATCTCTTCAGATTGTAACTCAGGTCCTAATAAAAATGATCATTAAAACAGACATGCAACAGTTATATTTTATTGGCAGGAAAATGCTGCTGATTGGTCGATGTGGACTTTCTGCAGAAATATAATTTGCTGGTCATGATTTAAAATAAACAAATCAATTTCTGAATGTATCTGTTTTGTCTTATGTCGTGTTGCAACGGTTTTCCAGAATAATACAAATAAAACAGTAAAAATACCTGATAGTAGTTACAAAAAGACATATTTTTATTAAAAGGACATTAGTAAAATATCTGAAGATGAACGTAAATACTTTTACAGTTTCTTAAGCCTTCCTCATTATTAGTTTCTCAATTGTTTTTAAGGAAGAAAACATATAATTTATCGTTACAAATCAGACGTCGCTGTAACATCTCAATGGGAAAAAATAAAAAAATACACTTATAGAGTTTGATTTCCAGACCTTCAGTCCTCTTTCGGTCTGGATTCTGATGGTTTGAAGAGGAAAATGGAGTTGTAGGTTAAAAGAATGAAGAGAAGTACCTGACTGGATGTTTTAGAAAGATGACAGGAGCAAGAGATGGAGGGGATTTTAGGTGATGTGGGATTAAAAATTCTCCTGCGGTTCTGAGCTTGGGTGGTACAGTGGTGTTGTGGTTCGTGCCTTCACTTCACAGGCAGAACGTCTCTGGTTTGAATCTCAGCTGGAGCCTTTCTACGTGACGTTTACATTTTCTCTCATTGTGCAAGTGTGTGTTTTGTCTGGGTTCATCGGATCCCGTTCACAGTCTAAAAACATACATCAGACTGAATGGTCATGTGTGTCTTGGATGTCTCTGTGTGTTTCTGTGATGACCTCACACCCATGTTTAAATATAATCTATACAATGTGTGTGTGTGGGGGGGGGGTCTCAATGGCCAACGCTGACACCAATATTAAAAACGAGGGGAACTGATGGCTGATACACAATACAGTTCCATTTTTTTAAACATTTTTGGCATATAATTATTTTCTGTAAAAAAAATTAAAACATAATTGTTTAACTTACATAAATATAATATGTAAAAAACTTAAAAGGACTTAAAAACTTAAAAAAAAAAACAAAAAAAACATCTACATTGTGTTCCACGATGGCATTTCATCTAGTTTCTGTACTTTGTTGCTTGACAGAGTTTTTTTTAACATAAGTTATTGAATCATTCTGTGTTTTTAACTATCATAAATGAAACAGATGAATTTAAAAAGCATGAAAACAGTCACGTTCTCTGTCTTTCAGCATGGGCCGCTGTGGAGTTGACCATGATGGACAAGGTTGAAGTTAAACTGAGGGAAACGGCTCAGATCCCCTGCAGATATACTTCAGACGAAGGCAGCGGTGGTATGACCATCGAGTGGTTCTATGTGAGTTACATCAAGCCTCATGAACACACACAAACCAATCGGTGAAACCTTTTTGTAAATGGGATGTTTTGATGTGCGTGAACCTGTAGGTCCCACGTGTAGGAGGCAGGCAGAAGATCTACAACCAGGACAGCATGATTCAAACTATAATCAAAAACACTCCGTTCTCTGACCGGATTAACGTGACATGGATTAACGTGAATGGCACCAGAAACCCTGAAGGAGTGTTGCTGAGTATCAGCGATGTACAAGTGCAAGATGAAGTGGAATTCATCTGCCACGTCAGATTTCTCACAGCGGAGCCTGCAGAGGGAAGCACGAAGCTGAGGGTGTTTGGTAAGATCTGAACACTAAAAACTGATAGAACCAATCTAAAAATAACAATAACTAGTGAGTGTGTTTCATAAAGTAACACATTTCAGGTTATGGCTTTATTTTTATGTCTATATAGTTTGGATTCAAGTACAAATTTACAATATTTTGACCATTTCTTCTGTTCATTCCAGTCAATTATCATCTATCAATCAATTGAAAATGTGTTGTCTCATTTTTCCTGCAGAAGTACCTGAACGTCCCACCATCGAGGGCATTGCAAGTATCTCAGTCAACGCCAACACACCACAGGTATGAATCAAAAATCAACATCATAAAATATGAAATGATTTTTAAAAAATCAAGCGAAGTTTCATTATTTGACTCTCTTTTGACCTAGATCGGCACATGTGAGGTCAAAAATGGCTACCCCCGGCCGAACATCACATGGTACAAAGATCAAACACCACTGAGCAGCTCTCCAGATGGTGAGCCAGATTAAAAGCTACATCTGAATCGAGTTTTACAGGTTAACTAGACACAAGTTAAAAGATTCTATTTTAGCTGCAGATTTAAAAAATGTAACTGTTATCAAATTCAGAGTACATCAAACCCTGGAAAAGAAACTCCTGTTTATTGTCAAGCCCCGCCCCCTTTATTTATCAGTATTATTATCGGATTTAACATTAGCATTTCACATTATAAAAAATATTACTGTGTTTTGGACATTTTAGCCAAAAATACTTTTTGATCTTTATTGGCAAATATTTGATTTTTTTTTGACTACCTAGTTACTAAATAATTAAGTGTTACATCAAAAAGAGCAATGAGCCAAACAATCTGCTATCATACTGTTTTTTTATTTAACATATCATGTTATGCCATTAATTACCTAATTCATCTTAGCTAGGGCTAATCCTAGCAACCACTTTGTGATGTGGGACTATTGTATGTTTCTTGTTTTGACTTATAAAAAGACTAAATTATTAAGGTTGGATGTTTGTCTTCCTTTACATTCACCTGTCTGGTAGCTCAGTGTAGATGTATATATGTTCTGGCAGTAAAAATGTATTTCTTAATGATTTGTATAACCTTAAGGGTTAGGAAACTACTTACTACCGTCTAGTGGTCATGTCAGCAGTGAATCTGTAGATTTTAAAAGTTATTTGTAAATTCAAAAATCCCCTCCTGTCCACTGTCAAATAAACTATGTGCAGTTTCTTTAAATCTATTCTGCTTATTGAAAACGTATTTGTTTGTATGTAAATGTGTATTACAAGTTTATTTAGTACTTTTCCCAGTGTACCCTGTCTACGAATAGATTTAAAACATCCTTCTATGCACAGTTGGTGTTAGCTTAAAATATTCTGAGCTTTCCCTTTGGTTATGGTGCTATAGGTTTTCATCCTGAACAAGGAGTTGTTTCTTTCTACTGTCACCTCAGGCTGCTCAGTTTGGAGGATTGTGTTGAATTGATGATCAACA
The DNA here is from genome assembly GCA_006937955.1 of Pachypanchax playfairii. Lineage (NCBI taxonomy): Eukaryota > Metazoa > Chordata > Actinopteri > Cyprinodontiformes > Aplocheilidae > Pachypanchax > Pachypanchax playfairii. Next base: position 79,133 of record SSNP01000427.1, on the reverse strand, counting down.
CAATCAGCTGGTTCTTTAGATAGGAAATGTTTTATTATTTAAAAAATATATTTATTTCTGTAAAGTGCCTTGAAATAACTTTTTTATGGACTGGCGTTTTATAAATAAAATTCAGTTGAGTTTAACATTGTTGTTTGTGTTTGTGTTTGTTTAGATGTGGACGTGGAGTCCAGCATCACCACTATGTCAAACGGTCTGTATTCAGTCAAGAGTAAGCTGAGAATGATGGTCAAGAAGGAGGACAAAGATTCCCATTTCTACTGTGAGGTCACCTACTTTGTTCCTGGGGGAGTCACCATGATGACTGAAAGCAAACGCATTAACGTCACTTTGTCCTGTGAGTTCTTTTCTTTGTATTTTTCAAAATAAAACAAACCACTAACCATCTTTTCCTCTTCCCCAGCAAACAAACTTGAAATGTTTCTGGTGGTTTTATGTGTATTTAGTTAATTCATCATTAGATAATTTACATGCCCAGACGTCATACTGAAGAAGCCCTAATGTTAAAGAATCCTTTAAAAAACGTGTGGATTTATACGGTGATCTGAATAACCTCAAAATCAAACCATTTGTTCTTTGACCCATTCCAGATATTTCCCAAAAATGTTCAAGTTATGTTGCTAACAGACAGATAAACAAACCGATGCTGGAAATAAAAAACATTACCTTCTCGGCAGAGGCAATAATTACAAGCCAAAACGTATTACTATATGTATAAAAAATAGTAAAATGTACTGTATGTATATAAATTATTCTTGTTCTTACTGGCTGTGCAGATTATAAAAATAAAAACAGCCTCCACTTTTACAACTTCATAAATCTTATTCATTGATGTTTGGCCATGAGTAAGATGAGAAACCAGTTGTTAATATAATCATCTTGTAAATATTTAGCAAGGCATCAAATTTCTGCAGTATTTGCAAAAACAAATAAAAAAAGAAACTTATTTACTAACCTAATAAATAATTAACACTTAAGAGTTTTCTTAAGTGGAACCAACAGATTATGTTCCGAAACACTAGGCTTGTTTCTCAATGCTTACGAGGACACTTCCTTTCTCGGTTAAAGAAAATGGTTAAATGGAACAGCCTTAACTCACGTGACCACAGCTGCCCGCTGACGCGCACTGTTTACATCCCGCCCAACGTAGTAGCAAATTAGTAGCAAAATAGTAGAATTATAGCATTCCTTCAGACATGGAACTGAAAATGTTATTAAGAATAAAAATAAATGTGTAAGCAAGTTAGCAGCAGCTAACCACTGATATTGCAACTACTAAGCAACTAACCAACCGTATAACTGCTTTGGATCTAAAAAAACATTGTAGCTATAAGCCCGATAGCTACAATTAGTTGACTTACATTTAAACTGGAAATTTGCCCTGAAGTAGCTGCTGCCGGCTCCTGATCTGCCATCTTTTTGAAAATACTGTGCTATATTCTGGGAAATTTTTGACCAAAGGAAGGCAACAAGGCACCTCCCATGTATCCTTGGCCAGTTAGCTAAACAGCAGACAAACGGGGGATAGACGCCTTGGTAGCACATGAACATTGGTACATGTCTTGGTGGTCCCTGGTCAAGTATCTCCTAGGCAACCGGCGCGGGACCAAGGCATCAAGGCGAGGTTCCTTGACATTGAGATACACCACAGGTCTTGTCAACAGTTAATAGCACTATGGTCAAGTGTACATTGTAAATGTACATGTTTACTGAGCTCTGTGATGTGTTAAGGAGGTAATGAGGCCGTGTCATGGATCCGATAGGACAGAGCTATTCAAATCCAGGCCTCAAGGGTCAGTATACTGCATGTTTTAGGTCTTTCCCTAATTCAACACACTGGAAACAAATGATGGCTCGTTAGCAGGCCTCAGAAGAACTTTGTCATGCTGAGGAGGAAGTTGGAAAATTTGAATCAGCTGTATTGGAGCAGAGACACATCTAAAATGTGTAGGGCACCGGCCCTTGAGGCCTGGATTTGAATAGCCCTGCGATAGGATGTAGAAAAGGAAGTAGAAAAGGCTGTTTAACCTCACAGCCTCAGTGGGTCCAGTTTGACCAGAGACGCAATGTTTGGAGATTATTATAATCCTGGCTTAAAATTTTTATGAACTTCCTTTCTCAAACAAAAGTTAGTTATTCTTATTTGACCTTCTTTTCTGTTTCAGATCCCTCCACTTCTGTAAATATTTGGGTTGAATCGCCGAAGGGTAAAATCAAAGAAGGTGACACGGTTAAGCTTCAATGCAGAGGCGATGGGAATTCGGCTGTCCAGACCTCTATCAAGAACCTACAAGTAAGAAAACCAACACGTGTGTGAAACATGTATCAGCAGTCCAGTTTGGGTTCATTGCAGAAACATTGTCAGTCCATTTGTAACAGCACAGCAGTTTGACGGGCTGTTTGTGCGTTTGGATTCATTCTTAGCACATCAATGGCGTCTCATTTGTCATGAAGTCTCATTGGTTAAAACTATTGTTGGGTTTTGTAGAATGAAAATTCTTGGGAAGGTGACATGGTAGTGCTGGAGAACGTCACCCGTTTAAACACTGGAGATTACGAGTGCACCATAACAGACTTGGACACCTTTGACGATATCTCGGGAAAGACCAGAGTGTTTGTCAACTGTAAGGACTTTACTCAGAAATGATTTGTAACCATGGCAACAAACAGTTTTGTGATGACTTCTGTTGTGTTTTTGTTGTGTAGATCTGGATCCTGCTGTTTTAAGTCCTTCAGGCACTGTTGTGGTGGACCAGGGGACGGAGATGAGTGCCACCTGCAATGCCCTCTCTTCTCTCCAGACTGACACAACATGGTTTAAGGTTACACACTTAAGAATAGTGCAGCTGCACAAACAACAACAACAAATTTGTAATACATTAAAGCCTGTCATCTTCAGCCTTAAGGCTGATTGATATAAATATCTTTTATTCATGAAAGTGGAAGTCTAATGAACTAAAAACAAGCATTACCGTGATGTCGTAAATATTTATATCCGTATGTGAATTTTAAATTTATTTATTTTTTTTTAATCTCTGATGCACAGAATGGAGAAAAAGTTTCAAAGGGTCACAGGTTGACCTTAAAGGATGCAAAGTACAACAATGCAGGGACGTACGTTTGTGTAGTGACTGTTTCTGAGCTCGAGGGGATGGAAACCAGCGGCTCACTGCACGTTCACGTTAAAGGTGAGTATGAAGAGTTTCTGTTCAGTTTGTAGTTATTAATTCAGTGTATGGGACTGAAATGAAATTCACGGCTATCTTACTCTACAGGCCCACCAGAAATCAAAGAGAAAGATGTCAACAATATAGAAACTTTTGAGAAGTCTATCGACCTGAGCTGCCACGTCGGAGGCTACCCAACTCCCGAAATCACCTGGACCACCTCGGATGGAAAGGTACCATGAAGGATAATCTCTCACTTTTAGCTTAACTTTAACCCCTCCTTTCCACCGGACGCGCAACAGACGCGGCTGATAGCTGCCATTAAATTCAATGGGACCGTTTCCACCGGGCGCGAAGCAACAAGAATCTGATGCGTCTCAGAAGCGTGGTGTCACCGGCTCTATTTTTTACACACTACACTCCTAAAACGAGTCAAGCTCAGCAGTTTAGTTTGGATCAGACAGGAAATCGGGCATTCGTGAAACATAAAATGCCTGGAAGTTTCAAAATAAAGGACATGTGCGGATTTCCGTTTGCGAGACAACAAAATATACATACCTGTAACGGGTTTGAAGTCCGTAGGTGGTGTGACAATAAGCCACATACCTTCTAGAAACATGTTTTTGTCTTTCTCCCTGCATTTTGTTGTCTGTATGAAATCACATCTCCCGGGACCAGCTGGGTGGAACACTTTACGCGAGTGATGCATGTCTGAAACGCTCTTGTAGGAAGTGACGCGCGGCTGATTTTGCAAGCAAAACGCTATGCACCGCTGACGCGTTCAGTGTAAATGAAGGGTAACCCGAAACACCTGCAGAGTTATTTCGTTGTATAATTTATTTAATTCTATTTACAAATAAAGATGGATGAATGTGTTGTTTGAGGAGTGAGGGCAAAGGTTGGAAAATGATTTCAAAATCAGATACGTTTACATAAACAAGTAAAACCCCTGTGCATCATATTGAGAAGTTATAAAACTTCAAGCAGTTTTCTGGCAACCCGGACTGAATCATCTACTGAATTTGAGACTTTCTTCTGAAATCTAACTGGTTTTCTAGTTGATTTTCATTTTTTTCTTGCTTTAACTGTGTGTTTTGTGGCAGGTAATCAAATCAGCTTCTCAAATAGAGACCGAGGCGGGCGCTAAGAGCCAGGTCAGTGTTCAAGTCTCTTCAGATCTGACCGTTTTCTGCAACGCTTCCAACGAGTTGGGCTCTGACGGCGTGACGTTCAACATCAAAGCCCAAACCAGTGAGTCCTGCTGTTTTTCCATCTGTCGGCTACTCGTTGTGTTTTGATTGGTTCGCCTGTGTGTGTTCTACCCCCCCTCTCCTTCTGTCCTCCTCTCTTCACGTGTCAGTGTCTCTGTTTGTTTTTACTGACGGTGTACAGCTTCGTGATGTTTTGTAACATGTTGCCTGTGATTCCGAACACTTCACAATGTGCGTTTGTTTCAAACGAGACACTGTGAAGCTGTTCGGTTGTTTATTGTGACCCCCCTTTCTCTCCCCTTGATGTGGTAACGTGCACCGTGCTCCTGTCTGTGCCCTCTACCTTATTTCAGCTATACACTCCACCACACCAGCAACCACCACAACTACCCCTACAACTACAACTACCACTAGAACCACATCCACCATTCCCAGACCCACAGGTAAGACCGGCCCCTTCTTCAGATTCTCAAGTCAAATTAATTCCCAGAAGCAGATCGCGATCTTATAAAAATGAGCTTGAGTGAGAAAGTTAATAAATAAAAAAAAAAGTTATGATCTACATGTTTAAACTGTTTTTATTTTCCTATTTAATACAAGCAGAAAAATAAACAGACTCTCATTACAGCTTTTTTTATCTACTTTGTTGTTAAATTGTTATTATTTTATTTAAATGTAAACTTAACATATGAGATCCGGTCATGGGAAAAGAAGGTCCACCTTGTTTTTCAGTTCAGGGTTTTATGTCAAATGATCAGATATTTACCAGGTTAGTAAAACAAACAGATTCCAACATGTCATCATTCTTTAAAGAGGTCATTCCATTAAAAATGTTTTTTTCTGAGGTTTCTGTTGAATATTTTAGCTCCACAGGTGTTCTTACCTTCATAGTGGGTGTGAAAAAAGGGTCAACAACTTCTCTTTCAGTTTTTATCTTTCAAACTACGCAGGTGGTGATAACACCCGAGTTTTCCCGAGTCCGAATGACCTGTATCTGTTTCGTCACAACTCCTTTGTTTGTTAGTATTCGGCAGCTCCCGCAGTTGAAACCACACCTAGCATGCTGCTGGCTAAAAGCTGTAGCATAAGACGTAGCAAACAGGAAGACATGACGTCTCACAATGCCATGCACAATGGGGCAGGAAACAGTATACCTTGCTCCCATAGGCTAGTTTGTTAGCCAATCAGAGTGCAGCAAATTCAAACAATTAATATGAACGAGCTGCTGACGAAGCAGTCGAAGCAGCCTGACGGAAAGAGCCGGAACCACCCGAATTTTAACGCAGACAGATTGAAAGGTCTGTTAATCAGTGTTTCCTGATGTTTTTTAGATATAAAATGTTTCATATTACTGGTTAATATTTAAGAAATGACCACAAAGTCCTGAAATGTGTATGAAATGGCCTCTTTAAACAAAAAGTAGGTCAAGATGAAAAAGCCACGTTTCATTCTTCATGTTCCATCACTGTGTTTCAGTCAGATTGAGGTCTGCACTCTTTTCACGTCATTCTGCTGCACATTTGCTGCTTTGTTTTGGTCTTATTACCCTATTGAATGACCCATTTTGGTCAAACCCTCAGAATGTCTAGTTGATAGTCTCACATCTGACTCTAGAACACTTTGGTGTACAGAGAAGTTCATGATCGACTGAACGACTGCAGCTTGTCCAGATCATCATCTCTCTTTCTCGCTGTGACTGATGGATTTTAAATGGTTTGGAAGGAATTGTACATCATTTCCTGGATCGGGCGGCAGTAATTGCTTCTTGAAGGTCATTGCTAATGTCTCTTCTCCTCGACATTGTGTTAACACGCGCCTATATGCTCCAGATCAGAGAGGTCGCTCCCACCTGCTGATGTTCAGTTAATCAGGTGTATTTTATCTGCAGCACCTGATTGTTACTTTAGTTTTCCTTTTTATTATATCCTGATATGTGGACCCTTAGAACTGACAGAGGGTGCACTTTCTTTTTCCTTGTACATGGATCAAGCATTCAAATTTAATGTCTTTGGTCAGGATTTCGACTAAAAAAAGCATTTAAAACAGAGAATAAAACTGTTTTGCTTCAGGAAAAACTAGTTTTATGATCCTAGTGCAGTAAAAAAAAAATATACCCACAAACACAAAACACATCAGGGAGACTGTTAGGAGGAGCTGCCCAGAGCCTCCACACCCCATTACATGATGGTGTCTTGTGTTTTTCTGTCTCTGCTTCTCCTTTATTAGCTTACATTATGACAACATTTCCATCGCCTCGGAGGATAACTGAGCTGATGAATCCCTCGTGTGCTAGGAGATTAAATTACTGATAAAACTAGTTTTTTTAAATAAGATCCTCTTAAAAGCTTATCTACACCTACTTCTCTGATTGTCTGAGCTACCTGTGTGTGCGGCTTGCTGATCTTAATACTTTTATACGGAAACCCGTTGATAATTGTGCTCATCTGGTTTTTCTCAGTCAAAGCAGAAACAGCCAACCCACCAGCAAAAATCAAGAAAGGTTTGTATGTTACACGTTTTCTCCAAAAAGGCAAAAAAAAAAAAAGCTTCCTTCAAATTTCTGCTCCATATCACCTCCCTGACTTCCCTTCAGCGGACACCTCTGTGTTGTTCAACAAACCGCCATCATCTTCAGCTCTTCCAGTGCATGCTGTCACGCCGTTGTTATTCCCATAAGAGCACAGCTCCACTTCGCCTGCCATCCTGATAAACTTTGCACATTTATATTTTGTTTTTTCTTTGAGTTGCCATACTGAGGTCAACAGAATGACCTCGAGTGCTTCTACGCCCTTTTTTTTAGAAAGCGCCGTCTGTCACGCCTACACCTGTGATCAGATTCTTCTGCCTCCGTCTTCCATATTCATCACACTTCACTTGCAGTGATTTATATTTTCCTGCTTCCTTTCCATCAGGGAGCAATGGTGTAATCATTGCAGTCATCATCATCTGCATCCTGCTTCTGGCCATTTTGGGCAGCGTGCTCTATTTCCTCTACAAAAAGGGAAGGATCTGCAACCGATCAGGAAAGCAAGACATGTAAGTACCCCAAATAATTAGAGTAAAGTCTTTGGGGATATTAATTTACCTTATCAATTTGTCCGAGTGGACCAGGAGGGAGCTGGGTTTGAACTGACCCTCAGATTTTTGGACAAAACAAAATATGAGGAAAAAGCATCAATTTGCACCAAAACAACAGTATGAGTTGGATGAAACGTGACAAAGCAGAACCTCGTTTGGGACTCCGTGACTCAGGAAGACTTCACAGCAGCAACATCATTCAAATTTTAAATGGGAAATTTGGACTATACATGAAGGAACTGGTACTTTGATGTCATGGTTTTTAGCCAAGCTGTTTAACTCTGTGTGATGACATCATACACAAACTTTTGAGTAAATAAAATCCTTCCTTCGAAAACATTTTCTTACTGTTGGGGGTTAGAAAGGAATCAAACGAGATGGGTCTGGCTCCTGTTTCTCCAGTTTTAGTGCCAAGGTTTTATCAATCTCGGACCATCACGCTAACATAACATAAAAATGTAGATATTTTGGTTTTCTTTCACACTGTCTCATTGAAACAGTTTTCACTCAGGTCCCTCCACAGTGTAGAGTTTACACCCTCAGTTACATGGAGTTCTGTTATATTTGGTTTGAGTCCTGTAGTGTCTTCCTGAGGGCAGCGGTGTGAACAGGATGTGCTGATAGTGTGTAAAATCGTTAATTATATTGTGGGTCCACTTGATCACTTTGCTGGTATCGATGTCCTACAGGGAGGAGAAGCCTGTTTCAGTGATGTTCTGTGCAGTTTTGATCTCACATTGAAGCCCCTTCCTCCTGCACAGAGCAGGTGATAACTCTCTCTACTGAACCCCTGTGGACGCTGGTTAGGATTTTGGTTGATCTCAGCTTCCACAGGACATGCAGCCCTCTGTGCGTGCGCTTGATGAGTCCAGGTCAGATCCTCCTGTACAGCCTCACTATTATCAAAGGGAGTGTGCTGCCATTGCTGTTTCCTTGAGTTGATGATCTTCTCTTTGGTTTTATTTGTGTTCAAAGTGAGATTGTTTTCCTGATTGCAAGGCCACGAGTCCCATCACCTCACTTCTATGGTCTGTCTCTAACCCCCCCGGGTGATCAGCCCTGTGACTGAGTCCTAGTCTACACAGTCATGGGTAAATAGGGTGTAGAGCAGCAGACTCAGCACACAGCCTTGGGGGCAACCAGTGCTGATTATTGTTTGTCCTTGTTGTCTGGTTACCCACTCTGACTGCCTGTCTGTCTGCATCCACACACGTGTGTCTCTGCCCTCCAGGTGTGGGAGGATTGTGTAAATAGCAGAATTGAGTGTACCAATTCTGGTGATAAGCATACTGCAGCAGGTCCAGGGTCTCTGGGATTGACTGCAGCAGGTCCAGGGTCTCTGGGATTGACTGCAGCAGGTCCAGGGTCTCTGGGATTGACTGCAGCAGGTCCAGGGTCGCTAGGATTGACTGCAGCAGGTCCAGGGTCTCTGGGATTGACTGCAGCAGGTCCAGGGTCGCTGGGATTGACTGCAGCAGGTCCAGGGTCTCTGGGATTGACTGCAGCAGGTCCAGGGTTGCTAGGATTGACTGCAGCGGGTCCAGGGTCTCTGGGATTGACTGCAGTGGGTCCAGGGTCTCTGGGATTGACTGCAGCGGGTCAAGGGTCACTGGGATTGACTGTGGCAGGTTGAAGGTTGCTGGGATTGTCTACAGCAGGTCCAGGGTCTCTGGGATTGACTGCAGCAGGTCTAGTATTGCTAGGATTGACTGCAGCAGGTCCAGGGTCTCCGGGATTGACTGCAGCAGGTCCAGGGTCGCTAGGATTGACTGCAGCAGGTCTAGGATTGCTAGGATTGACTGCAGCAGGTCCAGGGTCGCTAGGATTGACTGCAGCAGGTCCAGGGTCTCTGGGATTGACTGCAGCAGGTCCAGGGTCTCTGGGATTGACTGCAGCAGGTCAAGGGTCTCTGGGATTGACTGCAGCAGGTCCAGGGTCGCTGGGATTGACTGCAGCAGGTCCAGGGTCGCTAGGATTGACTGCAGCAGGTCCAGGGTCGCTAGGATTGACTGCAGCAGGTCCAGGGTCGCTAGGATTGAGTGCAGCAGGTTCAGGGTCGCTAGGATTGACTGCAGCAGGTCTAGGATTGCTAGGATTGACTGCAGCAGGTCCAGGGTCGCTAGGATTGACTGCAGCAGGTCCAGGGTCGCTAGGATTGACTGCAGCAGGTCCAGGGTCGCTAGGATTGACTGCAGCAGGTTCAGGGTCGCTAGGATTGACTGCAGCAGGTTCAGGGTCGCTAGGATTGAGTGCAGCAGGTTCAGGGTCGCTAGGATTGACTGCAGCAGGTTCAGGGTCGCTAGGATTGAGTGCAGCAGGTTCAGGGTCGCTAGGATTGAGTGCAGCAGGTCCAGGGTCGCTAGGATTGAGTGCAGCAGGTCCAGGGTCGCTAGGATTGAGTGCAGCAGGTTCAGGGTCGCTAGGATTGAGTGCAACACACTTAATGATTTAGTCTCTCAAAACATTTCATCACAATAAGAGCAAGTGTAACAGGCTGACAGTCATTTAAACAGCTTGCCTGGGATTTATGTGGAAGTGGTACAGTGGTGGTTATCTTATAGCAAGAAGACACAACATTGTATAGATATCTTTCTTAATGTTATCTATTTACTAAGAGTCCAAGCCACCATGTTTTTTGGAACATGTGCTCATGTGTGCATGTTTCTTTCCTACCAAAGCACCAAAGAGAAGTCCAGCAGAGATAACATCGTGGTTGAGATGAAGAGCGACAACACAGAGGAGGCGATTCTTCTTGGGGTCAACGGAGAAAAGCAGCCACCTGGTGATCAGGTAGAGATCTGATCTCACACACAGCTGTAATACCATTCTGCTCATCTGATTACATCACTCTGATCATCATATGTCCTGTAACCCCCCCCCCCCCCCCCCCCCCCC
>SSNP01000427.1:0-53450 GCA_006937955.1 Pachypanchax playfairii | reverse complement strand
GTTATTAGCTACACGTGGAGCTAAAAGGCTGCAGTGGTGAAAACATCACGAGCTGATGGATGTCAGGTACGTGACTGCTTTACAAATGGGTGAGACACAGAAATAAGCCTCTGATAAATGTTTTGTAGACACAGCTGATACGCTTTAAATGCTTTTTAAACCAGCATCTGATTACAGGCCCAACAGGCTCTGGTGAAAAGATGGAAACAAGTAAGATGACTTGCAGGATTCACTTGAAGGTAAAAGGCTAATTCAGTTGCAGGATGTAAAACAAACAAACATACACACACAAAAAAAAAAAAAAAAAAAAAAAAAAAAAAAAAAAAAAACACTTACAATCCTTCTCGGAAACCATCTATGAGGGCCTGAAAGAGGGGTTTGTTATGAGGAATGGTTTGGAGAATATTCCCATCTGCCGTCACATAACCGATGGCCCACTGGCCGAGTCGAGTGCAGCTCAGTCGAAAGATATAACTAGAAAGAAAGATAATACACACAAAAAGATGAGACAGAAATAAAAAATACACCAAAAGAGAAACAGGAAACAAGAACTGAATAGAATGTTTGAAATACAAATGCATTGAAATCCATAAAAATAAAGACAAGATGCCAAAAAACCAGCTTGTATTAAACAAACAGGAAGTGTGTCCAGTCTTCTGAGTGGTTTGACTCAAAATAAATACATTATACAACACATGACGTTCAATACATCAAAGGAACAGATTCAAAAACAAATCTGATCCGATTAAATCAGCTTCTGGTTTTCAATGAACATAAATACTGAACTAAACAAGCATATCCCCTGGAAACACAAGCAAAGGCAGGAAATAAATCCTGGATGTAAACAATCCAGGAAATCTAAACTAAACAGACACAAAACCTGCAATAAATATGTAAATAAAAATAGATATTTAGCAGCTTGTGGACAAATAATAAGTATGAGACAGTGTGTTGGTCAAATAGGGGGCGGGACTTGCCTGACATGTTCCAGAATGAAAGAAAAAGCTTTGAGTTGGGAACATCATGAATAATAAAAGAATGGAAAAGACGTGGAACGTGCAGATGTGTCACGCGGTTTGTTTTCTTGTTTTATGTTGACAGATTTTGCAAGATTTGTTTAAGGAGGAACTGAGTTTGTTTGCAGGAAACTCTTCCTCCTGCAGCTTGAAAATAACAGTGCTAACATGTGACTGACGAGGGGCAGCGAAACACACGGACACTAAACTTCCTGTAAAGTATAATTAGACGAAACATAGGTGCAAATTAGAATTTATTCAAAGACTGTGTGAATGGGCCTCTTATATGGCTCGCCTGTCCTATAAGCTCCATTTATAGCTGAACGCCTGAATGCTGAAGTGGCTCCACGCAGCCTCGGCCTGAGTGGTGACATCAGCCGTTTGTGCACAATCAGGCCTTTGATGAAAGGTACCGGTGCCACGAATCCCTTGGCTCCTCAATCCACACCCCCAAAAAGCTCCAGCTACACAAACCAGGAGTGTGAATCTGTCAGAGTTGTGTGTGTTCGTGTTCAGTTCTGGTGAAAACACCTTCCAGTAGAAGAAATGAAAGTGTTGCTTGCTGCACCCCAAAACAACGTCAGCTAATAGAAGCTTGTGACAGATGATAAATATGTAGAGCTGATGAGGACTACCACTTACAGTCAATTATATGTCAGACACTATATTTAGAAATGTGCACTATATTCAAGAAACCACATTCTGTTAGACAGTAAAATAAAGTACGAACGTGCACGTCTGTGTGTCACCATGAGGCCTCACCTGCCAGGCTTGTGGATGAACTTCTGCAGCCGGGCTTTGACCTCATCGTAGGTGAGGAAGGCCATGTAGCCTGGGTGAGTAACGGCCAAGCTGTTCCAATTTCGCAACAGGGATGACCAAGGCTACACCCACCCACACACACACACACACACACACAGAGGAAGGCAGGAAAAAAAAGAGAGAGCATGAGTCATCTGAAGTGCAAGTAAATGGACAGAATAATAGCACAAACCGAGCGAGGAGACATACTGTAGACTGCATCATGGTGGATGACGTTCAAACGAGCGTTTACTGAATATCAGAGTGATTTACAGGCTGCTCCAACATGGATCAAGTCTTATACTCATAAAGAATAACATGCAGCAAATAAAAACATTATAAAACTTAAAACTAAACAAACCAAAATTAGATGTAAGGTAGCAGATTTATACTGTTCATAAGAAGAGAGAGAGACAAACGTTAACAACTCCTTTCCTCAAAACACAGAAACAATATGGTGAAACAAGTAAAAATACTTTACATTATTCAAATGTTTTAAAAATCAAGAATTATGAAGAAAAAAAAACACTGTCTGGTAGATAATTTGACAGTTAGATGAACCACAATATGTGGGATTATACACTGACTCAATATTTGACAGAAAATAGAGCCAATTTCAAGCAACATCTTTAAGCTGAGCTTCTCAGTGTGAGAAAAAAAGTACAACTGACCAACAGCGCTGCAATGACTTCATATGTGTAAGCTAGCAGACTGTGTAGGAACAAACCATAAATATTAAAACGTGTGAGCACGTATCGTCAAATTTGGCAGTTGTTGGAATAAAGAATCCAACGTAACACAGATTACTAGTAGAAGAAGATGGTGTGATGTTTGACACCTACCTAATGCCATAGAGGAGTATGTCACTAAATGTTTGTTAATACATCTGTTTAGTTTATGGAAATTAACAACCAAATATGTGATGATGGTTTCAGACCCACTGAAAATACAAATAGATACTGAACTGATTTTTTTTCTTCCTTTTCCTTGTCTCATAGGAGGCTCGTATGCAAACTGCTGTAATTCCTACACCGTTCACCTGATTCGGATGTAAATACCCTCAAATTAAAGCTGACAGTCTGCAATTATAGTACATAACATTTGTTTCTTCTTAAATTCATTGTGGTGATGTACGCGACTAAAAAGGCTTAAATTGTGTTGATGTCCCAATATTTATGGACCTGACTGTATATTTGTTGCAGTAATTAAATGGTTTTACATACTTCAGCCCCATTCAAACATTCCCACACTCTGATGAAGACTGATGAAGTGCAGGTGGACCCTTTTGTCTGGTTGGACTTCTAACAGGCTCCAAAAACTGCAGATCGGATGATCCTTTCGATAACATGTGAGACGTAGCAGTTTGCTGTTAAACTTTTAGGTGAATAAGAACACAAGCCAAGAGATGTGTTTATACCGATACTGGTATCTGCCCCGATACCGTTCTAATGTACTTGTATCGGTATCGGTTAGTTAACTGATACCATAAACTGATACTTAAAATGTGGAAACTCGGTAATAATTTCAAAAAAAAAGGTTTATTTTTCACTTGAAATTTTAGTTTTGTGGTTATTTTTATTACGGCCGTCACAAACTATTATTTTAATAGTCGACTAATCATCATTTTTTTTGCCGATTAGTCGACTAATCGTACCATGCATAAAGTCTGGCTTTTTGCGCAGCTGCACTAATGTACCCATACACTTTTTTTAACACTGTAACTAGCAGTATACAATAAATTATTAGCATTTGTAAAGTTAGAGCAAATACATGACATATGTTTGCTAATAGTAATGAAATTGCCATTGCTACAGTTGTAATATTAAGTGTGAATATTGAAGTGCGCTCTTACTCAGTGCGTTATGGCAATCTGAATATTGGTGTGCGTTTCTATGTCCTGTGTTACGGTAATCCACATATCGGAGAGAGAAAAAATAAAGTTCTGAACTCGTTCGGTTCTTTCACAGCGGAGAGATGCTCGTGTTAGACATTCAATAAAGAAGTGAACTATACGAAGACGACAAGAGGCTCTAGGCACCGCTCACCACCCCAACACACCTTTTAACATGTAAATACAAGCAACTCCCTGCTAATGTTAGCAGCTAACAAGACGACTTGCTTTCTTTTAATAAGTTGAGCAAAAAGACGGAACGCAGCGGGATTAAAAAAAACCCAAAAAACAATGCTTCATAGAATAAACGATGTCGATTATTAAATTTATTGTCGACGTAATCATGACTAATCGACTAATCGTGGCAGCTCTAATTTTTATTAATTTTTTTTATCAAGTTCCCCATCACTTGTTGTAACAAGCAGAGAAGAAAATAAAACCTGGCTTCCAATTCATTATATTTTTATGTGCGGTAGAAGTGTCAGCATTGGTACTCGGTATCTGCAAGTACTCAGATCCAAGTATTGGTATTGTATCGGTTTGAACAAAGTGGTATTGCTCCATCCCTCGTGGAAATACATCAGCTATAATCTCAAATGAATATTTTTCAGCTGTCTGACCATCTGGAGGGATATAAAGGTCACTTCTAAATAATCTAGAGTCCATTGTTCACAGGTGGAATAAAGAAGTTCACAACAACCACGCAAAGATAAACAAAACGGAGCCACTCAGATTTCACACTGGGCACCCATTTTAAATGTCCATGTTTATGACAGGACAATAATAAAAAAACAGAACAAGTAACATGAAGATGAGAAGTTGGAATGAAAAACAAAAATACATCAAATGTTTCACATCCTGCTTCTGCATTTCGAAGTAATTTTGAAATAAATAAACAATGAAACTGCACAAAATGTCATGCTGTTGGTCATCTGAGGTTCCATTTCCCTCGTAAGAGTTCGTTTTTATTTAGTATTCATCACTTTGTGAAGCAGTGGAATTATAAAAGAGCGTGCTTCTTTTTACCATGACCCAGTGAGTCAACACATTGATCTATCTGGTGTGAAAGGAACAAGAATTAAGACACACAAGTGTGAGAGTGAATTTTGAAAACGGTGAGGTGTAAAAATGCAGCGTGGACTTTAAAGACCTCCCTTTAGGTGGAAGAAGTCGTCTCAAATTCAAATCTGATGCTCGTTATTTATAAATTTCTCATAAAGGAAGTGACAAGTTCAAACTGCTTTCCTGTCCTGTAAACAATGAACATCGTTTCATTTCTGTGTTTCATTTTTATCTCAACAGACCAAGATCCACAACACAAACCGCTTTCAGAAATAATAATACAACCTTAAATATAATCAGACAGTTGAGAGGCTCTTCAGTTTGCACTACTACTGCTGTTTTAACAGGATGAATAAAAATAAGACATTTCACCCAGAGTCAGACCCTAAAATGGCCACAGACTTACTTCCTCATCTGAATCTGGGGACATTTAGAGGAAGCCTTCTTTTTATGTTGGGGGAGTGTCATGTAGGAAATGTCTGTAATCAGTTTAAGCTTCATTAAGCCTGTCGGAGTCTCACACACACAAGCACTGAGGGATAATGTCACTCAGGGAATAAACAGCACACACTGCTGCAGAGCAGATATGCAAAATGTTACAGATAAAGTCAACTGGAACATGGAAGGTTACTTATGAGAAAACTGTTGTTCATGTGGGACTAACAAACCTAATGAAACTTTTTAGACTAAGTTTATTTGCACTTTTGTTCTGACTAACGTAAGCAGCTGGACGAACATTGGAGATCCAAATGGTTTCTCTTCCTCTAAGAACTGCCACTGTATTCCAACAGAAGTGTTGCATCTTGTGGTCACAGAGCCGACAATCATAACAAAGTAGATAAACACAAACTGAATGGATCCGTGCTGACAAGAGGAAACTCCCAACCAAAGACCTGCGTGACTGAATAAATAAGTTCAGGTAACAAGTTGACTGATAACTGATAAAAATACCAGGCTGTTTTAAATCCATCATGAGCTTCTCAAACTATATTTCTATTTCCAGTTTGTATATCAGTCTTGATGGTTACACATTTCTGTACTTATTAACCAACAAGGAAATGATAAAACAAGCGAGAGTTGTGTGTGTGTGTGTGTGTGTGTGTGTGTGTGTGTGTGTGTGCGCGCTTGTATTTCAGACCTCCTGAGGACCAGTTTCCTGACTTTTACTATCTTTCTGGGGTCCGAGGGTTCTTGTGGGGACCGAAGCCTGGTCCCCATGGGGGGGACTCCCCTTTTTAGGGTTAGGGGTTAGGTTTATAGGTATGGTGTGAATAGAGTTTTAGTTAGTCTTAGGGTTAGTTATAGATCAGTAATGGTTAAGGTTAGGAAAAGGGTTTGGGTTAGGTATAAATCTAGTTACTAAAATCAATGGAAGTCAATGGACGGTCCCCATAAGGATAACAAAACAAACATGTGGGTGGGTGGGGGTGTGTGTGTGTGTGTGTGTGTGTGTGTGTGTGTGTGTGCACATTCTACCTGAAACAGCCTTGTAAAGATGTCAAACTCAAAAACAGAGATGTAGTCATTGCAGGTAAGGTCTATGGTGGACTTGAGGGCCATCGCCTCCAGCCCGGAGCTGATTGGGTGAAACTCATGGAGAGACTGTCGGAACACCTTCCAAGGCACAATGGTTCTGTAACAAAGGAACCAAGAAACTAGAATAATTTCAAATTTAATTTAGAGGAAATGACATCAAAATGATCCCATAACAACAGAAAATCATTAAAACAGACTAATACACCTCTTTATTTATTTTTTGAAGTAGCGATAAAGTAAATTTCCTCTATAAAAAGACATTTAGCATTCAAATTTTAATAAATTCAGGAAAATGGCACATTATCAAAGCTATTTATAGCAGTTCTAAAAAAAAGCTTCGATGTTCAGTGGCCATCTAAATAACAATGACATGATCTTTAACAGAGACATCTTCATGATATGCAAATAAACAAATTTGGGAGCACAAACTGCAACATTTGCAAAGCCATAAAAGCTGGTAAGCTGCCAATACATCAGCCAGATGTGATAGAAGACCAATTACACTAAGAAAAGAATGAAATAGTCCTGTAGTCTGTCAGTGTGCTTTACTGTAGAGGTCCCCAGAATCCCCAGAACCGGGTTGTACAGACGAGATAAAGAGCTGTTATTATTTTGATTTTATTTAATATATGAGTATAAATGGTGTTTTATTATGAAAAATGACTGAATTCTCTCCATTAAAGCTGTTTATGACTCCTGATGCAAAATCAAGAAATCGTGACAGGTGATTTTTGTGCACCATCCCTGTAAAAACCGCTGGAGATCGCAAATGGCGGCTGCCTTAAAAGTAAGTTTGAGACATCAGCTCTGCTGATGTTCAGGAATAAAGTCATGGCAGAACACCCTGAGATCACCACAGCACTGAAAATCATGTTGCCACTTCCAAATCCTGTCCTGAAGCAGGTTTTCTGCAGCAACAGCATCCAAAACAAAACTGGACTGAAGCAGCAAAATTGTTTCCCATTAGCCGTATCGTTACAGAGAAACAGGCCTTAAGGCTCCCACTGATTCAGCGTTATGGTTAGTTCTATTTTTCATGTAATTTATATTTGTTTTTGTGACTTATTTTATTTTGAAGGCCTGTTTAATCATTAACAGAAACCCCCAGCGAGCCTGAGGGGCAGAGAGGATGCTGCTAATAATACAGCAAATACACACTGAATTTACATATTACACTAATATATATCTTAAAAAATGCCCCAGTTTAATGCCGGTCCTATATTTTATTTTGTGAGATTCATCAGCCACACCTTAAAAGGCCGGTCGGTGAAAATATTGTCCGATATTAACTGCTGCTCCACAGCAGAGCTGTGTGGAAAATCATGTGAAGAACCTGCAGAGAAACATCTCGAACTTTAGTTTAGAGACAAAAAGGTCAGACAGAGTAAAAGTGCTTACTTGTCTCCAAAAGCACGTCTCCAGAATTCTGCAGCATCTGCTTTGGTAATGCGGAAGTTGTCACCCTGAAATAGACCGTTGGGGAAGATGGCTTTCAGTTCAGCCAGCATGTGACTGAAGATCAGCGACAGCTTGGTGAGATTCCTCCTGTAAAAGACATATTGACATATTTTATCTCACCGTCACTCATCTCACTCCTTACTGCCAGTTAAACCAACACTAAGTAACTTTTCAACCTTCATGAAATAGTTTCATAACTTCTGTGATTATATGGCGACTTACAACAAGTTGAATGACACCTCTGTCATGGCTTGAGGGGGTCTGTATCGCTTTCACTGGCACTAAACAACTTTGAGGAGGATGGTGGGAACCCTGCCACACAAAAAACTACCAATGGATAGGCTGCTTTTCGGCATACGTCACTTCCCCTTTCCCCATTCGTCATAAACACGGAACTCGATGCGACCTGTTACGCGCAACTGCAGCTAACATGGCAGAAGCCCCGAAAAAACGAAAAGTTTTGTCTGAGGAGACAAAAAAAAAAGAAAAAGGGAGAGTAACCGGATAAAAGGACAGTCAAGAATCAACATAGGCCTGGCTTTCACTCGCTGGCGTGAGCTCAAAGTCGAGGAGGGATTTCCGACTGATGCTGCCGTGGCTCTGTTCCTGCTGGACTAGTAAGTATCTTTCTATTCTCAAATCAAAATGCTAATGCTAGCTTTCGGAAATTTGTATGGAAGTAATAACTGGCCACCAGTTCATTCACTCAGCCACTGGAAACCGAAATGTAATGTAGTTCAATCCAACTGCTGGCGGACGGGGTATCTGGATTTTACAACGCTACGCGCTGGTGCTCATGGGAAATGCAGGCTTCGTTCACGTAAAATAATACCGCTTTTGTCCAGTGGCGCCGCCAAAATAAACCTAAACTGAAAGTTCCTAAGTATTGCTTTAACTATAAGTAGTACTTTATGACTCGGCTAAATGGAAAAACAGATGAGAAAAAATAAATTATCCTGGTGGTGGAATGTGGTGGAATCACTGAACCACTGGACAGAATCAAATAAAACTCAAAGTCTTCACTGATTAAACATCTACTGCTGATTCAACTGACAGCCACCAAAATGAATTAATAATATTAAATTAATGAGAGATATTGATATAAATGTAACATGTCATGATGTGGTAGTATGTGGGAGTGAACACATGACCAAAGTGTTTTGATTTTTGCGCTTTATGTCTTTTAAAGATTTGTACATTTTCCAACATATGATCATCTTATCAAACTGCCAAATCATTCTAACTCACACACACACACACAAACACACACAAGTGTGTTTTGGTATCCTTATGGGGACCGTCCATTGACTTCCATTGATTTTAGTAACTAGATTTATACCTAACCCAAACCCTTTTCCTAACCTTAACCATTACTGATCTATAACTAACCCTAAGACTAACTAAAACTCTATTCACACCATACCTATAAACCTAACCCCTAAACCTAAAAAGGGGAGTCCCCCTCATGGGGACCAGGCTTCGGTCCCCACAAGAACCCTCGGACCCCAGAAAGATAGTAAAAGTCAGGAAACGGGTCCCCAGGAGGTCAGAAATACACACACACACACACACACACACACACACACACACACACACACACCCCCACCCACCCACATGTTTGTTTTGTTATCCTTATGGGGACCGTCCATTGACTTCCATTGATTTTAGTAACTAGATTTATACCTAACCCAAACCCTTTTCCTAACCTTAACCATTACTGATCTATAACTAACCCTAAGACTAACTAAAACTCTATTCACACCATACCTATAAACCTAACCCCTAAACCTAAAAAGGGGAGTCCCCCTCATGGGGACCAGGCTTCGGTCCCCACAAGAACCCTCGGACCCCAGAAAGATAGTAAAAGTCAGGAAACGGGTCCCCAGGAGGTCAGAAATACACACACACACACACACACACACACACACACACACACACACACACACACACACACACACACACACACACACACACACACACACACACACACACACACACACACACACACACACACACACACACACACACACACACACACACACACACACACACACACACACACACACACACACACACACACACACACATATACATACACACACATACACATACAACAAACACACACACACACACACAACACACACACACACACACACACACACACACACACACACACACACACACACACACACACACACACACACACACACACACACACACACACACACACAGAAACTCTGTCACTAACAAGTTTTAGTTTTCACACACTGGTCAAACTTGGTGTTTCCCAAGAAGACACACCCATAAACTAGGAGACAAACACAAACACTTGGTTTCATCTCTTTATCAAGACATGATCTGACTGTAGTGTTAGTGTAGAAGATGACTGTATTTAATCTACACAGATGAATGGATGATAGCAGCAAAAAGCTGACTGAATCATTTGAAACAGAAAATAAAAATGTCAAACTTGAGGCTCAAAGTTTGGTTTTGGGATTTTCTTCAGAGACAAAATACAGCAGCGCCAACGGCCACATAAGCTCACGAGATGAAAGAGAAGCAGAGGCTGAGACGTCCAACAGCTCTGACTCAGTCGAAAAGGGTTGGCAGAAAATGACTGATGAGTGGAAGAGGAAAAAGATGACGTAATGAGGAAGCTGAGACGAGAGGATAAAAGTAAGTAAGGGGAGCGCACGGAGAAGAGCGAATGAGAACGCATCCCTGCTGCAGTGTCAGCACATCGTCCGTCAGACGGTTTCTGCTGGAAAAAGCCACGTTTAAACGGCAGCACAGGAGGAGCTTGTGTCTGGTGGACTGGTGGGGTGAATTGACATGCACAAGAGAGCGGGCGATGAAAGCGCTGCTCCACTGCAGCTGACTCCCACCACAGCACACACCCTGTGAGTGGAGTCCGAGGGGTGGGTGTGGATGGAAACACTGAATGGGGAAGGAGGGCAGTGAACAAAGATGGATGAATAAGATTAGTGTGTGTTGACACCTAGCCAATAAATAGACCAGTACTCAGCAGAAGAACAGTTTACTTTGAGTAAAAAATCTTCTTAGGTGGGCGAGGTTATCTTTGTTTGTTACATATTTACACATGCAAAGTTTTTAAAGACCTTTAAACAAGGAACACTTGTGTATCTAAATATCTAGTGTTTCAAAGTGTTTCTACCACATGAAATCTTCTTCTCTTTGATGGCTGGTTTAACGTTAAAGCTGCTGCATGCTTTTATCTAAGCTACAACAACTCCCAGCATGCTCCACTTTCATCATCAACATAATCACAAAAATCTTTTGGCCTTTGCCAAGACTTTTAGGAATTAAGCTCAACGAGCTCACAGCTGTATTTTCCATGTCGGTATCTGAGAATCTATTCGCCCACATCTTAATCTGAAGCACTCATATGACAGCTTTCCACTAAGTGCTCGTTCAGGACCGGTGCTAGAGCCAGTTCCTAACCGGTTTTGTTAAACTGCTGAGGACTGGTTTATTTTTCCAGAACTAGAGAACTACCACAGGACCACGTCATTACTTCACATCAAAAGTCTCTTCCAGTAAATGTTTGAACCTCTCTCTGGTGGATTTGGACCACAGTGCAGGGAGGCAGGTCATCTACTTAGATCACAGAGTTTGTCTTGTTATCCCTGCAAACAGATGTCCTTCTGTCATCAGCATAGTTTATAAATCTGCTTTAAACAACAGTTTGGTGTTTGTGAAAGCGATTCGCAGAGCCGAACTGCTGAAATAAAAGAATCCAAACAGGACTCGCATGCGCCGTTTCAAGTGGATCTATAAATGTCAGCTAGTGAGGATGAAAGGATAAACGGTGCGGTTGCAAAGGCCAATCAGGACTTTAGTTTGAAACAGTGACTGTGAATGCAGCTTTAAAGGGAGGCGGTTCATGTTAAAACTAACAGCAGAAAGATAAGAACCAATGAGATCATGTTCCTCTATCGATGCTTTTAAAGTTCAGCATGTTTTTATTGTTCTACCAAGACAAAAATAATCAATACTCACACTTAGAAGGCTTTTTGGAAACATGATCTTTGGTCTATATAATCTTGCCTTCGTTAAAGGAGGTTCGTGTTCTGGTCCAACAGGGTTGTTTCTACGTTCTAGACCAGCACTTGGAGACTGAAACAGAAAGTACTGATGCTAAGCAAATACTGGCTCCTGACCAGCTTTGGAACCGGTTTGGTAAGAACCCCCTCGGAAGAGACTATAAAAAATTTCTTATCATATGACTTTGTTTCTTTCAGCAGAAAATGTTGGTAAGTTTAAAGATTTTAACTGGTTTGGTGCACACGATACTGAATGAGACATCATTTCCTGAGACTTTACAGTTAAAAAAGAACAAATAAATAACTTAAAAGTCATTTTAGTATCCAGGAAGCTGCAGGGGGCCACACATCTAAAAATTGCAATTCTTAAAATGATTAATATTTTCATGTTTTTATTGTCCTTTTATGGTCTAAAACATATTCAGAGTAGCTAAAAACTGAACTGAATGTTCCACAATAGGTGGTAAGTTCTTGTTTTTTTGTGCATCTGATTAAGTTTCCTTGTGTTTTAGTTCATAATTACATAAAAAACAACGCTGATGATTAAACAGAACTGTTCTAAATGATTTTTTAAGGAAACATACTGATTGGGCTTTTCTTAACCAAGTCATTTATCAGAATATTACTATTTGTGAATTTTTGTTTTTGACAACATGACAAGAAGTTCAGACTTTAAAGTTTAGCATTATGAGGATGTGGTTGGGTGGTAATTAGAAGCTGACACATCATGTTTACAACCCTTACAGTGCATCTGCATCAGATGCTGGTGAACAAGGAAACTAAAGTTTATAGTGTTCAAGTTAAATTACATTTTTTGTTTGGTTTTATTAGGTCCCTGTAAGCTGTTTTTGATCTCATCACTAAATTCTAATTAAGAAACAAATTCCGCTAAGTTGCCATACAGGCAAAAAGCACAAGAGGATGTAAAAAAATGAGGTAAAACCACAGTAAAAACAAAGAAAAAAATCCCCAAATATCATACAATATACCAGATCAGAGAGATCCCACAAGTAAAATGGTTTCTGAACTTGAAACGTTTGTGTTGACACACCCAACCATCTGATACACACTGATTCATGCGAATTTTGGAAAAAAATGTTCATTTTTAATCTCTGATTGAGGCAGAGTAAAAGCAGAAATGAGACTTGCGTGCAATTTATCTGAGTGACTCAACAAACAGGGTGTTATTCTGAACAAATAAATGAAGCAGATCTTTAAATCTATTTGCATGAACGTATTACATAATCACTTGAACACAATTGCTTTAACAAAGTCTAACTAAAAGAAAGATACTATCCCAGTAAAATGGAACAACACTGGTGTTAGTTTTTGTAAAAATAAATAAATATTTTCACTAATATTTAAATGATGCTACAAAATTTGCATGAAAAGAACTTGGAGACGATAAAATCTGTATTGAATTTGTATGACAGCTCACTGTGAAACTAATTTTCATGATAAAAACAGTCCTAATTTATACAGGACAGGCTGATGTCTGTTGCAGCTCATCTTGCTCCTCTCTGTCCTTGTCCTTTTCTAACTGACAATAGCAGCTCTGTACCGTGTGTATACTGGACCGGGTCCAACACTTCAATAGCCAACCACTACAACTGTCACTGCCATTTAAGCTGCTGTCCCTGCCAGCAGTGATGCTGCTGTCAGAGGACCGCTGCTGGACCGGTGAGGTTGGCGACCTACTCTAGACAGCCACACGTGTTTTGTGCACTTCTTTGTAATAGCGTCCCGCTGTCATCACCGCAGCAAAAAGCCAAACCTTATTTGAACACTGGGTTTTTGTCCTTCTTCCCCCTCATGCTATACAGTGACCTCTGACCTCGCAGCTGGCTGCTCCCTTCCTGTTTCCTGCAGGCTGTGATAAAGAAGCGCAGCTAGCCAGCACAGCCCTGCAGTGCGCTACTACGCCGCCGCACACCACTAACTGAATAGAAGCCTGTCTGGATTGGCAGAGGCGCAAGTAGCAACAATATTATCGCACAGCTGTATTATCTTTTTCCTTTTCCAAACAAAAAGGGAAATGCAGATCAAACAAGAGGAAGAAGAAAAAGGCTCTGAATTTTTTTCTTTTTTTTAAACAAAATGTACTTATTTTACAAAAACATGATGTAAAGATGAAGGCCAGGCTCATGAAATTGCAAAGTCTTGCTCATTAGCTTTACTCCACATTGATTTTCAGTTTCATGATCATCATAGTGATGAATTTCCTTCTTCCTTTTTAAGGAAGTAAATAAATCAGCATAACTATGTCCATAAAATATATAGTTACATTGCCTATAAAATATATAAAACACCAAAGAGAAGAATCTCAAACAGCTGAAGTTCACTGACTGGTTCAATAAATCCAGCTAAAATTGGGACACTTGTTATGCATCACATGTGTCACGGTTTACTGCCCTGCTTCAGTCATGTGAACTCTCAAAAAGCACCAGTTCTGATCTGATCACACTTTGCAACAACACGAGTCCTGCTGATGGAAACAGAACCTCAAGCATTTTGATGATGAACTGCAAAATATTGACGTTTCATCACAATACAAGTGAAATTCCAAGCTGTACTTGGTTATTCGACCCAAACAAATACCTGAAAGTTGAATGAATCTTCTCTCCAAACTGAAATCCACCATCTCTGTGATGTTCAAGCACTTGATAACGCCCAAGATCCTGTCCTTTTTGATGTTGGGGTGGCCCCTGATCGCTGGATTGGACCTTTAAGATCCAAGCTGCTCAGACTAACGCTGTGTTGCCTTTAGGTTTTATTGGAACAAGATATTCTGGCTTTTACTGCTGAATTTGTTTGTTTTTAACTTTTGCTTTATGTGACAATGTTTTAGTGTTTTACTCCAGTTTATTTTATTTTATTTATTAATCTTTTACTCTGTAAAACATTTAGGGGAACTACTGTTGTTTGTAAATGTGCTAGAGAACAAGACTTGACTCTGTAATTGGCTTCAGTCCAAATCTTCACCAGGAAACAGTCAGGTGTAAACAGACAGCCAAAGCTTCATAGATAAACTCCTCCAGTAATTTACAAAGAAAAGGAGAAAGGGGGACATCTGCTCATTTATTCCACCTTATCAAGGGGGTTGATGAGTTTAAAAGTTCCCTCTTTCAAGGAGAAAGAAAAGTAGAATTATCAGTTTTAGCTTCAGTCTCAGATGTCGTATCTCTGCAGATCTGAGCTCAATGATCTTGGTGTGCACAAACAGAAAGTACTTGTGGTATAAAGCAAACAAAGACTGGGTTGCTTCATGCTGATCACCTAAATCTAATAGCGTACAGACTACATGGGTTAGCTGCTGTGACAGAAATAACCATGATGCTCCGTTTTGTGAGTGTGTGTAAGAATATATCTGCATATAAACCCTCGGGGAAGAAGAATAGGAAAATGCAACTCAAGCTAAAACATTAGCAGCGTCAAGGTTTTCCGTTCTCAGGACTGATAGCAATTTGCCTGGCAGGCTAACCACTAAAAGCTTCCATACAAACTCCCAATTACATCCAAATTATTTTGTAGTTAGTTGTTCTCAATTTGTACAAAGACATAAGAGAACGCTGTGAAGAAACAGCTGCACCGTGGACTCAAACAGCTTTTGCAGATAACAGACGAACATGAAAAAGTTCATTTTGGTTCCAAATAAAAGTATGTAAGTGTAAAACTAGACAGCTGCAACTAAACAACTAGTTATTGTACCCGTTTATTTTCAGCTGGAAACACAACAATGACTTTAAATGTTAAAAATCAACAGCATGTCAACACACAAGCAAGTGGAGCTGAAATATAAAGTGATTCCACCAGCTGCTGATAAAGCAGGGATAAATGATCCTGATGCAAACGTTCACTTCTAATTGATTCCATCTGACAGTACATTAATGCACCACCGCATTTCCCAACGACTCCATCCAGTGCTATAAACACAAAGATTTCCTACAGTGTTATTGCAGGAGTGATAAGATTGGCCTTTCAGATAGTCAAAGTGAAGAGCTGTGCCCACAGAGACGGTGCTTTGTTTCAGGTGGTTGCCAAGCGCATTTGCAAAGAATAGGAAGTGATAATTTAGGCCAAGACTCTTACTTAACCCAAACAGGAAAAGACAAAACCCATATTTGCAAATTTTAGTGCTGTAACATATTGGCATGCAGTTATTTTCAGTTACAGAGAACAGAGTTTCACAGTTTACTGTAAACATCTGCACTGTGAAACTCCTGTTGATGCATCTTAAATTTGCCTGGATTATACCATTCAGTGGTGACATTTCCATTCATGTGTCAAACAGTGAACAGTATGTTCAAAAGCAAATACAAATTTCATGACTCTGTGGTTATTTCTGAAGTATGAGCCTGTAATTTTATATCTTAAAAAAATGATAGGAAAAACTCATTTCCAGCCGTTCAAGATCAGAGTAATCTGACTGCTTGAAAACTGACCTCGATTTAGGCCTGTATTCCTTATGCTAACTGGCTGGACTTCGATTGGCTAACAAGCTAGCCTATTAGAGCAAAGCTTCTTGTATCCTCTCACGCTGCACATGTGCAACAGCGCTACGACTGTCCGAGTATTTTCCAGTTTGATCCGTGGTGTTAATGCTAACAGCTGTTAGCCACATAGCTGCGATGAGACAGAATGATGAGACAACACCGGAGGATCACAAATATGAATCCGAAAGACTTTTAAATATTTTAGGATATGCAGAGTGACCATCGGCAGGAGTTTTACAGACATTGATTTTTATTATAGGATGGATTATTGCACTGGAACACACACTCTCTCCAGGGTAAAGTTACCCTGCTGGACAAACCTAGTAAAACTTGCATAAAGTCAAGATATCTGAAAAGGACCAGCAGAGGTGGAACTTTAATTTCGAGACAGAAACCCCTCTGGACAAGGATTACAAGTGGGAGGAGGTGTCTCCATCTAGAGCATCCATCTAGATTTACAGTCATCAGCCAGTATTATAGGTGCACCTGTTCAGGTGCTTGCTATCACAAACAGAACGAGAAAAGCACTCAGAGCGCTGACACCCCCCCTCCCATGTTTCTACACATGGCCATCTCTCAGGTGACAGACTGGTCTGAAAAAATATCCAGTGGGCATCAGGTTTTAGAGGTAATCAGCAGACTGTTAAATGTGACAACCATCGTATGAAGAACATCTCTGAACTCACAACACTTCCAACCTTTAAGCAGATGGACTACAGCACCAGGTGTCATTTATGTCAGTGAAGAACAGAAAACTGAAGCTACAATTCACACAGACTCACCAGAACTGGACAATAATAATAAGTAGAAAAACGTCACTTGAGCTGATGAGTCTCGATTTCAGCTGCAGCATTCAGGTGGTTGGGTCAGAATTTAGCTTTAAAGAGGCCCTTCCATTAAAAATGGCTTTTCTGAGGTTTCTGTTGAATATTTTAGCTCCACAGGTGTTCTTACCTTCATAGTGGGTGTGAAAACAGTTCAATAACTATTCTTTCAGTTTTAATCTCTTAAACTACGCAGGTGGTGATAACACCCGAGTTCTCCCGAGTCCGAATAGCCTGTATCTGTTTCGTCAAAACTCCTTTGTTCGTTAGTTTTCATCAGCTCCCGCAGTTGAAACCACATCTAGCATGCTGCTGGCTAAAAGCTGTAGCATAAGACGTAGCAAACAGGAAGACATGACATCTGACGTTACCATGCGCAGCGGGGCAGGAAACAGTATTCTTTGCTCCATAGGCTGATTTGTTAGCCAATCAGAGTCCAGTAAATTCGAACAATGAATATGAATGAGCTGCTCACTAAGCCTGACGAAAGGAGCCGGAACCACACAAATTTTAACGCAGACAGATTGAAAGGTCTGTTAATCAGTGTTTCCTGACGTTTTTTAGATATAAAATGTTTCATATTACTGGTTAATACTTAAGAACCACAAAGTCCTGAAATTTGTATGAAATGGCCTCTTTAACAACATGAAAGATGGATCCATCCACATCAAACACGATGACCACTAAGCAGCATGTAGCCATGTCATGATTTAAATGAAGCACCAAACCTCGTGTTTTTGCTGCGAGGAGTTTTTCGTAATCAAAGTCATTTGAATGACTCAAATTGTTTCAGCCCAAGTAACTGTCCCGACCCGCTGAAGGGCAAGAGCTGATGCAAACTCAGCAGCAAGCTGGTATTTCAGATTAACCTCAAATCAACTTTGACCTTTCCTACAACAAAAATGTAACAAAATATACAGACAGAATATTAAAGATAATTGCTTGAAAGCAGAAAAAAAAAAATCAAACACCATCTCGTCTCTCAAAATCACCAGATTTTGTTCAAATCTAACAATGTAACAACAATTTATAAGAAAAAAGGGTTTAAATGATTGCAGGATAAAAGGCTTAACAAGGAGCTGCAGCTGCAGGGAACGGCTGAATGAGCCGAAGCTTAAGGAAGCTGTTCCTGCTGACCATTGTAATTACGCCACAAAAGCATGCGTGGAATGTATTTTTCTATTGTTCCAAACATCTCGGGTAAATGCTGTCAGTATAGGAAGGTGAGGAAGTAGGAAGCAATTGGGGTGGTGGGGAGGAATAATGTTTAAAACGTGTGGATGAACACTCCTTCGTATAGCATACAGTAGTCTGTTTTCTTAAATGATGAAAGTAAGCAAAATAAAAGCTTGACGTTTGATTTTTCTTCACAGCCATCATCACTACATGGTGCAGCTCTCCTCATCATCACCTGCGTGACTTTAACACAGAGTTTCTGCAGCCACCAAACTGCATGTTGCTTTATCACCTTAATCTCTATCAGAGATCCAGACAGCGACTATTTGCACCTGCACCTGCTTTCAGAAACGAGAACAAACATTCATCTCAACACGAAACCCTCGAGCAGTTTAACAATTAGGCAAATAAATGTTTCACCATACTGACATTAAAAAATATGTAAATGAATAGATTTTTTAAAATAATCAAGATTTTATTGTGTTAATTGAGAGCAAACCTTTGGCCGGTTCGGTTTGAAATTGCTTTCTTCCAAATGATAAACTAACCACCAGAAAGAGACACTACGAGTCTACAAACAGAACGAGAGTATGAACTCTTCTGTTTTTTAGAAGTGGGAGGTTTAAGGAACAAACCTGCTCACAGACTGACTCTAACTGTGAAATGGACTAAATGGTAAAAAGTTCTAATAAACAGATGCATCGACATGTAATCACAAAACTACATCAGTACACATCTGTTCTATTGATCCAATCGCATTGCGCACACCTTTGATGCTGTACAAATCCGTTTATCTCTTCAACAATTCTTAACAAGGACAACAACTACTAATTCCATGCAATAATTCAGAATATATTCAATGTAAATTTGTAACTGTAAAACTGTAACTTCTTGTTTTTTAGTCTTAAAAAAGAGAAATGCTTTGACAAACAAAAATCTGTTTGTTTTTAATCTGCTGTAACTATTTTGCTTCAAATGAACCGTTTCCTCCATTAGTTCTCACAGAGGAGGTCAATGCACCGAGTCACAATTTACTTGTTATAAATACTGAACATGTCAGTATAACACGATCATTTAAGGTCTTCTCAAGCCTAAAATAAAAAAAATACAATGAGTAAGAAGAGCTGGATCTGTTCATGACATCACTTCCTGAGTAAAACGTTCAGTGGGTCTACAGACGAGTACGCTCAATAACTCCTGCATGCTGTAGGTTTTCAAGCCCTGTGTCGGTCTGCAAAATATTATGGGATACATTTCAGTCTTCACATTTCTCACTTGCTGCAGAGTTGGCTGTCCCGCTGTGCAGCTGCATCACCCTGCAGCTCATAAGATCACCACTTCCTGTAACCAGCTGGATCTGTCAGCGTTAGTCAGGATGCAGCGGTGCTGCGGCTTAGCAGGATGATCAAAGACAAAATGGGGAGAACAAAGAAGTTTGGGGTTTTAACTACGTATCTTTGACTGACTTACAAACTAATTGTTTCAGCACATAATCAGTTTTACCTAACATTTATCTAATTCTTTATATTCTAATAGAAGAGAAATTGGGTGGAGAACACAAACTGTGTAAACGCATCTAGGTGTCCGTTTTCCTCAGCTTGACTTAAATGTCGGGAACTGTGCTGCAAAAGGTTAGAAGAGAAACTAAGTGAAGCTAACAAGGAGGAAGTGCTGATGTGTGCTGCTGGTTGTGACTGAATATGGGATGTTCGTGTTAATTATTAAGTTTTACTGAAAGTTAACTTGCTTTTATTCTCTTCACTTTCTTCCACTGCAAAGAAAGAAAACGTTGGTTTTCTCACTTGAAATAAAGTCAGTGCAACTTTACAAACATAATCAACCTGAAGACTTAAACATTCTTTGTGGAGCTCGGAATTAGGATTATCTTTGTGGGATATTTGTGTGTAAGCACTGCTGCAGACTAACCACGTACCAGTCTCCCTCGCTCTGCCATCTTAACATCAGTGGTTAATTCTATAGCATTCTTAAGTGGGCTGACACTCATTGGTCGGAGTCACAGCCACTGCCTTCTTCATTCAGACAATAACCGTCTTTGTGTGAAACGCCTGGCTACTGTGTGTGTTTCCTCAGTTTCAAGCAGGAATTTATTTCCGTGCAGGCTCTCGATGAAACGAAGTGCCGATCAAAATAAATGTCACTCTGACAACTTATTACAATGGCTAAAAACAACTATTAGCTTATGATAAAAACAGAGACGGGGAACAGGAGCTTCCTCTTTGGTTGCCTGTGTGAGGTTTTTTTTTCTGTCTGCAAGATTATGGTCATTTCTGCTGAGAATAAAGTCAGTGAGGAACTGAGTAACAAGATGAGGATGTATGTCTTTGGACTGGGTAGATAAGATAATTACCTATTACAAGGGGAAAAAACTAACTTAACAAGAAATGGTTTATTAACACAAAGCAGTTATTGTAAATCAACATTACAGATACAAGACAAATGTAAAAAATATTGTGCAGTTTAAATCAAGTTAGTTTCAGTTTTACTGAAGCAGAAAAATATTTTTTCCAAAGAAAATTTCCATTAAATCATTCCTGTATGAATCCAGTGTCTTCTGTCTATCTTTAAAGGCTAAAAATCCATATTTTCTTGCAAAAGTCTCTGGAAGCTGTCATGGTTTTCAACAAGGACACACACGCTCTTTAAAAGAAGAAATGCAAGCAACCACAGTCAAATTCACTGCAGACTGACGCAGCTCTAGGCTTAGTTCTGTCACAAAGCTGAATCCATGAAGCTTTCAAACTACAAAAACTGTTAACTCCTTAAGTAATTCATACTAAGTTCATCTCCCTGGGACACTTGTTCAATTTAACCATAAAGGCTCTTCAACTTCTACACTCCACCCTCATTGTCAAACATTTTGCCCTAAAAGGTCTTCGTAACTGAATCTAATGAGTCAAATGGAATAAAACATGGAAAAGCTTTAATTTTACTCTCAGTGTGAGAGAGAAAACAATCCGCTTCACGCAGTCTGTGAGCAGATGGTGGTACTTGTTTATAGCTCTGCTGCAGTGAAATTTGTCACACCAAAACTTCTTATTCTGAAGCTACTTCTGCTCTTCTACGTATTTCAACATCCACTCAGTGTCTTCAAGAAGAAACCAGAAGAACTACTTGCTTTTAGTACACAAAGTGATGTTTGTGTGTGTGTGTGTGTGTGTGTGTGCGCGTGTGTGTGTCAGGCAGGCGCAGAGAGATTATTTGGTGTATCAAAGAGCAAATGTAGCAGCTCCAGAACATAGTCGAGTAGATGGCAGAGATAGAGAAGCAAATAAAAAACAGTAACAGACGTGCAGGCAGCTGTAGAATGAGCACCATTCTCACCACATACGCTCACATGATCAAACCACAACACATCTCTTCTCTAGTTTTCATACATGTTGAGATACAACCACCCTGGGGGCTGGGAATGGGTGTTCACACAGTCAAAACTGATTGAGAATGAACTACTAAAGATCTCAAACATCAAGTTCACCTATTTCCACATCAAAGAAGCTCAACGCAGCCTCTTTTCTTTGTTACTAACCTGGGCTGTGAATTCTCCTCATACATGCGCTCCTTGCCCTCTTTGAACAAGCTGATGGTCTGCTTGGTCTTCTTTGTCAGGTTCTCCATAAAGACCCGGAAGTACTCGTTGTCCCCCAGGGTCTCCATCTTGCCCTCGTAGCGAGATAAGATGGAGCGCAGGTGCTGGTAGGTGTCTGGCAGCAAGTCGAGGATGTAAGGGGGACTGTTCTTCAGAGCCAGTTTGGGGTTTTGGCACAGCCGCACCACCTGCAGAACAAGGAGCATGGGGGGGGGGGGTTACAGCCAGAGATAAGAAACTGGATTTATAGGGTGTGTGTGAAAGAAATATGCAGTAAGAGGAACATGTGAAAAGAGAGTGACTCTAACTTGAGAACCATCAGGTCATATTTTCAGCCTATACCTCAAAAGTTTCTTCAAAAAAAAGAACTTTCCATAAAATATCTCTTCAAAGTATTAATGCACTTAATCTTTAGTTAATATATTTCCAGTAAGCACAAACAGCAGACATACAGAACAGAAACTGACAAGATTGAGAAAAAAACCCTAAAAAAGGTCAGGGGTTTCAGCACCTGTAAGCCCATATTTCATGGGTTTTGTGCAAACACAGAAACCTAAAAGCAAAAGTTTTCCTTCGACTTTTATAATAATTATAACATTTCTAAAACTGTCAAAGCCACACCTAAATTTATCGACACAGACTTTCCATTCTCATCGGCACACTAACAACCTTCCTTTCTCACGACATTTTTAACAAAATATATGTATTTTTAAACGACTACAGTTTTATGCACATCTCCTCAGTTGGGTTTTTAACGTGCTTGGAGAAGCTGTTAATATGTTTACACTTCCCCATTTCAGTCTGCACACCCTCTGTCACTTCTGTCTGGCTCAGATGAACCAACTCTTTACCTAACATTTGAATATGCACATCATGTAAATCTGAACACAAGCTGTTCAGAAAATGGGAATGTACACCAAAATAAAAAACAAAACACACAGAACTGTAAAAGATGAACAAAAATGGTAGATGGTTTTATAAATGATTTATCTGAACCTCCATTGTTGGGTAAGAACAGGTGGAATCAGCTACACACATGACAGAAAGATGTTTGATCTTGAGTAATGTTCAACCTTTCGCTGCCCATCATCACACTGTGACTGAGTCACTTCGTTGACCATTACAAAAGATGTTGGCGAGAAGCCTGGAATGCTCTGGAGCTTTGTACCGACACGCTCGTGTCCATCTGATCGGTTCCATTACACAAAACCCAAAACTCCCGTTTGGTTAAAATAAAATAGGTGTTTTAACCCTGAAGGTCAGCAGAGCTCCACAGATGGATTCAGTAGCAACGGAACAATCACATGTCAGAAACAGGATGTGGCTTATTGTTTGAGTATCAGGCCAAAATATTGTTCACGTGTTACGGGACAGTATGAAAAAGAAATACGGCAGAAACTGAATTAGAGGAATGTTGTTCTGAATTCCCTCGTCAACAGTGTGTCTTGAGGGCAAATGAGACTTCAAAACCAAAGACTCACGACTTTGCTTTTAATTATCAATAAAAAGCCTGACCTTCTTCCTCTGCCATAAATAATCTATCCTTCACACATAAATGAAATCCAACCACATTAATATCCAAATAATGCAGCATCAAAAAAACTATTACATAAAGTTATAAAAAAAAAAGTTTTGTTCTGAGAAAACAAGGATCGAATCAGGCTTCAAACCTCTGACCCAAGAACACAAATTATAATCCAAATATTAGTTTGAATATTTTAATGTCGCATTACTACATTTTATTATTCAGATTTTAGCACTTTGCTTGGATTGGATGACTTTTCAGACCATTTTTAAAGTAAAAGACCAAACTAAAAAGCAGATTAAACACCTCTGTAATCTGCACTGATGCAGTTACCAGAATGTTTCTAATTTAAGTGCAGTTAATCAAACTTGTGAACTGATGTGCTCTGCTCTGCAGCTGGTGGGACGGAGACATCAGTATGTCATGAACTCATGTGTAACACAAGTAAAACAAATTAAAAATACACTTGTATTGTAAATTTAGACATTAGAAAGTACTCAGAGAGCGAAGATCCTTTAGCATTTGGACTCACTTTGATATTATTATTAGCTCACTAGCTAGTCATGAAAAACAATGTTTCCACAGTGGCTTTACATACAGTACAGACACACTGTGTCCAAACTTTTGGTCTGTACTGTATCATTCCTAAAATCTATTCAATGGGTCTTTAAGCCATTTTCATCCACAGTTGTTCACAATTTTTTTGCTTAATTGTGTTAGTAGGTGAATAAAATACACCAACACTGCCAAAAACCAGAGTCTGCTTGGTGGAGGTAACAAATATGGCTGATCACCAAGGTGCATCTGGATCAAACAAGTTACCAAGTCTGGATGTATTTAAAAGAGAATGATGACAGATTTAATCCAGTATATTCCGTATTTTAATTTAAGAAAACTGAACTGGTTCATTAAAAGCAGCCTTATGTATTATATATATAAAAAAAAAAACAGTAGGTGGACTCTGGTTAGGTCTGATAAGAATCACGTCAAGGTCGCATTGCCAACATCATCACCCACCACGTGCACACATGCAGGTTAATGCATGCCTGTATGAAGCCACGAAAATCAAGTCTTCAAGCTACGTTCCAGTCAGACCCTCTTTTCTCTCAATCCAGGTCTTTCAAAGATGATGGGACCTCTTGCACAGACATGTCAGGACTCTAAATGTTTAAATGCTAAGCAGCAGAATGAAAAGTTAGCTTCATTAAGGAATTTTACAGACATTAGCTTAAAAAAAGAAGTCTGTGCTTTCTTTGAAAGTATATTTTGCCTAAGGAGTAAAAAGATGTTTGTGATTAAAGAAAGGCCAAACTAAAGAGATGATAAAGATATGATAATTAATAAGCACTTAAGTCACACAGCACTTTTAAGAAACACCCCCCTCACAAAAAAAAATGCACACAGAATGCAACTTTACACCGATGCTAATGCAAAGCCACAGATTGTATATATACTGTGACACTGACGCCTAAAATCTGTTGTTAAAATGTTTGAATGAATAAAAGGTAAAGATGTTTGTGACAGCTAAAGTTTGTAACACTCAAGTTTTAATGCATCTATAAATATAAAAATGAGGATGTACAGTCACAGTTATAAACAACACTGAGATGTGCCTTATAAAATATTCAGATATTAAAAACAGATGTGCTAAACAGAGTCCATTTAGTTTTAGTTTTATATATAAGCACAAAGATTTGGTAACAATTTTGACTCAGTGTAAAGCAGGAGGAGAATAGTTTATCTAGTTTTCAGTTTGAGATGAAAACAAATGCAATAACTATAAAGATGCAACGACAAAAAAAAAATTAAAAAAAAAAGAGAAATGCTGATGTTTCTTTGCCACTGCTGATTTCCTGGTAATGTACAGAACATACTGATGGAGCAAAATACTCAGTAATGAGCTGTTGTTTTTTATCCTTTTTTTGTGCTTTTGTACTGGCTCTTCCTTTTAACATCACAGCTCAAATCGAGAGTCTCAAATAGGAAGAAAACAAAAAGAGGGTTGAATCTAACAGGAAACTGGGGGTCGAACTGCTTCAGACTTTTTTTTTCCGAGAAGTAGTGAGATGAGTCTTCCTGGTGAAAGACCATAATTGTCTCAGTTCCACAGATATATTTTGTTATTCTCAACGATTTGTTGCGGTTTTCAAACGCGGACAGCTGACTGTGTAATGCATTAATGTGTTAGGAAAGACTCTGAGCTCTGGTATTGAAATTAGTCAAATTCGAAACCTCAAGATCTCAAATAGTCTGCTTCAGCCACCTCCTAAATGGTAAAGTTAATTACACCCTTTAAAAATGTAACGTTGTTAAATAAGATGACACTGAAGTTCGCGTCCAATTCGCAACTTCCGAGTCTGCAGATGAGTAAAATAATAGTACTTGTCAAATCTGAGGTAAATTGTCCATAAAATAATGTATATATTCTTCAAAGCTGAGTTTCTATTGTTTGTGATGTTTTATTCTGTTTATGACCATTCTAAACGAGCGCTTTCAATGGTTTTGTACCATTTGAAGCAACACAGGTAAGGCCCAGTTTAAAACCCTGAATTTAGACAGTTTGAACATAAACTGGATTACCCTCCAATGAATACAAGGTCTTTAAAACTCAGGACAACTCTGTCCAAATGTGGACAGGTTAGGGATTGTGGATTTTGCACTTATATTGTTCGGAGTTGTTGCAGATGTTGAGAAAGGCGTGAAAAAGCCCGTCACTCATTATTGAATCGGAAGCCAACTTCACTCTCGTTTAGCCGAGTGTTTTTCAAGGAAGACATTACGATGTTTATCCAATTGAGCTCATTTTAAATGTACATCAATTAAAAAAAGCACAGTCTTCTAACAGGCTGATAAAGAGGGCACAAACTAAAAGAGTAAAGGTTTCAAAACTAGCCAAGCACGACTTTCTCCAGCTGACTAGCTAACCCAACATTAGCAACAGCAGACTTGTAGTCAGCGAAGATTAGCTAGCATGTTGCTAGTTAGCGTGAGTTAGCCACGAGTCGCACTGAGTGTTAAATGCCAAAGTTTAGGTAATATTGACTATGACAAACCTTGTCCATCAGTTTCCAGCATTTCTCCACCGTCTTTTTGTCCACGGCCCCTGGCTGGTGATGGGAGTGGAGGTGGTGATGGTGTGGCTGAAAGGCATCCTTCATCATTCCGATGATCCCCCCACCTTTCTTCAGGTTCCCTGCCATGTTTGGAGTCTGCTAGGGTCGGCCAGAGCGGCAGGGAGACAGGCGAGGCAGGGCAAGGGTCAGAGAGAACCACCGCCTGGAGTTAGCTTAATCCCGTACCCCCCTGCGAGGACAGCGCCCGAGAGGCGAATCCAAGCCAGGGTCTGACGGGGGGTAAACGCAGGGAAGGGGGACTAACCACTAAACGAACCCATCAGTAGAATTAAAACGAGTTTACCAGATAAATCTCCAAACCCTGGATCAAACACGGTGCGCAGGCAGCTCTGCTCTCCCTCCCTCTCTGCAGGGATCAACGCAGGCTAATTAGCACCAGAATCGTCCCTGCTCTCCCTCAGCTGGAGGACAATGGCACCCTTTCTCTGCCCAGACGCCTTGTGGACTCGAGTTTGTCTTCTCTTCCTGACAACCCCCGATGTCGTTCCCCTTTTTTTTCTGTCAGCGGCAGCTCTTTTCGCCTGACCTGCGTCTTGAAGGGAAGTTGAGTAGCAGTGTGACGGTGTGAGCTGTGGGACTGACGACAGACTCTTCTCACCGATGACTGAGAGGAAGTTGCACTTCAAACTGTGTTCGCTTCGCGGTCACAAACGGGAACAAGGGTGAATAAATAATTGAAGGAATTAAACATTGCCCAATATGTTCTGCTTCCCCTAGTGACGTGTTAGTGCGGACCTTTCTTTTCGTTTACGCCCCCTTCCGCTCGCCCCCGTCACCACAGCTGAGTGAGAGCGGTTGATGTGTACGCCCCCCCCCCCCCCCCCCCCCCCCCCCCCCCCCCCCCCCCCCCCCCCCCCCCCCATCCCCCCCATCCCCAAAGCTGAGCGGTAAATGCTCCGTTTCAACCGATTTATGATGTTAAATTTTTGGTTTATGCTGCTCTGGATTTTTAAATATTACGACTTTAATTGACGTCACAACCCCCAGAATGCTTTAATGAAAGAAATGTGATTGACACAATTTACAGTCGTTGAACATCACAGTTTTGAGAATGATGCAAATGTTGGTTTTTACAAAATTTGTTGCTTCAGTGTTTTTAGAACTTTGTGTCAGTCGTTCCTCTAATGTCTTGAAGTCTAAGCACTTCTTTAAGTTTCAAAGGGTTTTATTGACAGTTCACAACACGCTGTCAATCAACCTCTGGGTCACGACATCCTGAGTTAGTTGGTGTTTATTTGTCCATCTGCCTCTTGAGGATTGACCACAAGTTCTAAATTGGATTAAGTTCTATGGAGTTTCCTGGACATGGACCCAAAATTTCAATGATTTGTTCCCCGAGTCACTTAATTATCCATCTGTTCTTGGCTCGGTGCTCCATCATGCTGGAAAAAGCAAACTGTTCTGGGATGGTTGGAAAAAGTTGCTGTTGTAGGATGTTTTGGTAACATTCTTTATTCATGGCTGTATTTTTTATCAAAATTGTGAATGACCCCCTTCCTTGGATGAGAAGCAGCTCCACACATGAATGATCTCAGGATGCTTTACTGTTGGCGTGACACAAGACTGATGGTAGCATCTTAGTAGCAACAATATCATTGCTTGATGAGCCCTTTTTTTACAGCACAATGTTGCAGGTCCTTTTATGGCAGCAATGACATACTCTCAAAAATAGAGGTGCCTTTATTTAAAATGTTCACTCAAAAGTAAAATATTGGTCTTTAAAACGCCAGAAATGCCCTTTTGAGGGTTCAAACTGATATAAAGTACAAATTTGTACAATTTCAAGTTGCCCCTGCAAGCCTGGCCGAGTCTGGTACTCTCCATTTTATTAAGTTTCATCATCATTTTTAATCTTATGTTTTAAATGTTGGTTTTAAAGAGGCCATTCTATTAAAAACACTTTTCTGAGGTTTCTGTTGAATATTTTAGCTCCACAGATGTTCTTACCTTCATAGTGGATGTGAAAACAGGTCAACAACTTCTCTTTCAGTTTTAATCTCTCAAACTACGCAGGTGGTGATAACACCCGAGTTCTCCTGAGTTCGAACGGCCTGTATCTGTTTCATCACAACTCCTTTGTTCGTTAGTATTCGGCAGCTCCCGCAGTTGAAACCACGCCTAGCATGCTGCTGGCTAAAAGCTGTAGCATAAGACGTAGCAAACAGGAAGACATGACGTCTGATGTTGCCATGCGCAGGAAACAGTATGCCTTGCTCTGATAGGCTGGTTTGTTAGCCAATCAGAGTCCAGCAAATTTGAATAATGAATATGAACGAGCTGCTGACAAAGCAACCGAAGCAGCCTGACGGAAGGAGCCGGAACCAGCCAAATTTTAATGCAGACAGATTGGAAGGTCTGTTAATAAGTGTTTCCTGAAGTTTTTTTAGATATAAAATGTTTCATATTACTGGTTAATACTTAAGAAATAACCACAAAGGGTTGGGGGGAATTAAGCTTCGTGTAGCCAGATGTACTTGGAACTACTCACAGTGCTCATCTCTCTTATCCTGGTTCAGGTGATAAGCAGGGCTGAAGGCTAATCAGCCTGATTAGCGGGCAGATCTAAGAGTGTTTTGATTCGTGTTTTGGTTGGGGGCAAATCACATGTTCTTATATACTACCATTCAAGTGAGAAACATCATCAATGTGTGTTTCAGTGTTCCCCTGTTTCCCCACTGCCCTACACCCCTCCTGCTTTCCTGGAACATCTCCTGTCTGTCTGACTGCAGACACTGTACCGGGGAAAGTCAGTTACCGTTTCATGGCCTGTCTGAAAGGGGCTTTAGTGTTCCGGTCCTGGGAGAATTTCTTTTATAGGTAAAATGTATTTATGGAAAAATATAGAAACAAAAATAAACAATAAATCTGTTTATTGAAGTCAAGACTTTAGAATGGCAGATGCGCAAAAGGAAGCAGTAGCACATCTCAAAAAGTAGCATATTTCTGCAGAACACAGGTTCGAGCAACGGCTGTCTGACACATGGCTGCTTAAAAGTTATTTAGTACTGCTTTAATGCAGCCTTACAATGTGAAACAATGAGAAAAATCTCAGAACTGATACAAGAGCAAATTGCATAAGGAATATAGAGCAGAGGAAGAGGCAAGACTACTGAGATGTTAGCTCTGGTACACAGAGCCTAATTCAAAAAATGAGCTTCTCCTTTAATAACCAGAGCAAAGTGTGAGTCAGACGAGGGGCTTGTGTGTCAAAGTCATGGCGTTTTTGAGTGACAGTAAGTATAATTAGCCTTTGATGATTTTCTTCATTAGTGTTTACAAAGTGAGTAATGAAGTCTGCATGAATGTCACTGTAGATCTCAGCTGCCACTGCAAAAGCACACAGAGCTCTTCAAAAAGATGGAGGTCAGATGATGTTAGAATAAAAACCTCCACCTCACATGTGAAAAAAAATCCCGTTTCATCTGTGAAAACGTGTTGCACTCAAACATGCAACACACACAAACTGTTTTGCACGGGAGAAACATGTACCGGTAGCTTTGGAACATTTTCATTTTTTTCATGGGATGACATTTGATTAAATATTTTTTTCAGATGTGATCACATGTGAAAAACATGTGAAATTATTCTAAACAAGAGTAAAATCTATGATAATAGCTATTTTATTTTTATTTAACCTTTATTTATCCAGGCAGGACAGTTTAAGAATGACATTCTTATTTACAACTGTGGCCTGGCAAAAGGCAAAAACCTTTTGAGAAATAGAAATAGAAAGAATTACTGAAACAGAGATTAGAAATAAAACAATAAAATATCAACTATATGACAAAATCTAAAAAAAATCATACTATACTTTTCATTTTAAGGTGACGACCCACATTTCCACGTTTGTTTGGGTTTTTATTATAAAAAGGATTTTGAGCCATCGGAACACGAAGAGGAAGTCAAAGGAATAAAACATACAAACACTGGCAAATCATAAAATTGATGATAATTGTATCACTCTGCAGCTTTTCAGGTAACCAACAGCATCATGCTCAAGAAGTGTCTGTCTGTCTGTCTGTCTGTCTGTCTGTCTGTCTGTCTGTCTGTCTGTCTGTCTGTCTGTCTGTCTGTCTTTTAGCAAAAACTAATGGATGGATTTTGATTACATTTTCATGAAAAGTCAGAAATGACCAAAGGGACAATCACTTAGATTTTGGGGGTGATCCAGATTACAGTCTGGATCCAGGAATTTTTTTAAGAATACAAACATAGTATCTACAATATGTCCACTTGGCGGAGGTCTGCACTCTCTGAGTACTTTTCTAGTTAAATATAAAGAGCGTGTATAGGTGAGTATACAAGACTTTGAGCCCCATCTCTCAAGTACACAAACCCTGGCAGCACCTGTAAACGGGACATTTTGCCTTTACTTTTGTACAACAGAGTCCGATTGAGATATGTTGACCATCTCAATATCATACCCATAAAAAAAAGAGAATATAATTCATGAAAACTTGAACGAGATCTCATGCGATGCATCTGGTAGTGCAGTTGAAGTGTAGAAAATCTTCTGTCAATAGTTTTATGGGCATATTAGCTTATTGGTGCTTTTTTTTTTACATTCAAACTTATTTATCTGTCAATTTTTAAGTAGGCTGTTTATAAAATCCATTATATTGGCATATAAAGTTGTTCCAATCAATAAGCTTTAATTATTTCAACTGTTT
This sequence comes from Pachypanchax playfairii, assembly GCA_006937955.1. Taxonomy (NCBI): domain Eukaryota; kingdom Metazoa; phylum Chordata; class Actinopteri; order Cyprinodontiformes; family Aplocheilidae; genus Pachypanchax; species Pachypanchax playfairii. Next base: position 22,196 of record SSNP01000427.1, on the reverse strand, counting down.
ATTAATAGAATCAGAACAGTGGGATATGATTATGGAAGGCAGACTTTTCCTTGTTGGTCTATTGTAGACAAACATCCAGTGTTGTCCTCCACAGAAGTGCAAATGTTCTGGGTTTAGATCTTGAAAGGGTCTAGCTGGGAGCTGTGTCAGAAGGTTTATTCTGTTATTGTGGAGATAAGATGTAAATTTATAATTACTGTCAATTTTCTCTTCCTCAGCACAACCCAGAATCTAATTAACATCAGCGCCCTCCCAAAACTCATCAGAACTAAAGCGTTTAATACCAAAGGATGGAAGATCATATTAGACAGTTCAATAATTTGAAGGGAACATCTCAGTTTGCATCTGACACGTATGCGGCTCAACAAAGACAAAGCACTGGATAAAAATGACTAGAAACTATTTCCTGAATTGGAACCAGAATACACAGAACAAACAAAAACATCTTGATATACTAGAGCTCCATTTGTTTAGTAAACTGTTATAGTGCAGATGCAGTCAAATTAAATACATACCTGTTTTTAATTCCAGGCTTTTACCTGTTAAAATATAATAAAATTATTTGATCTTTACCAGGTTTTTAAAAAATACAAATCTAACAGCAAGAAAGCACACAACGTAGTCTGCATGGCATTTTTATTAACAAGAACAAAATGGAGAAGCAGCGAGACAAAGTGATGCTTCCATAGGACTGAAATCAGGAGAGAGACACTGCTGATCAAATGCACATGAATAAGTGATTGAATTAGGCCCTGTGTACCAGAACTGAGCTAACATCACGCTTAGGAGGAAAGACATTAGTAATGACTTGAGAGGGAATTATTGCTGCCATTATTACTGGACTCCATCACTCTACACTCTCAGAAATAGAGGTACGAGACAAGAACATTTTTGTACCTATAGATAAATTGTTTTAAAATGTTCCCTCAACAGAACAATATTGGTCTTTAAAAGGTCAGAAATACCCCTTAGAGTGTTCAAATTGATATAAAGTACAAATTTGTACCATTTCAACTGCACCTGCAACCCTGGTCAAGGCTGGTTAATCTCCATTTTATTAAGTTTCTTCCATAATTTTCAATATTGTAATATTATGTTTCAGAATGTTGGTTTTAGACTTTAAAACCCTTCTTGTCGCTGGGGGTGTACCCTGTAGTCCAGGTCCAGTTTTGTACCTTATGAAGTTGTTCCACTAAAACAGTAAAATTATGCCACGTTTTGAAGTCTAAAACCAACATTCTGAAACATAATATTACAATATTGAAAATGATGGAAGAAACTTAATAAAATGGAGATTAACCAGCCTTGGCCAGGGTTGCAGGTGCAGTTAAAATGGTACAAATTTGTACTTTATATCAATTTGAACCCTCAGAGGGGTATTTCTGACCTTTTAAAGACTAATATTGTACTTTTGAGGGAACAATTTCTAACAATTTACCTATAGGTACAAAAATGTTCTTGTCTCATACCTCTATTTCCGAGAGTGTATTAAGACAGTTGTCAGTCCATGCCAGCTAAATCCCCCTGAGCTCAGACTATGTGGCTTGTTTTGGAAGGGTTAAAGGAGAAAGGTTCTGCTCAACATGGCAACATGATTTAAGTTCACAAAGTTACATCTGAATTAACCACGAGACTTCGGAAACAATGTCCTTTGGACAGATAAGACCAAAGTAGAAATGTTTGAACAGCACAATGTTTGGAAACCAAACACAGCAAATCAGCACAAACACGGTGATGATTTGGTCTGATATGCAGCTACATTACCTGAGCACATTTCAGTCATTGACTAAACTCCTCTGTATTGTTTTTATACCAAAGTATTCTATAGTCAGATGTGATTCCAACAGTCTGACAGGTGAGGGTTGAATGACACTGGTTCACACAACGACACCTTAAACACAACAGAAGACCTACATCAGACTAGATGAAAAGTAAAAGAATCAAGTGTTGCAATGAGCCTGTCAAAGTCAAAGACAATGGTGTAAAAATGAATGTCTGCAAACCTCAATGACTAAAATACTGCTGCAAAGAAGAGTGGGACAACATCCCTCTACAATGTTGTGAGAGGTTGATAATATCAAACAGAAAATGACTTTGTAGCTGCTGATGGATCATGAAGGGGATTTAGGTTTTCATGCCCCGCTTTTCCACTTTGGCTTTTTTTTTTTTTAGTTTTGGTAAATGGTAAACATTTAATCATTTTATTGTGTCCTGATTTGTAAAACCCTAAAACCGAAAGTGGGCCCTTACTTATCATAACTGCTGTCAATAATCTTGTTGTGTTTGGTTTCACTTGCTAAAGACACCAGAGTTCCTGTGCTTTTGACTTAGTTTTATGAACTATTATTAGCAGATGCATTTTGTTACCTGAACATTTACGTACATAGTTTGTCTCTTTAGTTTTTTTTCCCTATTTTAATCTCTTTTTTTCTGAACTTCTTTCAGTATGTTTAGTTATGTTTAATTTTATGATCACAGTATTCTTTGGTTTATGCCAACGTTTTGAACAAATCGTTATAGGAACAGTTTTATCCCCACTGCTATAAGCTTTCTGAATAAAAATAAGTTTTAGCTTCTATGTTTTTAATGTTTTATGTGGAAATGTCTGTATGTTTTAATGTTTATGACTCATACTGCAAAACATATATACCCTCGAGTACAAATAAAGACTTCTGATTCTAATACTGTTGTAACATAGACTTTGCTATAGTTTTCTCAAAGTCCTTGTATTTTATTTGATATAGTGTGTTTCCATGTAATCTTAGTATTGGTTATAGTTTTTCTTTGTGTTCTCTCTGTTAGATTTCTATATAATCTTAGTTTCAGTCATTTGTTTTTTCTTTCTCATTAAAGGTTGAATATGGAACACAAAAACCACAGTGACAGATGCTGCAGATGCAACAACAGAACAAGGCCTGCTGCAGTCGTGGCACCAGGCCCGCGACCCCTGCGTGTGCTCCAATGCCACGAAAATTCCTCAACTAAACACACTGTGGCCCCCTATCCTTTCCCCCCAGAAGGACAACAAAATCCCAGATGCTCTGAAGCAGCTTCTCGACCCGCCGCCTCACGATTACGGACTACTCACTGTATCATGCAGCCCACAATGGTGCACAACTCTGCCTGCTATTGGCTGGTAGATGTAAACAAAATGTCAGTGGCGTGCCTGTCAAAATTAACAATTTTATTATATTTTAATTTAAATATATTAAAGGAAATACTGTACTTTCATTCTGCACCCCTCTGAACACCCCGTGGAAGTAGCTACCGTATATACTCGCGTATAAGTTGGTTTTTTGAGGAGTAAATTTCAGGTCTGAAGAGGGGTTCCAACTTAAACGCGAGATATCGGGAAGAAGTCGTTTTCTTTCAGAGGAAAATGTCGACAGCTTGGAGACTGGAGCGAGTACTCGGACGAGCGAATGATGTTCCTTATCAGCATGGATTAGCAAATATCTTTTGAATAAATATATCATTTTCTGAAATAAAATACACATATTTGAATCTTATATGTTATGTATTACACACAATTCATACACAAAAGAATAAAAACAACAACAATAACAACAATAAACATGACAAACGATTGCCGAAAGTACCGATTTTCATTATTTTCTGCTCTCATTTTCACAAACACCCTTCATCACTGGGACTTCCTGACACAAACTGATTCTGACACCGACTTATACGCGGGTCAATGCTAAATTCCTCAATTTTTCTGCTGAGAAAGAGATCCGACTTATATGCGAATCGACTTATACGCGAGTATATGCGGTATTATGTTTTTAAAATGAGCTTTTTTATGAAATTGTTCCAAATTCAGCCTTTAACTTTTCCTCAGTTCTAATGCTCAATTCATCACAGTTCCTCATATCACACAATCTAACCTCGCAGTATATCTGTTTCCTCAGTGCACTGTCAGATTCTTTTGTTTCATGTCTGTGTCATAACCCATCAGTAACATACTCATACAACAGTTTTGTAAGTTACTGCTCTGTTTGATTAAATTCATCACATTTTTTCCTTACTGTCTGCATTTGATTATACTGCTACAGTAATGTATGTCTATGCTTGTCATTGACAGAAGTACAAACAAATCAATAAATTAAATTAAAATTGATATATAAAAAATGCACCTGCAGTAGTTTAAATGCTTATTTTTGTGCAGAATGCAGGTGTTCATTAAATGAATTGTGAGCTCTTTACTATCTGTAATGTAGAGTTGTGTCCACTAGATGTTGCACAGGATGCTTCCATTTGGGAAGATGGAGGAAAAGACACTCACAGATTCTCAAACACTTGTAGAGAGTTCCAATATATTTTTGTTTTTTATTTGCTTCAGTATATGATGAATTTTGATTTTTGTGGGACAACATGTTTTCCAGTTTACTAAAAGCACTTGTGTTTTTTTATGATATGAATGTAAAATGAAATTCATGAACCTGAACAGGAGAAAGCTGCTCATCAACACATGCAGCATTAATGCACATAAGCTCTTTTAGAGGCTGAATATGCTGAAAATATTGCAGTAATGCTACTGATCATAAACAAGTCATAAAAAAGAAAACAGAAAAGCAGAAGTTGGAACTGAACTCAAACTAATATAAAAAAATATATATATACCAGGCAGCATGACAAGAGAAAAAAGATGAAATAACAGTTAATGATGCAGGAAATATGATTTAGTTGCCCAGCGTCAATAAAACCTCACTTCCCCTGCGGCGGGCAAGATAAACAGATTTTATTTTTGAGGCTGCCACTTGTGCATCTTTTTTCATGCTTCCAGAGCAGCAATTTTTAGTCTCAAGTCTGCGTAATAATGAATCATTTACACAGGGATTAAGTTAATTCTGTGCTCTAATGACCAATTAAAACAACTCGAGAGGCCTTTATCTGAAAACCAATATTTTCTCCTAATAACCTGAAGGACTTGTTGTCCTCCAGGGGGTGGTGTGTTTGTTTCTATTTGTTTAGAGTTTAATTGGACTGACTTCAGCCACCTGAGTGATTAAAGCAAGAAAAGCATGATTCACCTTTAGTGATGGAACAGAAAAAGAGATTTTCTAAGAGTCGCAATATATAGTTGTCTCTCAGTGGGAAAATGATGGTAAAATGCTCCATAGTGGCTTTTTGTAATGAATGTTTTGGTGAACAAAACAAGTTTTAAAGTATTAAAAATGTGCCAAAAATGAAAGAGCTAATTCAAATGTTAAAAATGTGGATTTATAAATGATTTACACACTCAATGATGCACATGTGCCAGACTTAAAAACTTTATTAAGGGCCTTAATGCTTGCTTTAGTGTGTTTGCAATGTTATTTTGGACATCTGATTTTATCTTTTTTTCTGGCTGTTTTATTTTGAAATTTCTTGAATCAAGGCAGAAATAACAATTTTCTTCTCTTGTGACTTGGCAACTCATGTAGCTTCCTCTCCCTCGTGTTGATGCTTTTCACATAGAAGACCTCATTCACTTTGCTGTCTGGTGTACACATCGCTGCAGAACGTCTGTCAGTTTCTGACTTGAGAGTTCATCTTGCAATGTGTGACAAATTCTGTGTGCATGTGAACTGGGTTATAAGAAGAAAAAAATGACTAAAGTTCACATTCAACCAATTTGGATAAACCCTTTTATAACAAATAATTTTAAAATTTAAGAATGGCAATTACATAGACAAAAATGAACAAACCAAACCAAATTGGGTCTGTACAACCACCATGAGACAAAATCTACTCAAAATCAGGGGCGTGTCTAGAGGGGTGGCCCAGGGGGGCACGGGCCACCCTTCCAATTAGACTGGCCATCCCAGGTACCACCCGCAAGCTTTTCCAGACACACCCCTGCTGAAAATGCACTTAAAGTTTTACTAATTTATCTCTGAAACTTTGTTAAAACACATATTTAGTTTTGGTTATCATAAAAAATGCTTGGTGCAAACACATAGAGAATTAAATAGTTGAGCAGCAAGGTCAGAACTGGAGTAACAGAAGTCAACTTATAAAGATTTTCTTTTTATTATTATTATTTTGAAGACATTATCCCATATATTTATGTGGAAGAGGTGGGACTTGAAGTTTTTACTGCAGCCAACCACTAGGGGGCAATCAATTTGTTTCAGCTTCAACTTTCCCAAATTTTCCTACAGCTTTTGGGTCGAATGTTCACTACTTTTCTGTCTGTTCAATCTGTAAAATTGTCACGAGTAAAATCCATTAGTCTGACTGTTTTAGGGAAAAACTGGCTGCTTTTTTTAATCTTCAACATTTTCACAGGAGTTTCAATTGACCTTTTGCCGAGCCCTGCCCTCTTAGTTACTGTTGCTAAGCCCGTCAAATCATCCAGCGAAGATAGATCTTATTGGAAGAAATCAGTGAGCTTTCAGTGGGATCACGTTTAAGCATCACAAAAATGGTAAATTTAAATTTGTGTGGGCTGCACACGTCCTGGTTGAACATCCAACAAACTAGAGTAACTGTGCTTTCAGTGACTGTTTCACAAGAAATGCGCTCGTGTGGGACTTTTCTTCAGACAGTAAACTTTTTCGGAGCAATACCTCCGCGATATCCACCGGATCGAGGCAGAAGGTTACAGTATGGAGTGGAGGGATATATTCAGAATAAAAAGACACGCAATGAAGGAGATACGACTGCTATCAAGGCTAATGCTTACACCTCAGAGGTAGGTTTTCCGTTCATAAAATACTTCATAAAAGATAAAAACAATATTATTTAAAGTTGCTTGCTGGGGCGCTATATGTTTGAGTTTGTTGTAAACTGACAAAAAATATAATTGGAGAAACTACAGCCAACACAACACAACAACAGCCAACAACAACAACAGCAGCTAACGTTAGCTTACATGTTAACTAATGTTGGCTAAAGCTAAAGGATTCCTTAAACTTAGTTTGGAGAGTAGGTTAACGCTCTGGCAATAATAATCCTAACTTTGGTCCGATTTGTGTTCTTGCCTCTAGTTAGTAGATCTAGACTTCACGGTAAGTAGTTAGCTGTTAGCCTTACCTTTGAGCAGACGTATTTATGCTTTGTAATGTCTCGACACATTTAACTGAAGTGGGGGCCGTCCACACTGTTTTATCCATTGTAGGCACCTCTCACGTTGTGTTTTCGGCTTTGTGAATGAAAAGAACACACCTTCTCCAGATAATCTATCAGGATATCCAGTGTCCGATTTACAAATAACAAGGGACTGTCCTGCTTGGAGTCAGTGTTTGCCGGAGCTACTCGCATCGTAACAGTTGCTATGATGTGTGATTGGACAATAGCCGTTTTTGGGGAGGGGCCGGCAAAAGGTCAATTCAGTCATCTGCCGCATATGACCAGTTTTTGGGAAGTGATGCATCTAAATCTTGAGGCTCATTTTCCATGAAGACGGGAAATAATACAACAAAAAACATTTCCCCTCCCTCTAAACTGCACACACTGCGATTAATCATCTGTACCACAAAAATGAAGGAACAAAACGTAAATGAAGCTCCATTTTTTATTCCTCTGAAAGACAAGCAATGTCCAGATATTTTGGTCAACATGTTCAACAAGTGTCACCGAACAAAAGCTTGTGGAACAGCCTGAACATCCTTTCACCTTATGGAAAAATCTTGCTTTTTAAACTTGTTTTTTTTTATTTATTTCCTTATGTTGACAACACAAAAACAAGGACAACATGAAAAAGAAAGATGAGATTTCAAACTTCGCACCAGCATTGTTGTGAACTTGTTAGTTTCCATGGATAATCGACCCAGTGCAACAGTTGTATACGGTGCATGTTCTTAACCTTGAGAGATCTACTGTGAAAGAGTGAGGATAAAAGCAGCTATTTCAGAAAATGATGCAGTCGCAGAAACAGAATGAAGACGTTCAACAAAAGAATCGTAAACAAAGCAACAGTATTTCAGATGATAAGGTCTGCAAGTTAGCTTCCTGACACAGAGTTTCTTTATGGGATTTGAGCCATTAGAATAAAACAATGCAGTGGACTCTGTGCATTATACTGTCACTCTTAAATCCTTGCACAGCTATGAACTACGGGGGTTACGGATGTTGCTACGTGCTACAGAAGTTAAGCTAGAGGAGTGAAGTATCTTTTCCCACACCTCTGCAGGCACTTAGTGCTCTTCATGGGCATCATAAATCTGACTGCAGCACCAGTAGCTAGACAGTGGTGAGTAGAGATGCACCAAATTTAGGGCCCTGATGCACTAGAGGCAGAAGGAGAAGCACAAGCACGGTAAAAAAATCACCTCAACACTGGAGTGACATACAAGTCGAGGTGAGTGTCACGCTTTCAGACGGATGTGTGCATGTTGTGGATGAGCTGCGTGATATGCAGGATGATGATGCAATGGATAGAACTTGTCATTTGTATTGGTGCAGTGGAGAAGCTGTGAGGCAGGCACTGTTGTAAATCACTCGCCATCTACGGGAGACTTTAACATCCACTGAAAATCACAGTGATAGACTTAGCATGAGTGGATGGTTGTACAGCACAAGTTGTTCAACTCATTAGCCTCTGCTAGGACTTCTTAATGACTGAATTTCACAAGCGTACAGATGCTAATCCGGCCAGGGGAGGGAGAAATGAGAGGTAGATGTTTCAGATTCTTTTGGTTTACTCAGTATTTCCGACGCCTTCTCAGCCAGCAGCCTCCACATGTACCTTTGTACTGCTTCTCTGTATGTGTGCTTAAAAAAAAACAAAAAAAGCTGATCTAAACGGCTGTGAAGGTCACATCTATCACAGCACACGGGAAAATAGAGAACGTTTCAGGAAATGTATTTATAATGAAATAAAAATGTCAACATAAAAAAAAATAAAGCTTATAAAATCTAGAAGGCAAACAGTGACAGCTCTCTCTGTGGGGCTCTCAAAGAAGGTCAGCCAGAGTCTCCATGGAATTTGTTTTAATTCTTACTCTACTGCTCCTCCGATGCCTTCGAGGTAATTGGCAATCTCATTCCAACTACGCTTGATTTAGCACCGTTGTAAATGTTTTCAGAGTCGAGAAGTTCACATTAATGAGAGCCTTCACACTCTCATCGGTTCCTTACTCACATTCAGCAAATGGACAGAAACGTATTTTAGAAAACTATTTCTTTAATTAGTGTCTTTAAAAATAATCCAATTGACGTAGAAATTTAGCATTAATGAGTCATTTGTTAAAGAAATACTCATATTTGACATTAAATTCCATTGAAGAATTAGTTCTACTCACAATTTTTGAAGGTGTCCGTGATTTTTAATAAGAATAAATGTAATTGAAATAATATATTTCATGATAATAACCCACAACAACATGGTGGATTATTATGGGAGATCCTTTGAGTTATTTCAGATAATGTTACTGCACATATAAAAATAAAAACAGACAGAGATGGTAATTTTTTACAACCTGCAGGTGACAAAATAATTAAGAAAACAAGGAAATGTTACAGAAACAGAAGAGAATCTGCTCCATCTTAAAGCTGCTGTGTTTCTAAAGGATGATGATTGACAGAATGTGTTGAGCGATGGATGCATCAAAGTGTAGGATGGTCTCTAATTCACTCAGATTTTTACACCTTTAACAGAATGTGAACAATGATGGTGAGTCATGAGTCTCTCTCTGAATATAACTGTTAAAAATAACTAGATCTGAGGAATCCTATTGGTTTGCATTGCTTCCTTTTATCTGACAATGATGAAAAAACCAACTTTTTGACTTGAATACAATAAAAAATAATTGTATAATAAATTCCAAGCAGCGGTAAATTGTTTCTTTGATTAATTTGATGTTTATACCTTCAAACAGATTGACGAGGAAAACAGAACTGGGATAATCATTATTTAAATTCCCTGCTTCACTGAAACTCACAGTTCAATTTCTTAATCAGTTTATTCCTACTTTGGCTGATTTTTTTTTTTTTTTTGGCTAAAAATATAAAATGATTAATTTGAACTAAAATACCTCAGAAAAAACAAGTACAATAAATAAGAATCTTGTTGTTTTGACCTTACAGAACTCTTCACACAAGGCTGAACGCCAGAAAGGCCCGTCCTGCTTCAAATTCTAGACAAGGAAGCCTGTCTGGATCTGCAGTCATGATGCTCTGCCATCATGAAACTATCATGTTTTCTCACCAGTAATGTGGAGCCTATTGTGTTCTTAATACTTGAAGACACTGCAGAGATCATTTACATTCTGGCTGATCATTTTACACCATAGAAGGATCATCTTCATGTGTGCAAGGTGCTAATATTGCACTAGGATTTATTCATGTGCAGATAAATTTAATTAATATCTCATGATTTGAGCAGAATATTCCCTGTAAGAGACTACAGCACTGGTCAGAAACTACCATGAATGTTATTACTTTAAGGCTCTTGGAGATTTAAATTGTTCTTTTTAAGGTGGGCTGTTTGTACAACATACTTCTTGAATTATTTTTAAGATTAAGAACTAGATTCACAAGTTTTAGTTTATTACAAATGTTTTTTTCTTCCTCAAAGGGTCAAAATTAAACTTAGAGGCTCAAAAGTTTTAGATTGAAAAATATCTTTAAATAAGATTCTAGACAAAACCAAATGATTATGATTGACTGAAGCTGATCGTTTCTCTTTGCTGGCATAAAAATAAATGTGTTTGGCAGCACCCATTAGACGGACTGATACTCAGAAGAATGGGAAAGTCTATAAAACTCAGCAGCTAATTTACAGAAATTGGAAAAGTTTTTTGGCAACATTTCAAAACAGCTTCAGGTTTCAAATAACAGTACAAAAACACAAGTTTTGCTCAGATGTATCACTACTTTTCCAAGTCTGGAAAAACAAAACAAAACAAAGTGTTGCCCTCAGATGAGAAGACATTGGTTAGGATGTTCAAGAACAACCCAGGAATCACCACGGCTCGAGCTTTCCATTAACTTGAAACTGCTGGAATGCCATCCGCTTTAAAGTTACCATATAAACCTGCTACGTACAGCTGGCAGCAACAACTTTCTTTAGAGTTTACTGCTATGTTGCACAAAATGGAAGAAATATTGAAGAAAGCTCCAAATTCTTCAAAAAGACTTGAAATAATCAGCAAAGTGGCTGAACGTTAGTGTTCCAATGGGACAATAGCTATGTTTACATGTGCAACATATATTTAATCTGATCATTGTTAGATTAGAATTTAACCATGTACATGAGCTCTGAAAACATCTTTCCTATCATGACAAGCGTTCACATGCGCCACACGTTTGATCGGGTTAGTTCATTTTCACATGCGCAGAACTATCTGAAAGGCTGGAAACGGCCGTAGAAGAAGAAGCAGCAGATTTCTGTTGTAAACAATCATGGCTATGTTTGTTTAAAATGGAGCGGCAGGAGCTTCTTCTGAGCATGTTTTTATTTTTACTAGAAACAATTTTACATCTAAACCTCCAGTCCGCCCCTGGCTTCTGGTGTGGCCTCACCAAAGCACCAACCTCAGTCCTATTAAAGACTCGTGGATGATGCTTAAAGACTGGAGCCACAAGAAAAAGCAGCCAGTTTATATAAAATCTACTAATTTATCCTCATGGAGTGGTCAAGTGTCCAGCTAGTATTAAGCCAGAGGCTTGCAACAAAAAAACATTTGACCAATGTGCAACTTGCTAAAAGACATTTAGCCAAAAATTAATGGTGCATGCATAATTTTGACCCTGTGAAGAAAATAAAAAATCCACAATAAATTCAAACCCAATTTTTGTTTTGCCAAATACTTTAAAAGTATACTATGTAGAAAATAAAGGCTTTTATTTCCAACACCAGGTGACAGTAATGAGCAAAATCACAACCATGTCACTTCCACTAACCACCACAGGGTGGCAGAAACGAGTATTATTCCTCACTCGGTCACACAGAGCTGCGTTCAAGAGACTCAATGTCCAGCTTTTCAACTCCAACTGAATCGGTGAGTAACGGATAACAAGTTTCTGCTTCAGGCTGAATATTATGTGTCGTAACTTAAACAATAACATTGTAACTTCTACAATATGTACATGTAATAAACGTTAGTAGTAAACGAGCCGATCAGGAGCTCGGCCAAAAACTGGATTATACTACCTCTAGTGGTGGAAAAAAGTATTACAAGTTTGCCACAATGTCAAAAAAAATAAAAAAAGATCAATAACTTCTTAAAGTTAAAATAAATCACATAGGGTATTATGGCAAACAACATGTTATTTAGCTCTCTAATTATGGTATTACTTTAATTTTAAAAGCATACTATATAAAATTCTACATATTATGCCTTTATGAAGTATGTTGTATAAATATTCACCCCTGTTAAAGTTCAGATCAATCATTAAAAGCCCCAAAATGAATAACATTCATGCCTATGATATATATACAAACTTCTGACCTACAATGTAGTCTCTTAAAGCAAAATATTGTGGACTATAAAGGTAAAGATTTAAGTGAGCACTTGTTTAGAAGCCTTCTGATAAGATGATAAATATGGAGCAGAATACAAATGGAAGAGAGAAGAATGTTCTGACTCAGAGGAAGAAGAAAATAAATTGATGCATTTTCTGGGGGGATGTTTAGGAGAGAGTTTGTCATGTTTTGAAGCAGGAATTATTTCCCAACTCAGCCACCACTTCAAACATTACTCATTTGAAGACCTGCCAACACCTCTAGACATGCAGCACTGTCTTTCAGAGATACCAACAGGTAAAATATATATTTTTTAATAGAATATTGTTACTACAAAAGAAGTCATTGTGTCTGTATTTTCTAAGTTTGTAGTCTTCTCAAGGCTGTGGTGCTTTCTTCAGCCACAAGGTAACACTCACTGTTTGTGGCACTTTGAAAATAAAAGGATCATGAAGAACCGCCTTGGATTATTCACCTTTGAAGCTCTTTTGGAGGCAATACAGGCTCAGATTAAAAAAAGAAAAAGGCGTTTTTAATTTCCTTTTTTTTAAAGAATTGAATAACAATATATAGTACTAATAATAAGAGGACAGAAATAACTTAAGAAAAGAAAGACAAGAGAAATAGCACAATGATAAATGACTGAAAATACTGCATAGTACAAATGCCCCGTAGCTGTTGGTGTCCATCCTGCTTTATAGGGCACGAAGGGCCGACAGGGACAGACCACAATGAGAGAGACTCATCAGTTTTTCCTCCTACTGAGGCAAAAATTCACCCGAGGAGACTCCGAAAACTGACTTCAGGCTGTTGCCTCCGAGGCGAAACAAAATCCGCAGCATTGTCTTGGCCTTCAAGAACAAGCCCCGAATGGCTGAATAAAAATACCTCAATGTTTTGTTGATCCCTGGAAAACATTGTGGTGGCTGCCAGAAAAAAAAAGAAAGAAAAAAATCGGTCCTGCTGGATTTCCCAAGTGTTATTCAGGTTCACTGCTATTTGTGGCCTTGTCCCACTCTATACTCTCCTCACTATGCGTTGGAGAAGGAAGGGTCCCCGTTGCCCCTGCAGGACGCATCCTCAGTCCCTGGAAGCGTCTACACTCTGGACAAATCCGGATGTGGCTGCATCCCCTCGCCACCAGGGCAGCCTCCTGTGCGAGTCTGTGTGAAAGGGGCTCAGGCAGTCCTGTACCCCCACATAGTTTGCCATTGCTGAGGCTAACGGCAGCGGCTCGCGCCCGTCGATCGTCCAGGGGCAAAGGTCGTGGCCGCAGCATTGACGCTGCCCGCCGGCGCCTCACCTGCAGGCTGTCGCGACACAGCACGATCCCGTGGAGCTCTCGCAGCATCTCCTCACACACTGACTGCTGCATGCACACACAGGAAGGAAAAGAGGGTATTGGGGGATAAGAGAGGGAGAGAAATGGCCAGACAACTCACTGACTGACTGACTCGATTAGGACAGACTGACGGAAGCCACAGACACATAACACATACAGCACATTTCATGGTTATCTTCATAATCAGTGAAAAGAGATAGAACAACAGATAAATAACACATATAATACATAATGACATGTCATTTTTACATGCACATGAAGATCACACATTTCACCTTCATAAACAACGACAAAACAAGTTTATACATCACTGTATGTAAAGTCCAAAAACTACAACCGCAACAAGTTTAAAACACAGAAGTTTCCTAGTATAAAAGTTGCACTTGAGGAAAAGGGCAGTCATACATATGCATGCAAGAATTACTATATATACACAAACAAAATAGACAGTCACATATTACAATGAAGCATAGATTTGTGCTTCCAGAAAGAAGACATGAGTTGTTTTTAGACTTTTTAAATCTGATTTTTTATTGCATTATGATCACAGTGTAGAGGCCAGACAGTAAAATGAGTGTGTTTAACACAGAAATGACTTAATAGCACCACACACATCTTGAAAACTGTTTGGTCTTGGACTTATGTTGTTTCCTCTTTAAGTAAAGACCAACAGGACTCCTTCACCAGTGCTGAGCAGTCCTGATGAAAATGCTGAGAACAGCTGGATGTTTGGACTATAGACTACACACGTGGACAAAATTGTTGGTACCCTTCGGTCAATGAAAGAAAAACTCACAGTGGTCACAGAAAAGAAAAAAACTTTAATCTGACAAAAGTAATAATAAATAAAAATTCTATGAATGTTAACCAATGAAAGTCAGACTTTGCTTTTCAATCATGCTTCAACAGAATTATTTAAAATATAAACTCATGGAACAGGCCTGTGCAAAAGTGATGGTACCACTAACTTAAAATTTAGTTGCACAACCTTTTGAGGCAATCACTGCAATCAAATGATTCCTGTAACTGTCTATGACTTCAGCAGGTATTTTGGCCGACTCCTCATGAGCAAACTGCTCCAGTTGTTTCAGGTTTGAAGGCACCTTTTCCAAACGGCATGTTTCAGCTCCTTCCAAAGAAGGCTTGAGGTCAGGGCTCATAGAAAGCCACTTTAGAATAGTCCAATGTTTTCCTCTAAGCCCTTCTTGTGTGTTTTTAGCTGTGTGTTTTAGGTCATTGTCCTGTTGCAAGACCCATGACTTGTGACTGAGACCAAGCTTTCTGACACAGGCCAGCACATTTCTCTCTAGAATCCATTGATAGTCTTGAGATTTCATTGTACTGTGCACAAATTTAAGACACCCTGTGCCAGATGCAGCAAAGCAGCCCCAGACCATAACAGAGCCTCCTCCGTGTTTCACAGTAGGGATAGTGCTCTTTTCTGGATATGCTTCATTTGCTGGTGTGCCTTAGCAAATAGATCCTTTTTGTCTCATCAGTCCAGAGGACATTGTACCAGAAGTATTGTGGCTTATCAACATGTAGTTTAGCATATTCCAGTCTGGCTTTTTTATGATTTGTTTTCAACAATGGTGTCCTTCTTGGTCATCTCCCATGTAGTCCAGTTTGGCTCAAACAACAACGGATGGTGCCAGCTGACACTGATGTTCCTTGAGTGTGAAGTTTACCTTGGATATCTTTAGAAGTCTTTCTGGGCTCTTGTTACCATTGAGATTATCCCTCTCTTTGATTTGTCATCAATTTTTCTCCTGCAGCCACATCCAGTAAGGTTGGCTACAGTCCCATGGATCTTAAATTTCTGAATAATATGTGCAACTGTAGTCACAGGAACGTCTAGCTGCTTGGAGATGGTCTTATAGCCTTTACCTTTAACATGCTCATCTATAATTTTCTAACCTCCCAAAACAACTCTTTCCTTTGCCTTCTCTGTTCCTTGTTGAGTGTGATACACACCATGTCATCAAACAACACAGCGACTACTGGGAGCCCTATATATAGGCCCACTGACTGATTACAAGATTGTAGACACCCGTGATGCTAATGAGTAAACATGCCTTGAATTAAAGCTGCTATACTTAATTTGAATAACAAATTAGCTTAACATAGTTTTTTTCATGCCCATTAAAAACGTCTTAACACAGCATGGAGAAAAATATGTTGTGAAGATGAAAAAAAAAATGAAAAAAAATAATTAAGTGGTTCTTCCGTATTTGTCTAAAAACATCAACCAATCAAATGGTTCGGCCCCGAAGGAACGATTGGACATTCTCTCCAGCCATACGGACTTCTTCATTTATTTGGCTTCTGTGCTCCTAAAAAACTGAGACATATTACGGCAGCACACCACTGCTGGGAGTGTTCGCCGCTCTACCATGTCACAGCAGGAGAAACAGCCGGCTGGTTCCGCGTCAGGTTCAGGACAAAGTAACAATTAATGTCAGTTGTTTGTTGTTATATTGTTTTAACTTACTGGTGAATCCGCCATGTTACGGTACTTGAATGAACTGCGGACCAGTGTCTTGCACTCTGTCGTCTTCTGGGGCTACGCGTGTTTCTAAACCTGGGGGGGGCGTGGCTTAGGAATTCTACCCGACGGGAGGGGCTGAGAGTTCTGTGACTTTGTTGACAGTCTAAGCTAGGCAATCTGAAATCAGGTATATCAGCTTTAACATGTCCCCTTGGTCACATTTTTTTTTCAGTCTTTACTGACACATTGAATGTCCAGGCCCATTCAATGTGCTTATTTTTTAAATAATTCCATTGAAGCATGATTGAAAAACAATGTCTCACTTTCACTGGTGAACATTCATAGAATTTTTTATTTGTTATTACTTTTGTCAGATTAAAGTTATTCCTGTGACCACTGTGACTTTTTCTTTCATAGACTGAAAGGTACCAATAATTTTATCCACATATGTATGTATAAAATTGAATGACACAACCCCACTTACTTCCACTATACGGAACTGAAGCGTTTTACATATTTACTGTACATGGCACAGCCGTGTTGCGTGTTTCAGCATTAGAGTTTTCGTGCTAAATTCTGAAAGTCCCATCTTCCCACACAATCAGGGGGATTTTTTTAAACATCAGATTTATTTTTGTTTCAGCTTCATCTTTCTGGTGTGTGTTGGTCATCCATGTTCATACACAGCTCTTAGCTTTGGACCCTCTCCTAAAAATGAACACTGGTAATCTATATATTTATGTGGCTATAGATCTGATTTCTGTTCTTACCTCATATAACTCAAATTAATATATTTATAACTGAATTTATCTCTATCCTATGAAAATAATATTCTTCAATTTGTTATTTTTTTATCCTTTAAATATAACTTTAAATATAATCTGGTCAAGGTAAACAGAGTTTGGTGTCACTAATAAATACATTTTTCTATAAATAAATTATTTCTGATTCTAACATTTGGTTTACCTGACAGGCCATTATTAATACAAAGAACTAGGTCACTGCCACAACTTTAATATTATTGATCATTATTCACAATTCATGCAGACTAAAAGATATGTGATCTCTCTGTTTGTTGGATTTTCAGAACACAGATAGATATACAGTACTTTTAGTTTTATACTAAATACAATATTTCTGCATAAAGGCTCAGCTGAAACAACTAAAATTATGAGGAAAATTGTCTGCGGTATTTGCAAATTATTGGGAAGATGCCAAACTTCTCATCAAAGTTGTGAGTTGTGGTTAAATCTTACAGCTTCATGAGGTTCCACGGAGGAGAGAAAGAAACAAAGCAGATGCAGGTTAAATAGCCTCCCCTCACCTCATTTCCTGGGGTTTGTTTTAACATCCAAATAAACTCCAGCACAGCCATGAAGATAGCCACCAACAGGCCACACACCAGCACCACAAAGATACCACCGATGTTCTCCATACCAAGACCTGGAGAAATGGGAGGAAAAGGTAGGAAACAGGAAGAGACATAAGAGTTAATCAATTACAATGAGGATTATTAAAAAATATATATATAATAAAAAACCTTTGGCACGGTGATCCTCCTCTTTTGGACACTTGCCACCATCCCACCACTTCCTCTTGAGAATTTCTAAGCGATTGTCCTCCTGCAGTTTGAGGATGGCCAGGTCAAATTCATCCCGATACACTGACCCTGAAGGGAAAAGACAGGCAAAACTTGCAAGTTTGCACCAAAGACTGTGTAATATTCTGTGTAATAATGTTATTATCAATTATTAACATCTTCATTTTTATATTTTCTTTTTCAGATATCTTAGACAGAACTCATACACTTGATCGTATTCAGATTTTTTATCAGTTTATCATAGGTTATCATAGAACAAAGCTTTTAAGCACTTAATACTTAGTATGATTGAGAGTTATGTGACTTAATCAGAATAGAAAAGAGCTTCAACTGATTTTCAGTGTTACACGTGTTCAGTATCCCGTGAACATCTTCAATAATAAAATGGGATTAAGTCCTTTAGAAATAAAAAAAAATCAAATTTTTCTTTAATTTGGATTATTTTTTTCTATTTAGTAAACTGAAACCAGCTGAGATCAAAGTGTAAAAAATAAATCTGGATGTTTAAAGTCTGAGGAGCGAATGAGACAGAAGCAGCTTTTAGTGAAACAATCTTTCTGATTTTCTTTCTCCTCCATCGCAGCACAGAAACAGCAGTTTTATTAAAGCTTTGCTGTAAATCTTTTTTAATCTCTCACTTTCTGCATCAACAATAGCAGCTAATCATTTGACCACATTGGGTCTTTACTTTTAATTGAACTTTCTAATATGATCTAATATGATCTTTTCCCTCTGCAGACTCTTTTCACTTTGACTCTACCAATAAAATGTTTTCTCTGGTTTCTCTGTGTTTTTTTCTGACTGTCTAAAGGAACGTCTTGCTTCAGTTCTGATTGGTCCAGGCCCGTTTGCTCTCCACTCACCCACTGGCATCCCGATGCCGTAGCCCTTGGTGTCCAGTAGTCCTCCGATCTGAGTCAGGTTGCAGTTCCTCTGCCGGTAGTACTCGTTCATGGTACTCTCCAACAAGTAGGCGTAGTTGGACTTGAGGACGCGAGCGATCCCCTCCTCTGTGCTCTTCACGAAGACGCTGGGCTGCTTTGAATGCATGAAGTTCCACATGCGCTGGTAGGTCTGGTACCGAGAGTTCTACAGCAGTAAGAGTTCAGGTACCATCAGCAGACGTCAAGCAGCAAAACCTTTTATTATTTACAGATACATGTTCTAAACTCTTTTTATTTGTTTTCTTTTATAATTTTCCTGATTCATTTTATTTAAACTATTAAATCTTCCTATTTATCTGTTTTATTTCTTGAGCAGACCTGGTTCCATTTGAGTAGCTACAGATTTCAGACCAGAAGCTTCTAATGACGTTTCCTTCTGTCTATCATTTCCTTTTAACAAGTCAGAGATATTTAAGGTCGTAAAAACATCAAAGAGTACAAGATTAATGTCTTTTATCTGTTCTACTAAGACAATAATTCACTGTCCCTCCCCTGTAACTCTGCTTCTACTCATATTTTCTCTCTGATGTAAGTCAAACATCTGGAAGATAAAATATATTAGAGTGTGATGTGGACAGAGGAACATCCTGAAGACAAGGACTTTGTTTGGTTGTGTTGAGAGCAGGTGGTTGACTCAATAATATGGTTAGAAGAGAAAAACAAGAAAGATGATGATGAGAATCAGATGATGACATCACAGATCACAAGAATCTCTGAGGTGAAACTGAGTTTAGCCACAAAGCTTCTTAAGGAAAATATAGTTTGAATTCAATTAAAACCCTTAATATTCCTCATGTGTCTGTGATCACTGAGAGTGAGACCTTTAGCTCATTTGGTTCAGAATCACTGAAATTAAACAAACTGTATCTTTGATTTGCAGAATGTGAAACGTCCACATTTTATCCTTAACTTGGCTTCAGGATGAATTTCATGATGATGTGCACAGAATGAAAACAGAACAGATGTGAACATGTGCTTCTATTCCTGGATTCAGAAACAGAAAACTGTTCCCAGAACTAACCACACTCCACTGATGCAGCGTGTAGACAGAGCTCTGGGAGCAATGGTGGATCCTTGCTGCATGAATCCTCCAACAGGGAACCAGAAACTGTTGCCGAGCGAGTACTGGTTGATCAGCAGGTTACAGCGTCCCTTAAGACAGGGATGGGGGTTGTACCACTCATAAGGCGTCAGTCTGGGGAGAAGGAGACAATGGAGGTTATATAAACAGTGAAAATCAGGATGGTTGAAGCAAACATGAGTGAAAAACCCAAGAGACAGAATTCTAGACGAGAAGAGGAACGAATAACAAAGAGCAAAGTGACTCTGAGAATGAAGACGTGAGCACAAAGTCACCTTGGCTCTATAGAGAGGAACAAACCTTCTTTTCACTCCAACTTTAATCGTGGCGACATCAGCAGTTTGTTTTGTGTTTTTAAATGTTGCTACAAGACTCGAACAGGATGTGAAGAGTCGTTCATGTGCAGAACTGAGACATCAATCAATCTGTTTTATTTCAACTATAAAGAGTCTTTTGATTGAAAATAAAACGAATCAGAAAGTCACAAAAATCAAAGTAACATTACAAACAAACTGAATAAGTCTAAATTATTGATATAAATGATCTTGTAGAGACCAGAAGAACTAAGATTGTTAATTATTCTAAAATAAATTCCATCACTCAGCTGTATATTTGTTGTTAAATACCACAAAGAACCATTTTAACTCTCTTTAAAGGAATTATACATCTACTGTTCTGATTCTTCAGGCTGTTGTTAAAGATAATTAGTATTTTTGGGAGGTTTGTCAGTACCCTCCCTCACCAGCAGGGGGCAGTGTGGTTCTGATGGCCCAAAACTGGCAGAGAAAAGCTTCTTTCACTGTGAAGATGATGAAGATCAACCTCAGAAACTTCAGAGAAACAAGAGAAAAGACACCTGTTTCCTTGTGCTTCCACCAAACAAGCTTCTTTTTGTTTCTAATCTCCATGAACACTTTCTGGTTCGTCTCCTGAACATGTTTTTATTTCTCGTCTTTAGAGGTTGAGCTCTTTACCTTGCTACTAGAAAGAGGACGCAGCTGACAGCCAAGTAGGCCAGAAGCATGAAGAGCCAGACGCCAGGGGAGAAGGGATCCAGGAAGGAGAAGTATCCTGGCCGACGTCCCTGAAACAACACGCTCACATCAAAAACAGACCTGACAGAAGAGTCCAGTTAAATCATCAAAGCTTCTTCAGACAGAGTCAGAGTTTGTTTTCATGTTTAAATTATCAACCTGTCATTAGTTTTTGTTACAGGAGCAACAAAAGGTGAAATACTTTCAAGGAAAAGTGACAATAAATGAATTAACACATTATTTTTAAACTTTTGTGAACGTAAACTGTTAAATTTAGAGAAGAAGCAAAAGACGACTGTGTCAATAATAAATGGATTTGAATCAGAGAAGTTCTGATTCTCATGTCCTAAACAGATTGTATAAATATATAAATCTCATTTGCATGTAAATATTTAGATCAACACTGTAAAAGCACAAAGTCAGTGTCCCATGAACTGCAAACAGAGAGACGCAGAGCTGTAAACTGATACACCAGAACACATAACAAGCTTTATTTATGGTAAACAAGACAACAAAGATATGAACAATTTTCCATTAATTATACTTTTTGGATGTGAGACAGAAATTCATGAGCAACATTAAAGAAATAAGTTGAGGTCAGAATCATTAAAAGAAAAGAAGACAACAGGCTGTATTTGCTCTTCCTACGAGGCTGAAAAACATTCAGAGGAAAAAGGTCAGATAATCAACTAAACCATTACAGCTGCATTAAACATACATTTATTTTCATGACCTGTACTTGACTTCAGGTGCACGGAGGCTCGGCTCTGAGAAAGAAAAGGAAGCAGATGATTAGCTTTGGTTTAAACACTGAGGCTGATGTTGGCTGTTATTTATCAGGTTGGATCAGTTAACAGGAGATAAAGTAGCTAAAATAATGTCGTCAGCCAACAGACCAATAGGAATACGGAGGGTAATTCCTAATGTTTCATTATCCAGAGCCAACAGCTTTCATCCTGTGAATGAAACCAATTACTGATGAACTGGCGTCAGGATGAGTGTGTGTGCTCATTTCTATGAGTTTGTGTTCTCATACTGTATTTCTTACAGCCCGTCAGCGAGGGAACATCAGCCGTTTCCACACAGATGCACATTCACCATCTGTTAATGAGTGAAACGGAGGTGGCTGTCGGGGCCGGGAGGACGGCTGGAGAGTCGAGGTGATCAAACAACCGAATGTCTGAGTGTCTTTATGAGACAAACGCACATCGTGGAGAAATCACTTATCCTCCATTTCTGCAGCACGTTGGAGGGAACGAGCACAAATCACTTTTATGGAAATCGACTCAGTTTATGTTCCTGGGAGACCAGAA
>SSNP01000426.1:68980-132598 GCA_006937955.1 Pachypanchax playfairii | reverse complement strand
AACAGGAGGAGATCCTTCCCGTCCACAGCTAGAACCCTCTAGAGGAGATCCTTCCCGTCCACAGCTAGAACCCTCTACAGGAGATCCTTCCTGTCCACAGCTAGAACCCTCTACAGGAGATCCTTCCTGTCCACAGCTAGAACCCTCTACAGGAGATCCTTCCCGTCCACAGCTAGAACCCTCTAGAGGAGATCCTTCCTGTCCACAGCTAGAACCCTCTACAGGAGATCCTTCCTGTCCACACCTAGACCCCTCTACAGGAGATCCTTCCTGTCCACACCTAGAACCCTCTACAGGAGATCCTTCCTGTCCACAGCTAGAACCCTCTACAGGAGATCCTTCCCGTCCACAGCTAGAACCCTCTACAGGAGATCCTTCCTTTCCACAGCTAGAACCATCTACAGGAGATCCTTCCCGTCCACAGCTAGAACCCTCTACAGGAGATCCTTCCTGTCCACAGCTAGAACCCTCTACAGGAGATCCTTCCCGTCCACAGCTAGAACCCTCTACAGGAGATCCTTCCCGTCCACAGCTAGAACCCTCTACAGGAGATCCTTCCTGTCCACAGCTAGAACCCTCTACAGGAGATCCTTCCTGTCTACAGCTAAAACCCTCTACAGGAGATCCTTCATGTCCACAGCTAGAACCCTCTAGAGGAGATCCTTCCCGTCCACAGCTAGAACCCTCTACAGGAGATCCGTCCTGTCCACAGCTAGAACCCTCTACAGGAGATCCTTCCTGTCCACAGCTAGAACCCTCTAGAGGAGATCCTTCCTGTCCACAGCTAGAACCCTCTACAGGAGATCCTTCCTGTCCACACCTAGAACCCTCTACAGGAGATCCTTCCTGTCCACACCTAGAACCCTCTACAGGAGATTGTTCTTGTCTACTGCTAGAACCCTCTACAGGAGATTCTTCCTGTCTACAGCTAGAACCCTCTACAGGAGATGCTTCCTGTTCACAGCTAGAACCCTCTACAGGAGATCCTTCCTGTCCACAACTAGAACCCTCTACAGGAGATGCTTCCGGTCTACAGCTAGAGCCCTCTACAGGAGATCCTTCCTGTCCACAGCTAGAGCCCTCTACAGGAGATCCTTCCTGTCCACACCTAGAACCCTCTACAGGAGATCCTTCCTGGCCACAGCTAGACCCCTCTACAGGAGATCCTTCCTCTCCACAGCTAGAACCCTCTAGAGGAGATGCTTCCCGTCCACAGCTAGAACCCTCTACAGGAGATCCTTCCCGTCCACAACTAGAACCCTCTACAGGAGATGCTTCCTGTCCACACCTAGACCCCTCTACAGGAGATCCTTTCTGTCCACACCTAGACCGCTCTACAGGAGATCCTTCCCGTCCACAGCTAGAACCCTCTACAGGAGATCCTTCCTGTCCACAGCTAGAACCCTCTACAGGAGATCCTGCCCGTCCACAGCTAGATCCCTCTACAGGAGATCCTTCCTGTCCACACCTAGAACCCTCTACAGGAGATCCTTCCTGTCCACACCTAGAACCCTCTACAGGAGATCCTTCCTGTCCACACCTAGATCCCTCTACAGGAGATCCTTCCTCTCCACAGCTAGAACCCTCTAGAGGAGATCCTTCCTGTCCACAGCTAGAACCCTCTACAGGAGATCCTTCCCGTCCACAGCTAGAACCCTCTACAGGAGATCCTTCCCGTCCACAGATAGAACCCTCTACAGGAGATCCTTCCCATCCACACCTAGAACCCTCTACAGGAGATCCTTCCTGTCTACACCTAGAACCCTCTACAGGAGATCCTTCCTGTCCACACCTAGAACCCTCTACAGGAGATCCTTCCTGTCTACAGCTAGAACCCTCTACAGGAGATCCTTCCCGTCCACAGCTAGAACCCTCTAGAGGAGATCCTTCCCGTCCACAGCTAGAACCCTCTACAGGAGATCCTTCCCCTCCACGCCTCGCATCCTCTACAGGAGATCCTTCCTGTCTACAGCTAGAACCCTCTACAGGAGATCCTTCCTGTTCACAGCTAGAACCCTCTACAGGAGATCCTTCCTGTCTACAGCTAGAACCCTCTACAGGAGATCCTTCCTGTCCACAGCTAGAACCCTCTACAGGAGATCCTTCCCGTCCACAGCTAGAACCCTCTAGAGGAGATCCTTCCCGTCCACAGCTAGAACCCTCTACAGGAGATCCTTCCTGTCCACAGCTAGAACCCTCTACAGGAGATCCTTCCCGTCCACAGCTAGAACCCTCTACAGGAGATCCTTCCCGCCCACAGCTAGAACCCTCTGGAGGAGATCCTTCCTGTCCACACCTAGAACCCTCTACAGGAGATCCTTCCTGTCCACAGCTAGAACCCTCTAGAGGAGATCCTTCCCGTCCACAGCTAGAACCCTCTACAGGAGATCCTTCCCGTCCACAGCTAGAACCCTCTAGAGGAGATCCTTCCCGTCCACAGCTAGAACCCTCTACAGGAGATCCTTCCCGTCCACAGCTAGAACCCTCTACAGGAGATCCTTCCCGTCCACAGCTAGAACCCTCTACAGGAGATCCTTCCTGTCCACAGCTAGAACCCTCTACAGGAGATCCTTCCTGTCTACAGCTAGAACCCTCTACAGGAGATCCTTCCCGTCCACAGCTAGAACCCTCTACAGGAGATTGTTCTTGTCCACAGCTAGAACCCTCTACAGGAGATCCTTCCTGTCTACAGCTAGAACCCTCTACAGGAGATCCTTCCTGTCCACAGCTAGAACCCTCTAGAGGAGATCCTTCCTGTCCACAGCTAGAACCCTCTACAGGAGATCCTTCCTCTCCACAGCTAGAACCCTCTAGAGGAGAACCTTCCTGTCCACAGCTAGAACCCTCTACAGGAGATCCTTCCTGTCCACAGCTAGAACCCTCTACAGGAGATCCTTCCTGTCCACAGCTAGAACCCTCTACAGGAGATCCTTCCCGTCCACAGCTAGAACCCTCTAGAGGAGATCCTTCCTGTCCACAGCTAGAACCCTCTATGGCTCCCTGAAGAATAACTGAGCTACAATAACACTTGAATTTCCCTTCGGGGATTAATAAAGTATTTTTGATTTGATTTTGGTATACAGACGTTTTTTATAAGCGAGTTGAAGTTACAATTGGAGACTGAAAAGTAAAAGAAAGTATTTATTAATTTTTACCTTCTTATTTGCGACCCTTGCAGCTTGACGCTCCTCATCACGATGTGCGTCTTCAGATGAAAGTGTTTCCAACAAAGGTCCTCTCGCACTGGATCGTCTCCTTCCAACACTGAGATTTCACAGTTTTAGCTGTTGCTTTTCTGCCCGTTACATATTCTGTATCGGAGCCTACAATGCTATCCTCTTGGGCACTCTAAGTTGAAAAAACAGAATAAGTTAAAAGCATGAATGTTACATAAAAGCTTTAAAATTAAGCTCATTTACATGGAGACTGATAGCCTGGAAATAACTTTAAAATTAACTGTTTTTGTCTATCTTATCACTTACCGGTGATTCTGCCATGTTACGGTACTTGAATGAACTGCGTACCGGTGTTTGACACTCTTTCGTCGTCTGAGGATTCCAAACCTTGGGGGCGTGGCTTAGGACTTCTACCTGACGGGAGGGGCGAGAGTTCCGTGACTTTGTTTACATTTAATAAAATTCTAAACCAGGCAATTTGAAATCGGGTATATCAGCTACACAGACACAGACACAGAGGTTCCCGAGCAGTCCTTGAAGACAGCATTTATCGTGACGTCACCTGCTTAGTTACCAACGCTGCTCAGCTAAGTTTTTCTCAAAAGTTTCGCAGGTGATGTTTTTATAACTATTAATAACATAAAATCTAAAGGATATAAGGAAAAGACACAGATGGCGGATGAAACCGGTTCCGTAACCCAAGAGAAGCTTTTATATCTGACACAGATTCGATACTTAGAGGAGCAGCTGGAGAGGTGAGAGTGCTCATCTCTTCAAAACATAAAGCCAATTATTTCACTACTTTAAAGCAGTTAATTAATCTTAAAAAAATAAAACAGATTGTAGCGCTTCTGCCATACTGACAAAAAATATCAGTTGATGCCATGTTGATAATTATTACCAGTTTTAACTGGTAATTTATCAGAGTTTTCCCAGGAGATAATCCCCACCCACCGTTAGCCGGTGGTGTCATAAATTAACCAAAAAAAGTACATTTAAAATCATTTTTTATAGATCGCGACATCCCGTTGGTTGATTTTCTTGAATGAGAGTTAATCCAATAAAACCGCAAAGGTGGAAACAGGACGCAGAAAAACTGCGAGAAAAAGGGCTGAAATGACGCAGTAAAATGTGCTAAACTTACTGATGTGTTTGACAGCACAAATTTGAAAAGTTCACCCAGCAGCACAAAACAGTTTAATAACGTTTTCCAAACGCTGATCTTAAACGTTGAAATAATGTTTATATCCCACCTAAAATGAAAACTGAAACGTTTTTCCAGACATTTTAATAACGGCTTTTTAAATGTTTTATAAATGTTGAAGTTAAACATTTTCTTGCAGAGTTTTCCAGTAAAAACAAAACAAAGATGTGTGTAACTGGAATCTTTTATTTAAAATATGTACGTAACTTTATGTAATTGGATATTTTCCCACCTCCTTGATGAAAAGGGACATTCTGTAGATTTTTCTTCAAGGATTTTGCCGCCACATCCTCCATGGTCCTGCCTTTCTGTATCAGGACAGCATCCTGCCATAAAAACAGTTTTTCTGAGTTTTATGTTAAATATTTTAGCTCCACAGGTGTTCTTGGTTTCGTATTGGGTGTGAAACTGACACAATAACTTCTCTTTCAGTTTTTATCACTTAAACGATGCAGGTGGTGATAAAACCCGAGTTCACCCGATTTCAAAAAGCCTATCATTGTGACATCATATTAGCTGCTAATGTGCATTTACATTGTATTCATCGTTTTTATTGTTGACAAACAAACCACATCCACCCCCCACACCAGGGACAGACTGGGACTAAAAAACAGCCCTGGACTTTGACTAGGCCCGGCCCAAAGTAATCGGTGCGCGGAAATTCAGCAGCAACAATATGTGACTTATGCTATCAAACCATCAAAAAGATGTTGACTATATGTTGTATTAAAAGCTTATTATTCTAGATTAACTTGAATACTCACATAGAAATGGAGGTGTCAACATACTGCAAAACCTCTGGCTGAACCAATACTAAACGGTTATCTGAAACACAACACAGTACTGTATGAGTGATGATAAATCACAAGGTAAAGAGGTTTTAGTTTGCAGATTAACTTGAATACTCACATAGAAAAGAAGAAAGCACAGAATTGATTATATAACATGGTGCACAAATAATACCATATCTAAATGAAAATGCACCATTATAAATGTAACTACTGTATTTAAAATCTTCAAAGTTTGTATCCATTAACTGTAATACTACTACCAACCTTTTTATGTAAAAGCACAACATATTTCTTAATATTAACTACTGCATGTGGCCTTTTACAGCTAAAATGTTGAAGTTTAGCTGTTTTAACTGTAATCATAAAAAAATGCAACCTAAATATGAATTTCTAACATCAACCTTAACAAATAACTGTTTCTCCTCTTACGATATGTTCCATATTTACTTGCCCTGGATCTGCCTGTAGAACCAGCTCATCTTTCTGTCCCTCATAACTGCTGGCATGTTGCTGTGTAGCTGTCTGCTGGACTTCTTCACTGCTGTGAGGTGCTGGTGCTGCTGGCTGTCCTGCTAAATATGTCAGTTAGTTTGTGACATTTAGAGGCTTCAGCATCTAATGCCCGCAATTTTTTTCTCTTGCCCTCTCAGCCCCACCCCTTTCTTTCCTTTTTTAACTTTCGGCGGGTTTTGCAACATTTCTTTCCACCGTCTTTGCATCCTCCTCCACTTCTTCTTCTCCTTGCCTGGCAGCCACAGCCAATACAGGTCGCATCCAACTCAGAGGTACAGTGCTGCCACCTAGAGTGCTGGAACATGAAAGAGATTTGTGGGGGGGGAAAAACAGGTGATGAAAGCGTGCGTAGAGAGTGGTGGGCCGGCCCATCGGCCGTCCTGTAGTACCGGCCGTTCTGTGATTCTCCAGAATCCACAGATGGCCAGTCCACCTCTGCCCCACACTTTTGAAAAGCTTGCTATGTTGTTGACTATGAAGGTAAGAACACCTGTGGAGCTAAAATATTCAACAGAAACCGCAGAAAAAACATTTTTAATTGAAGGGCCTCTTTAATACTATCATGATCCTCCAGGTTTCTGACTCAATAATTAATATGATGATCAGTTATCAATCAATAACTAACGGAGACTTAGATCTACTGAAATGTAGCCTATCCTTTAACTCATTCAGTGCCACTTTCAGATTTCATATCCCCCTCAGTACCAGAGATATTTAGCATTTTTACTGTTTTTAAAGACCCACAGAATATTTTCTCCCATAACTATGTGAATTCTGAAACCATCAGAACAAAATTTAGTCTTTCTTCTTTCAGCAGCAAAAATCTGTTTCTACCTCTTTCTGTTATTTAGTAATCTACAGTAAAAAAGAGGAACTTTTATGAAAATCCACACGTTTCAGGACTAAAAGCCACTGTCCTCATTAGTGATGGCCGGGAGGATCACCAGTCGTACAACAGGTCGGGTGTACATCCGGCCCTTGACTTGAACATCCGCAGACCTGATGTGTCCATCCGGACTGGGGTGAATCTTGATGATACGCCCAATCGGCCAGAGAGCCCTGGGCAACTGTGGATCCACGATCATAACGACAGTCCCATCTTTCAGGTCATCCGTAGAGGTTTGCCATTTCTGGCGGGGTTGAAGAGCTGGTAATGACAAACAAATAAATCGGGGCCAGAAATGGTCAGCAAGCACTTGTGCATGCCTCCACCATTGATGACTTAGTAGCTCATCGTTGGAGTAAACTGCCTGAGGCAATAATCCATCCGGCCGCCCCATGATCAGGCAGTTTGGTGTCACCAGGTCTGGATCTCTCACATCAGCTGAAACATAGCCAAGCGGCTTCGAGTTGAGGATCCTCCACCGGTACAGTCCGGAGGACCTCTTCAGTGACAGATTGTGCCCCAACTGTAGCATACAGTGCCGTCTTCACAGAGCAGATTTCCCGCTCCCATTAAAGTGAAACTGGATCTTGTGTGGAGCCAGCAGCTTCTGAAGCTCCAACGACATGGCCAAGAATGCTTCCCTCAGCTCCGCATCTCCTCCTCTGAAGTTTGTTCCTTGGTCTGAGTAAATCTCCGTGGGTGTCCCTCTCTGAGAAATAAACCTATGCAGTGCCATCAAAAAGGAGTCTGTGTCAATGGAGGTCAGTACATCCAGATGTACAGCTCTAACAGTCATACATTTAAATATGATCCCCCATCTTTTCTCCAAACGACGGCCTATTTTGACTTCAAAGGGCCCAAAGCAGTCAGTTCCAGAGGAATAAAAGGCTGGTTTAAAGAGGCGGAGACGAGCTACTGGCAGATCAGCCATCTTAGGCACAGTAGGTCTCGCCCTCAATCTCTGGCACTCTGTACAAGTCCGCTGAAAGCAACGAACTGCTTCGCTGCCTTTCAGGATCCAATAACTGCGCCTCAGCTGTGCAAACACTCACTCTGGTCCAGGGCGCCGCAACTGACTGTCACAGTTCTGTATGATTAATCTGGTGGTTGGATGAGAGGAGTCAAGAACCAATGGGTGAAGGCTGGCATAGGGTAGGTCTTCCGCACGACATAGACGACCACCTACTCTTATCAGCTCGTAGCTTTCATCCAGCTCTGGAGACAGTGTTAAAAGACGACTACTCCACTGAACCAGTTTCCCTGCCTTAAGAAGCTTGAAGTCGTCGAGGAAGCTTTCTTGATGGGCTCTCTTAATGATGAGCATCTCGGCTTGCCGGTAATCATCGGCAGTAGGACAATTATTTTTGCACTGTTTTGTCTAGCAGCTCTCGCCATGTATCACACCGACTCAAGTGAGAGGTAGGTGTCGATGTGGTCCCGCAGAAGGTTATTTTCCTGAGCTCAGTTGAGTCTGGGGTGATTTCAGATCCAGTTGTGGGGTCCTTCGGCCATTGCTCCCATTCTAAATGCAGGAGGTGGACCCTGACTCCATCGGTTTGGCTTGGTTAACTCCTGCAGGGTCTTGCCGCGTGTTATGTCGTCGGCAGGGTTTTGGGCCGATTCTACATAACGCCAGTTGTGAGGTTGAGTCAACTCCTGAATTTCTGCAATGCGGGCACCCACAAAGACCTTGAAATGGCACAACTCAGATCGTAACCAGGTAAGGACTGTTGTAGAGTCCGTCCACAGTACTGTCCGCTCAATCTGCAGGGAAATCTCACTCTCTAGTAGCTTCGAAAGCTGAGCTCCCATGAGTGCTGCACATAACTCTAGCCTTGGAATGGAATGCAAGCATTTGGGAGCTACTCTAGAGTGGGCCATAACGAAGGACACATGTGTTTCATCCCTCTCCCCTTTCATTTTAAAATATGCAACTGCACCATAGGCTTACAAAACACATGTAACTCTCTCTCTTTCACATCCATTGTTGCGTTTGTGGGTAAATATGGTCTGGGAAGATGGACTTCAGGAAGGAACTCGAGCTCTCTCTCCCAACTTTCCCACTGTTCCAAGAGATCAGGTGGCAGATGGGGGTCATCCCAGCCTCGGTTCTTATCCCACAGACGTCTGACCAGCATCTTAGCCCTGGTTGTGTATGGTAGCAGGAACCCAAACGGATCATATTGGCTGGCCAGTACACAGTAGATGTTACGCATAGTGGGAGCTCCATACTGGACTGGGCGGTGTTTATAGCCAATCATGTCTGCAGCAAAGTGCCAGCTAAGACCCAGTGTTGGTTCTGGACTCTCTGTTTTACTCACTGCAACCCAGAGCTCTGCACTGTTGGACCGATCTTCTTCAGGTAAGTGATTAATGACGAATGACTGGTTGATAGCCCATTGCCGAAGGACAAATCCAGCTGACGACAGGAGAGTTCTGAGCTGATCCACTAGCTCTCTGGCTGCTGTGGTGGTTGGCACACTGTGAAGACAGTTATCAACATAGAAACATCTCTCTATAGAAGTCCTCACCTCATCCCCAGGCTGTCTGTGGTCTTTGATGTGGCGTTGGAGAGCAAATATGGCACAACATGGGCTGCAGGTGGTGCCAAAGGGTAACACTTGCCACTCAAATACCACAGGTGGTTCATCCTGCTGCAGGTTACACCAGAAAACCTGCAGAAGAGGGCGATCTTCAGTTAGTAGACCGACTTGGTGGAACATCGCTCTGAACATCTCTCCACTGACTGCCACAGCATGCTCTCGGAACCGTAAAAGGACACCAAGCAGGGATGCACCCAGGGTTGGGCCAGGAAGGACGAAATCGTTCAGGGTTTGACCTTGATTTTGAAAAGAGCAGTTAAACACTATTCTATGCTTGCCATTGTGGCTGATGAGATGGTGGGGAATATACCATGCTTCATCTCCCTTCTTTGTCTCTCTGGGTCCTTCTTGAGCACATACCCAGCCTTTACCAGTTTATCAATTTCTGACTGGTATATCTCCGCTTTAGTGGGATCTTTGCAAAGCCTTTTCTCAACACCTCTTAGACTCAGCATGACAGTTTCAGGTGTGGCTTCCAGATGTGGCATATCCTTGTGGCGTAGAAGTGGGGTGGCATAGCGTAATATGCCATCCACCTGAACCCTGGTTGTTTTGCTTTCCAGAAGGCTCAGAGCCTGATTACCTTGCTTTGAGTGGGTCACTGTTTTATCACTCCTGAGAGAAACGATATCTGCTCTCCAGAGCTTCTCCACATGCCTCATTAACTCACTCACTTGAGGGGGAACAGATGTGAGCAGGCACTGCTGGGACGTTTCTTGCTGATGCATGATACTGGAGGGACCTTGTAATGTCCATCCTAACCTGGTATGGACAGCAGTTGGGCCCCCTGGGGGTCCCAGACAGACAGGCTCTGTTGGAGTGATGAGGTGAGGTTGATCACTACCTATCAGCAGCAGAGGTTTTATTTTCTTAAACTGCTGAATAGGTAAGCCTGTTAGATGCTTATACTTCTGCTTAAGTGAGTCAATGGAATAGGTGTGGTCTGCCAGGTCAATCCGTTCAGTGGTGAATGCATTATGGATGCGGTACCTATTTCTCTGCCTGGCTCTGGGGGAGATGGTAAAGGAGACAGAGAATCCATTTAGTGTTTGGACATCCTGTCGGATGGTCCGTAAAGGCAAAGATTCTGGTGTGCCTTGAAGTCCCAGCTTCTGAGCTGCTGCGGGCAGGAGCATGCTTCTTTCTGAGCCATCATCTAATACTGCGTATGTATCCAGGCTTCAGCCACCAGCCTAGCATCCTCCAGTTTCAGGTGGACAAACTTGATATTTGAAGAGCTCTGGGCTGTCAGGTGGTAGTAAAGTCTCCAGAGCCATCTTTACTTGGGCAAACTCACCAGGGTCCCAATGAAACAGGTTTGGGATGGTGGGACGTGGACCGTGATAGGCTGTATCTGTGCTGAAACTCTGATAAGGTAAACCAGTGCTTAGATCGGTTCTTTGGCGGTTCTGGTTGTTGAAGAGCTGGCTGAGAGGAAGGGAAGCAGTTGGATTGTTCATCGTCCTGTAGTCTGTTGTGGAGCTGAATCTCAGGACAGGTAGAGCTGGAGAAGGAAGTGGTGCATGCTGCACTGGAGTTGGTGGTGCAGCCTGACTGCTGGCTTGGAAATTACTCTTTCCCTGTTGCGCTGCTAGTTGAGCTGATGACGGACTCTGTTCAAGGCAGAGAGCCTCACCTTTCAAAATCTGCAGCTCACTCATCATTCTTTCCAGACGTTCCAGGATAGGCTGATTGCTGCATTCCTCTTCTTCTGTCACGGGTGATGGTTGCCAGTCCTCCTCCTCACGGATTAGGGGATCATATTGCTTGGTACGTGCAGTTTCTTCACGCCGTTCGTGTTGAACCTCACGGGCAGCACTCATTAATTGCAACATGTCACTCTGCATAGCTCGTAAACCTGCCAGGTCTGCTGAAAGGTGTTTCTGTGACTGCTGAAGGACAGCTCTAAAGTTCAAGGACTGTAAGGCACTGATCATAATTGACACAGCTCTCAACCCAGAGTGTCAGCCAGAACACTACTCGGGCCAGGACTCAGCTCAGGATACGTTCGTTGTTCATGAGAGGTAAGTGCAAGAAGGATGAGACAACACAGGCTCCTTTAACTTCTCTGTATTCTCGGTTTGAAGCAGTTTACAGAAACTGGCTTTATGCACATGGAAGAGCCGGTGGGCTACATATGGAGCAAGGTGTTCAGGTTTGTATATGACATGATTGGCTATATGTAGGGACAAAAGGTACGCTGAACAGAAAATCATCAGAACATAACATTACAACTCAAAACTATCTCTAACTTATATAACTCCGGAGGCCTTTTGTACAAGTACTTTTGATAGTTTATTTTGTCTAAAAAGAGTCATTTATAGACAATTTCAACATTTGAATAAAATATAAGAAAAAAAGCAGCAAATTTCTGTGCTTGTCACATGTTTAGGTAAATGTAAATTCTCTGAGAGCAGCTTCCTTCCAGATTGTAAAGCCTACAATGTCTTCCTCCTGTAGATATCAGCTGACATGTGAGGAGCTGGAAACACAGAATGAAGAGCTTCGATCTGAGTACAACATTCTGAAGATCAAGAAGACAGAGAGGACTGAGCATCTGGAAGAGCTTGTCTGTGTAAAAGAGAAAAAGATGGATGAGTTATTGGAAGAGCTGAAGAACCTGCCGCTGATGGGTGAACAGTATAGAGAAGCTCTGCAGCTTCTGTACAACCAGCAGGAGATAATAGACGACCTTGAGTCACGACACCTGGAACTGGGTATGACTCAGACACTTCATCAGCTTCAACAAAAACAATTGAGTCTACAGTCATATGCGAGGGTAGTGCAGGACAGATGGGTTCCGTGTGGGGCGGAGTCACATCAGGGATCAGCTCTGAGTCACTTCCTTTTTGAAAGGTGATGGACAGTTGACAGGTTTGAGGTTCGAGGTGAAAATAGTCGGGCAGCATATAGCGATGGGTGATCGCCCTTCATTCGATACCCGGTGCTGGCAATCTACGTCGAAGTATCCTTGGGCAAGATACTGAACCCTGCAACTGCCCCCCGGGTGCTGTTCAAGATGGCTGCCCTCTGCTCCTCACCTCACGGTGAGGATGGGTCAAATGCAGAGACACAAGGGATTAATATAGGAAATAAATATTTAAAAAAAAATAGCAATGAAGGTAAGACAGAATACATGACAGGTTTAACAGTGGAGCAGCAGAAAGTCGAGGTCTTCCCAGCCCAAACCAGATGTTAATACATGTATGTCACATCAAGGTTCAAGGTTTGCTTTATTAATCCCCAAAGGGGAAATTAGATTGTCATGGACATATAAAAAACACACTCACGCTGGACTCTACAGACCACAACCAAAGTTAAATATCAATATCAAATATAAAATCATACAAAGTTATTATAAAAATGCACAGCAGCAGGAACTAGAAAAATTGCATTTCCTGCAGAAATACAGTGTGTGTGCTGGTAGCTGAAAAAAATGAGTGAAATGCAGCTGAAAAAATTGAATTTAGTTTCTAAGTTGAAGAGAAATGAAATAGTTAAAGAGTTGAAAAAGTTAAAGAAAGTTTAATGATTTGAACATTTTTCAATGTATTTCAAAAAATGGGGCAAAAAAGGGCGCAAATAGTTTAATAACTTTAAAAACTGAAGAGATATCAATATCAAAAGTCATAGCCGTAATGTCCTAAAAGAGCTTAAGAGTTTAATAGTTGAACAGTTTATATCGGCCAAAAATTGAAAGAGTAGCGTGCCAAAAACCGTACGGAAGAATAAGAATAATAAAGATAAACAGGAAAACATACAGTGTGAATGCTGGAAGGCATAATAATAAGAGTTTCTGAAACATCCAGTTGAACAATGGGGCGTTATCATTTGCCGGAGTTCATTAAAAACACCGTGGAAAGGGTGGTCCTTGAGAGACAGCACAGTGTTACGTTTACTCATCATCCTTTTGTCCATGATGATGTCCACTGAGTCCAGACTTAGTCCAACCACTGAGCCGGTCTTTTTGACCAGTTTGTTGAGTCTGTTTTTGTCCTCAACAATGAGACTCTGGCCCTCAACACAATACAGCATAAACAATACACTGGT
Source organism: Pachypanchax playfairii (assembly GCA_006937955.1). Taxonomy (NCBI): domain Eukaryota; kingdom Metazoa; phylum Chordata; class Actinopteri; order Cyprinodontiformes; family Aplocheilidae; genus Pachypanchax; species Pachypanchax playfairii. The sequence continues at coordinate 119,375 of SSNP01000426.1, read as the reverse complement.
AATAATCCCCTGATAAAACGGAGCCTCCGTTTTATGTTGAAGGATCTCAGCTTCCTAATAAAAAACAGTTTGGATTAAGGCCTTTTTAACAACAGCATCACTGTTTCTTTTCTAGTTGTTGTCAGGTTACACCTCTAAATATTTGTAAGAATGTATTCAGACCAGAAAAGTCCTTTAGTCCGCTTGTTTGGTCCGGACCAAAAGCGGACTTGATTTTTTTCGTTTGGTTCCTATTCAGACTGCACATTTTGTAAACACATCCACGCGTGTGACGATCTGTGCTCCCATTGGATAGGTGTGATTAGGGCGGCACTCAGAGCACAGACCCCGATATGGAGGAAAACATTCCTGCCCTGCATGTCATTGTTCTGTTATTGAGCTGCAAAGCTGAGAGTCAGCAGCAGCTTTAGCGATAACGGCAATGAACACCTTATTTTTCCTACAGTAGCTCGTTAAGCATAACCCCCAGAAGCATTAGCAGAGAGGTGCAGGTTTTCCCTGAACTCATCGCGTCACACAAGAAGAGATTCACAGCTGCTGCGCAGCTCGTTTGGGGGAGAAGTTCTCTGCTCTCCCACCTGTGTCTGTGTTCGAGCGGCAAGTGGAAAACAATCATTTGGGGCGGCTGTGGCTCAGTGGTTAGAGCGGTCGTTCTCCAATTTGAAGGTTGATGGATCGATCCCGGCTTCCACCGCCACATGTCGAAGTGTCCTTGGGCAAGACACTGATCCCCATGTAGCACCCCGACCTGCTGTTGCGTCGTTGCTCCAATAAGCTGTTTATTGATATTAAGCAGGACTTACTGGAAATATTATTAATTAATAATTTCACCTTGTGTCCCCGGACTGTGGCCCTGCTGTGAGTCGCTGATTGATGCGCTGCTGAGGTCGGAAAAAAAAATGCATTGCCATGGTAACGCTCCTGGTGGAGGTAGAAAGTCGCATAAATCCTGCAGTTGTTTCCGATCGAAACTGGTTCTTATTCAGACCTGAAGCGATCCGCACCTGAGTTCGTTTGGAAGCGGACCGAGACCACCTGAAAAAGTAGGTCTCGGTCCGGTTCTTTGGTCCGCACCAGAGTTCGCTTGTGCGCATTCAGACCTGCACGGAAGGTGCGGACCAGCGCTTCAAGCGAACTCTGGTCCGCTTAAAGTGGACCAAACAGTGCAGGTCTGAATAAACCCTAAATTTCAACAACTTCAATAGGTTGTCTTTTAATAATCACTGGAGAGAATGTTTGTTTTTTCTGTCTGAAATCAGTAATAATCTCTTGTGTTTTGCCAACATTAAGTTGTAAAAAATTCTCATCACACCACCGAACAAAGGAATTAACTTCCTCCCTGTAAGCCTGGTCATCACCTCGAGAGATCAGGCCCAACAGCGCAGTGTCATCAGAAAACTGACAAGCTGAGAAACTCTGTCTACAGTCTACTGTGTACAACATAAGCAGGAAAGGTGTCAGGGTTCTGTGGAGTTTTTTCTTTCTCCCCTGTTCCTCAGTGTTTTCAGGTGTGAGCTGTGTCTAGTCTCTTTGTGTTTACTCTGGTATGGTCCTGTGCTTCCTGTTCTCCATGTGTGTCAGCTGCAGCTTGGTTCCCTCAACTCCAAGCGAGCTTAACAAATTGAGGCTTCCGGAAAAAAGCCTTGCTTGACTTAGCTAAACATCTCACACCTGGCTCAGTCGGTTACACGAATGATGCTCAGGTGAATTCAATTCTCACTAACTCAAGCGGCGCTCACCAAGCCAGGCTGAGGCGCGTTCACGCGACTTTAAAACCAGCCCCAGTTAATCAATGCTGGATACCTGAGAATGAAGAGAAGGAAAGAACCGCGTTCTTCTCCCAGGCGGAGCAAAAATTATTAATTAATACATATGAAGACTACAAGACTTTACTTAAATATTACTTAAATAATACTGCTGGGTGTTGCGCTACATGCAGTGGCGCTAATCCACCACATCATTACTTGTCAAACACCGACACAAAATGCAGAAGAAGCCGAACGAAAAGAGGACGTACTATGTGACATCATACGGCCTGTCCAATCAGAGAGATGAAGCTAGAATAAGCCTCAACATTAGCCTGCAAGGGAGCAGGCTAGTCCAACAGCATATGTTGCCATGGTGAACGAGTGAGGCCTTCAGCCTCCTACATGGAACCGGAGTTGAGAAATTTAAGCCAGGATTGGCCTGATAAGCCTGCTGTAAATATCATTCTACACATTTATGAATGTAATAGCAGCTTGTGATCTATTCCCAAGGTGGTGCAGACCCCCCCTTTACCCCCCTGTGCTCAACTACTCGGGAGAAACATCAATATAATCTCACCCACAAACACACTAGAAACATTTAGGAAAAGCAGTAGTTGGTGTTTGGACCACACCAGGTTCCTCTGATCGCTGTATGTTAATCAACATCTCAGAGTGGAGTCTGAAGATGTCTTTACTGCGGCTCAACAATATATTTTTTACCTATTCGGCTCATATTTGAAGCTCCAATGGCTCGAAATTCATTTTCTGTTTGCGCCTTTCTTTTGGCACACGCAATTTTGCACTCTTTGGAATGTTGATAAATCAGCCCAGAGACGAGTCTGAGAAAACATAAGTTGTAATAAAAATGTCAAGATTTCTCTTTATAACATATTTGTATAGTAAAAGATAATTCTAAGTTAATGTTTACAGCTGACCCTCCAAAATAAAAGTCCCAGTATTCTGTTTGTTCGTATCTGTCATGCTCTAAAAGGTTCGACCCAATCGCAGAACTCACACATACACACTCGCGCGCGCACACCAAGCTCAGGTGTAAAAGTGAACAGGTTTATTTACAGTGTATACAGTGAGTGAAAATGTGCAAGATGCCTGGAGCTCAGGTTCTGCGGGGAAGAGGAACAGTTAGTGGAGGTCCAATTGGCAACGGGTGAATGTGCACAGAGGTAGCAGGTGAACTCACGGTGAGGCAGGATGATCAGCATGAGAGGAGGACAGGTCCAGTGAGGAGGCAGTGCAGGTGGATCCAGGGAGGTGTGTCGAGTGAGCGGAGGTGCCAGAGAGTGGGCAGGCAGGTGGTAACGTGCTGGAAAGCAGGCTGATGTTTCCTCAGAGAGCCATCCACAGGGAACACGCAGCACAGGAGGAGTGGGAGTGTTTAGGTAAGATCCTGGAGATGAACAGGTTACATCAGCACAGCCGCTAAAACGCCAGACAAACACTTATTATAAAAGTCGGAAGGTGGTTCTGTTCATTACCACTTAGGTTAACAACTGGTTGTCTGGCAGCAGCTCCCGCTCCTCATCAGCCTGATGATTTCCACCTGTTGGCAATCACCAGCCTGCTCCAACTCTCCAGCGCAGATCTAATCCTGAGAAGATGACTCACTCCACACAAAACACACAGCTGCCAAAACACTGGACATGACAGTATCACTTTGTTGTTCTGCTGTATGGAAAGAAGCTTCTGTACATTCCTGTGTTGAGGATGTTTAGTTAGTTTCTCTAAGTTAATGCTGTTCAGAGATGCAGTGATGATTTCCAACCGCTTGCAGCCCGCGTGCAGTTCGTGCACCACGCTTACATCAGCTGGTAATATATGTTATATTCCTGGTTATTCTCTTCTCTCCCACCTTCAGCTGCAACGTTGAAGAGTAAAGAGGAGCAGTTGGTTGTTTTGAAGTTGGAGTTATCTACTCAGAGGTCTAAGAGAAAGCAGATCGACGATAAATCAGCAGAGCATGAAGCTTCCATCCACAACCACAGGAGGGCGACAGAGTCCGACATGGAAATGTAAAGTCTGGAACAGGATGAACCCACTGTGGTTCTGTTTGAGTTGGTAGTTGCTTCAGCAAATATTTAACATGTTGGGTTTTTTTTCAACAACAGGTTTAATAAGAATTTGCAGAACCAAACAAAGGTTCTTGTTAAGGTTAAAGCCTCGAAAATTCTAACAAAGGACAGGACTATTGCCAAACATCAGATGGCGCTGGTCCCGGTCCTGTTGGAGATCAGATCCATGCTGCCTGTTGGGATGGATGACCTCCAACACAGGATGGAGGATTTGGAGACCAGCAGATCTGACCTGGTGAAAGAAACTGACACACTGATCCAGCAGATCTCCGTCCTCAAGAAGGTGACAAGAAACAGAAGTGTGAGATTTTGGAACCAGAGACCTGTTGACCTGAGACATAATCCTATAAATATCTGTATTGTCCTAAAACAAGACTTACGCCTCACGACATGAGATTCTTAAAGCTGTTATAAACCTGCATTTAACATTCATTTGATGGCAAAACTCAAGTCTGATCAATGTGAGGGAGAACATCTGATCTACAGGACCTGGTCTACATGGTCTACCCGGTCTACCTGGTTCTGCTGTTCAGTAAGAGATTGACTGTCTCCTGATCTTAAGCAGGTGGACCAGGACAAGCAGACGGTTCAGGAGCTTACTATGAAGCAAGACGAGTATCTCAACACCCTGCGATGCAGACAGGAAGAGGCTGAAGCGCTCAGGTTCTCCTGGTCACATTCATTTAGTGTTCTGCTTTCACACCAGAACCAGACATTTCACTTCACAGTTGGTTTGTATCTTTCATACTGGAGGTAAAGCAGGAGAGTTCAGAGATTTACTCTAGACTGAAACTCAAATCACACTGTTGCCTGTCATGGTGCAGGTGAGAACAGTCAGGTGTGATCTGTTGCATCTGATTCACCTCTAATCTGCTGTTCCTAAGTAAGACTTTAGAAGAACATGAAGAAGAAAATGTGTTAAAGAACCACTGAACCCAACCACTGTCTGTCTGTCTGTCTGCCTGCCTGCCTGCCTGCCTGCCTGCCTGTCTGTCTGTCTGTCTGTCTGTCTGTCTGCCTGCCTGCCTGCCTGCCTGCCTGCCTGCCTGTCTGTCTGTCTGTCTGTCTGTCTGTCTGCCTGCCTGCCTGCCTGCCTGCGTGCCTGTCTGTCTGCCTGCCTGTCTGTCTGTCTGTCTGTCTGTCTGCCTGCCTGCCTGCCTGCCTGTCTGTCTGTCTGTCTGTCTGTCTGTCTGTCTGTCTGTCTGTCTGTCTGTCTTCCTGTCAGTCTGTCTGTCTGCCTGTCTGTCTGTCTTCCTGTCAGTCAGTCTGTCTGTCTGTCTGTCTGTCTGCCTGCCTGCCTGCCTGCCTGCCTGCCTGCCTGCCTGTCTGTCTGTCTGTCTGTCTGTCTGTCTGTCTTCTGTCTGTCTGTCTGTCTGTCTGTCTGTCTGTCTGCCTGCCTGCCTGTCTGTCTGTCTGTCTGTCTGTCTGTCTGTCTGTCTTCCTGTCAGTCTGTCTGTCTGTCTGTCTGTCTGTCTGCCTGCCTGCCTGCCTGCCTGCGTGCCTGCCTGCCTGCCTGCCTGCCTGCCTGCCTGTCTGTCTGTCTGTCTGTCTGTCTGCCTGCCTGCCTGCCTGCCTGTCTGTCTGTCTGTCTGTCTGTCTGTCTGTCTGTCTGTCTGTCTGCCTGCCTGCCTGCCTGCCTGCCTGCCTGTCTGTCTGTCTGTCTGCCTGCCTGCCTGTCTGTCTGTCTGTCTGTCTGTCTGTCTGTCTGTCTGTCTGTCTGTCTGTCTGCCTGCCTGCCTGCCTGCCTGTCTGTCTGTCTGTCTGTCTGTCTGTCTGTCTGTCTGTCTGTCTTCCTGTCTGTCTGTCTGTCTGTCTGTCTGTCTGTCTGTCTTCCTGCCTGCCTGCCTGCCTGCCTGCCTGCCTGTCTGTCTGTCTGTCTGTCTGCCTGCCTGCCTGTCTGTCTGTCTGTCTGCCTGCCTGTCTGTCTGTCTGTCTGTCTGTCTGCCTGCCTGCCTGCCTGCCTGCGTGCCTGCCTGCGTGCCTGCCTGCCTGCCTGTCTGTCTGTCTGTCTGTCTGCCTGCCTGCCTGCCTGCCTGCCTGCCTGTCTGTCTGTCTGTCTGTCTGTCTGCCTGCCTGTCTGTCTGTCTGTCTGCCTGCCTGTCTGTCTGTCTGTCTGTCTGTCTGTCTGTCTGTCTGTCTGTCTGTCTGTCTGTCTGTCTGCCTGCCTGCCTGCCTGCCTGCCTGCCTGTCTGTCTGTCTGTCTGTCTGCCTGCCTGCCTGCCTGCCTGCCTGCCTGTCTGTCTGTCTGTCTGCCTGCCTGCCTGTCTGTCTGTCTGTCTGTCTGTCTGTCTGTCTGTCTGTCTGTCTGTCTGTCTGTCTGTCTGTCTGTCTGCCTGCCTGCCTGCCTGCGTGCCTGCCTGCCTGTCTGTCTACCTGTCTGTCTGTCTTCCTGTCAGTCAGTCTGTCTGTCTGTCTGTCTGTCTGTCTGTCTGCCTGCGTGCCTGTCTGTCTGCCTGCCTGCCTGTCTGTCTGTCTGTCTGTCTGTCTGTCTGTCTGTCTGTCTTACTGTCAGTCTGTCTGTCTGTCTGTCTGTCTGTCTGTCTGTCTGTCTGTCTGTCTTCCTGTCAGTCTGTCTGTCTGCCTCCCTGCCTGCCTGCCTGCGTGCCTGCCTGCGTGCCTGCCTGCCTGTCTGTCTACCTGTCTGTCTGTCTTCCTGTCAGTCAGTCTGTCTGTCTGTCTGTCTGTCTGCCTGCCTGCCTGTCTGTCTGTCTGTCTGTCTGTCTGTCTGTCTGTCTGTCTGTCTGTCTGTCTGTCTGTCTGTCTGTCTGTCTGTCTTCCTGTCAGTCTGTCTGTCTGTCTGTCTGTCTGTCTGTCTGTCTGTCTGTCTGTCTGTCTGTCTGTCTGTCTGTCTTCCTGTCAGTCTGTCTGTCTGTCTTCCTGTCAGTCTGTCTGTCTGTCTGTCTGTCTTCCTGTCTGTCTGTCTGTCTGTCTGTCTGTCTGTCTTCCTGTCTGCCTGTCTGTCTGTCTTCCTGTCAGTCTGTCTGTCTGTCTGTCTGTCTGTTAGCAGATAACTCTTATTGATGGATTTTGATATAATTTTCAGGAAAGGTCAGAAATGACCCGAGGAAGAATGGATTAGATTTTGGGGTGATCCAGATTACCGTCTGGATTTGGTGGAGGTCTGCGCTCTTCAAGTGCTTTTCTAGTTTTATATTGAATTTGGTTGTTAAAGCTGGAGTGCGTAACTTTTACATGTCCGTGGATGTCCGTTTCAGCCAAGCCACTATCATAGGAGATGACACAATGCAGATTAAGCCGATCGGCTCCTCAAACATCTCACGGTATTTTTCAATATATATCATTTTTACTTTGCGTGTCGACTGCGACATTCCCGCGCTGTCGCACATGAAATTACGTCTTTTATGTCACAACAAGAAAAATAATAAGAAATAGAACGCAGTGTCTCGTAGCAGCCGGCAGAACGTGAAGGTCGACATGGCGGAGAATCCAAATAAACAGCCGAGAGACACTTATCGGGAAGTGGATCCTACCACGAAAAAAAAAATAATTCCTGGACGTTCGGCAGAGGGACTATTGGCTAAGAAGGAAAGTGACCGAAGGAGAAGGCAAACGCGAATTTGTATCGGCGTCGCTTTTCCTCGGTGGAGAGAAGAGATCTGGCTGATGTTTAGGGGTGCATAAGTGGTCCGCAGGTCCGCACACACTGTCAAAATATAAAATGCGCACCAGATGAAACCCAGAGCGCCGAAGTTCCAGCTGATCAGCTGATTCTGTCTCTATCTGTGTCAGTTTACCAGTGTAACGGTTTTTCAGTCAGTCAGATCAGTGCAGCTGACTGCAGGATTCTGCATCGTGTCAAAACTGAAAAAATTCACTGAATAAGACAAATAGATCATTGTGGCCCCAACAGCTGACTAATAAATTTCAACACCAAACTGTTAAAAGTAGATTAAAGTGAACAATCAAACCTGTAAACAATCCAACCTGAACTTATTATTTTTTTTTGTGGTAGGATCCACTTCCCGATAAGTGTCTCTCGGCTGTTTATTTGGATTCTCCGCCATGTCGACCTTCACGTTCTGCCGGCTGCTACGAGACACTGCGTTCTATTTCTTATTATTTTTCTTGTTGTGACATAAAAGACGTAATTTCATGTGCGACAGCGCGGGAATGTCGCAAGTCGACACGCAAAGTAAAAATGATATATATTGAAAAATACCGTGAGATGTTTGAGGAGCCGATCGGCTTAATCTGCATTGTGTCATCTCCTCTGATAGTGGCTTGGCTGAAACGGACATTCACGGACATGTAAAAGTTACGCACTCCAGCTTTAAGGGAAAAACAGACTTTCAAGAGCATCAGATTTATTACCAAGAATCTTCTTACCAACAAACATAATGTTCTTGTTTTTTGTGATGTGTGTACATAAAAATAAGAAGCTTCTATCCTTGCTCAGTGGCTGACTTGTGTATTTGCATACTGCTCTAGTTATCTCTTGGTGTTTTAGGGAGCGTTATGTCAGGCTGTCTGAGGAACACTGTGAAGACGTACCCGACAAAGTAAATCTGGAGGTGGAGCAGCAGGAGCTGATGGTCAGGAGGAGGCAGCTGGAGGATGTGAAGCAGGATGCTGCCATCATCATCAGACACACACAGTTGGTAAAAAGACGTCTATAAGTACAGTTTCTTTGGTTAATATAAAACAGACATGTCCAAAGTCTGACATAAGCTTTAAAGATGCTGTGTGCAGTCGGAAGAGGGAGCTAACAGAATGTAAATGCTCTTCTATTCCAAAGCAGTGCTCTGATAACAGTCAACCACGTGCTGACTCACCCGCAGCGGGTCAACCACGTGCTGACTCACCCTCAGCGGGTCAACCATGTGCTGACTCACCCGCAGCTGGTCAACCACGTGCTGCCTCACCCGCAGCGTGTCAACCACGTGCTGACTCACCCGCAGCGTGTCAACCACGTGCTGACTCACCTCCAGCGGGTCAACCACGTGCTGACTCACCTCCAGCGGGTCAACCACGTGCTGACTCACCCGCAGCGTGTCAACCACGTGCTGACTCACCTCCAGCGGGTCAACCACGTGCTAACCACGTGCTGCCTCACCCGCAGCGTGTCAACCACGTGCTGACTCACCCGCAGCGGGTCAACCACGTGCTGACTCACCTCCAGCGGGTCAACCACGTGCTGACTCACCCGCAGCGTGTCAACCACGTGCTGACTCACCTCCAGCGGGTCAACCACGTGCTAACCACATGCTGACTCACCCGCAGCGGGTCAACCACGTGCTGACTCACCTCCAGCGGGTCAACCACGTGCTGACTCACCTCCAGCGGGTCAACCACGTGCTGACTCACCCGCAGCGGGTCAACCACGTGCTGACTCACCTCCAGCGGGTCAACCACATGCTGACTCACCCGCAGCGGGTCAACCACGTGCTGACTCACCCGCAGCGGGTCAACCACGTGCTGACTCACCCGCAGCGAGTCAACCACGTGCTGACTCACCCCCAGCGTGTCAACCACGTGCTGACTCACCCGCAGCGGGTCAACCACGTGCTGACTCACCCGCAGCGGGTCAGCCACGTGCTGACTCACCCGCAGCAGGTCAGCCACGTGCTGACTCACCCGCAGCGGGTCAACCACGTGGTGACTCACCTCCAGCGGGTCAACCACGTGCTGACTCACCTCCAGCGGGTCAACCACGTGCTAACCACATGCTGACTCACCCGCAGCGGGTCAACCACGTGCTAACCACGTGCTGACTCACCCGCAGCGGGTCAACCACGTGCTGACTCACCCGCAGCGGGTCAACCACGTGGTGACTCACCTCCAGTGGGTCAACCACGTGCTGACTCACCCGCAGCGGGTCAACCACGTGCTGACTCACCTCCAGCGGGTCAACCACTTGCTGACTCACCCGCAGCGGGTCAACCACGTGCTGACTCACCTCCAGCGGGTCAACCACGTGCTGACTCACCTCCAGCGGGTCAACCACTTGCTGACTCACCCGCAGCGGGTCAACCACGTGCTGACTCACCCGCAGCGGGTCAACCACGTGCTGACTCCCCTCCAGCAGGTTAACCACGTGCTGACTCACCTGCAGCGGGTCAACCACGTGGTGACTCACCTCCAGTGGGTCAACCACGTGCTGACTCACCTCCAGCGGGTCAACCACGTGCTGACTCACCTCCAGCGGGTCAACCACGTGCTGACACACCTCCAGCAGGTTAACCACGTGCTGACTCACCCGCAGCGGGTCAACCACGTGCTGACTCACCTCCAGCGGGTCAACCACGTGCTGACTCAGCCGCAGCGGGTCAGCCACGTGCTGACTCACCCGCAGCGGGTCAACCACGTGGTGACTCACCTCCAGCGGGTCAACCACGTGCTGACTCACCCGCCGCGGGTCAACCACGTGCTGACTCACCTCCAGCGGGTCAACCACGTGCTGACTCACCTCCAGCGGGTCAACCACGTGCTGACTCACCTCCAGCGGGTCAACCACGTGCTGACTCCCCCGCAGCGGGTCAACCACGTGCTGACTCACCCCCAGCGGGTCAACCACGTGCTGACTCACCCGCCGCGGGTCAACCACGTGCTGACTCACCCGCAGCGGGTCAGCCACGTGCTGACTCACCCGCAGCAGGTCAGCCACGTGCTGACTCACCCGCAGCGGGTCAACCACGTGGTGACTCACCTCCAGCGGGTCAACCACGTGCTGACTCACCTCCAGCGGGGCAACCACGTGCTGACTCACCCGCAGCGGGTCAACCACGTGCTGACTCACCCGCAGCGGGTCAACCACGTGCTGACTCACCCGCAGCGGGTCAGCCACGTGCTAACCACGTGCTGACTCACCTGCAGCGGGTCAACCACGTGCTAACCACATGCTGACTCACCCGCAGCGGGTCAACCACGTGCTGACTCACCTCCAGCGGGTCAACCACGTGGTGACTCACCTCCAGCGGGTCAACCACGTGCTGACTCACCCGCAGCGGGTCAACCACGTGCTGACTCACCTCCAGCGGGTCAACCACGTGCTAACCACGTGCTGACTCACCCGCAGCGGGTCAACCACGTGCTGACTCACCTCCAGCGGGTCAACCACGTGCTGACTCACCTCCAGCGGGTCAACCACGTGCTGACTCACCCGCAGCGGGTCAACCACGTGGTGACTCACCTCCAGCGGGTCAACCACGTGCTGACTCACCCGCAGCGGGTCAACCACGTGCTGACTCACCTCCAGCGGGTCAACCACGTGCTGACTCACCCCCAGCGGGTCAACCACGTGCTGACTCACCTCCAGCGGGTCAACCACGTGCTGACTCAGCCGCAGCGTGTCAACCACGTGCTGACTCACCCGCAGCGGGTCAACCACGTGCTGACTCACCCGCAGCGGGTCAGCCACGTGCTGACTCACCCGCAGCGGGTCAGCCACGTGCTGACTCACCCGCAGCGGGTCAACCACGTGCTAACCACGTGCTGACTCACCCGCAGCGGGTCAACCACGTGCTGACTCACCCGCAGCGAGTCAACCACGTGCTGACTCACCCGCAGCGGGTCAACCACGTGCTGACTCACCCCCAGCGGGTCAACCACGTGCTGACTCACCCGCAGCGGGTCAACCACGTGCTGACTCACCTCCAGCTGGTCAACCACGTGCTGACTCACCTCCAGCGGGTCAGCCACGTGCTGACTCACCCGCAGCGGGTCAACCACGTGCTGACTCACCTCCAGCGGGTCAACCACGTGCTGACTCACCTCCAGCGGGTCAACCACGTGCTGACCCACCTCCAGCGGGTCAACCACGTGCTGACTCACCCGCAGCGAGTCAACCACGTGCTGACTCACCCGCAGCGGGTCAACCACGTGCTGACTCACCCGCAGCGGGTTAACCACGTGCTGACTCACCTCCAGCGGGTCAACCACGTGCTGACTCACCTCCAGCAGGTCAACCACGTGCTGACTCACCCGCAGCGGGTCAACCACGTGCTGACTCACCTCCAGCGGGTCAACCACGTGGTGACTCCCCTCCAGCGGGTCAACCACGTGCTGACTCACCCGCCGCGGGTCAACCACGTGCTAACCACGTGCTGACTCACCCGCAGCGGGTCAACCACGTGCTGACTCACCCGCAGCGGGTCAACCACGTGCTGACTCACCCGCAGCGGGGCAACCACGTGCTGACTCACCCGCAGCGGGTCAACCACGTTCTGACTCACCTCCAGCGGGTCAACCACGTGCTGACTCACCTCCAGCGGGTCAACCACGTGCTGACTCACCCGCAGCGGGTCAACCACGTGCTGACTCACCCGCAGCGGGTCAACCACGTTCTGACTCACCTCCAGCGGGTCAACCACGTGCTGACTCACCTCCAGCGGGTCAACCACTTGCTGACTCACCCGCAGCGTGTCAACCACGTGCTGACTCACCTCCAGCGGGGCAACCACGTGCTGACTCACCTCCAGCGGGTCAACCACGTGCTGACTCACCTCCAGCGGGTCAACCACGTGCTGACGCACCCGCAGCGGGTCAACCACGTGCTGACTCACCCGCAGCGGGTCAACCACGTGCTGACTCACCCTCAGCGGGTCAACCATGTGCTGACTCACCCGCAGCTGGTCAACCACGTGCTGCCTCACCCGCAGCGTGTCAACCACGTGCTGACTCACCTCCAGCGGGTCAACCACGTGCTGACTCACCTCCAGCGGGTCAACCGCGTGCTGACTCACCCGCAGCGGGTTAACCACGTGCTGACTCACCTCCAGCGGGTCAACCACGTGCTGACTCACCCCCAGCGTGTCAACCACGTGCTGACTCACCTCCAGCAGTTCAACCACGTGCTGACTCACCTCCAGCTGGTCAACCACGTGCTGACTCACCCGCAGCGTGTCAACCACGTGCTGACTCACCCGCAGCGGGTCAACCACGTGCTAACCACGTGCTGACTCACCCGCAGCGGGCCAACCACGTGCTGACTCACCCGCAGCGGGTCAACCACATGCTGACTCACCTCCAGCGGGTCAACCACGTGCTGACTCACCTCCAGCGGGTCAACCACGTGCTGACTCACCTCCAGCAGTTCAACCACGTGCTGACTCACCTCCAGCGGGTCAACCACGTGCTGACTCACCCGCAGCGTGTCAACCACGTGCTGACTCACCCGCAGCGGGTCAACCACGTGCTGACTCACCCGCAGCGGGTCAACCACGTGCTGACTCACCTCCAGCGGGTCAACCGCGTGCTGCTCACCCGCAGCGGGTCAACCACGTGGTGACTCACCTCCAGCGGGTCAACCACGTGCTGACTCACCTCCAGCGGGTCAACCACGTGCTGACTCACCTCCAGCGGGTCAACCACGTGCTGACTCACCCGCAGCAGGTCAGCCATGTGCTGACTCACCCGCAGCGGGTCAACCACGTGCTAACCACGTGCTGACTCACCCGCAGCGGGTCAACCACGTGCTGACTCACCCGCAGCGGGTCAACCACGTGCTAACCACGTGCTGACTCACCCGCAGCGGGTCAACCACGTGGTGACTCACCTCCAGCGGGTCAACCACGTGCTGACTCACCCGCAGCGGGTCAACCACGTGCTGACTCACCCGCAGCGGGTCAACCACGTGCTGACTCACCCGCAGCGGGTCAGCCACGTGCTGACTCACCCGCAGCGGGTCAACCACGTGCTGACTCACCTCCAGCGGGTCAACCACGTGCTAACCACGTGCTGACTCACCCGCAGCGGGTCAACCACGTGCTGACTCACCCGCAGCGGGTCAGCCACGTGCTGACTCACCCGCAGCGGGTCAGCCACGTGCTGACTCACCCGCAGCGGGTCAACCACGTGGTGACTCACCTCCAGCGGGTCAACCACGTGCTGACTCACCCGCAGCGGGTCAACCACGTGCTGACTCACCCGCAGCGGGTCAGCCACGTGCTGACTCACCCGCAGCAGGTCAGCCACGTGCTGACTCACCCGCAGCGGGTCAACCACGTGGTGACTCACCCCAGCGGGTCAACCACGTGCTGACTCACCTCCAGCGGGTCAACCACGTGCTAACCACATGCTGACTCACCCGCAGCGGGTCAACCACGTGCTAACCACGTGCTGACTCACCTGCAGCGGGTCAACCACGTGCTGACTCACCCGCAGCGGGTTAACCACGTGGTGACTCACCTCCAGCGGGTCAACCACGTGCTGACTCACCTCCAGCCGCTGCGGCAGCACGTGCTGACTCACCCGCAGCGGGTCAACCACGTGCTGACTCACCCTCAGCGGGTCAACCATGTGCTGACTCACCCGCAGCTGGTCAACCACGTGCTGCCTCACCCGCAGCGGGTCAACCACATGCTGACTCACCTCCAGCGGGTCAACCACGTTCTGACTCACCTCCAGCGGGTCAACCACGTGCTGACCCACCTCCAGCGGGTCAACCACGTGCTGACTCACCCGCAGCGAGTCAAGCACGTGCTGACTCACCCCCAGCGTGTCAACCACGTGCTGACTCACCCGCAGCGGGTTAACCACGTGCTGACTCACCTCCAGCGGGTCAACCACGTGCTGACTCACCTCCAGCGGGTCAACCACGTGCTCACTCACCTCCAGCGGGTCAACCACGTGCTGACTCACCCGCAGCAGGTCAGCCATGTGCTGACTCACCCGCAGCGGGTCAACCACGTCAACCACGTGCTGACTCCCCCGCAGCGGGTCAACCACGTGCTGACTCACCCGCAGCGGGTCAACCACGTGCTAACCACGTGCTGACTCACCCGCAGCGGGTCAACCACGTGCTGACTCACCCGCAGCGGGTCAACCACGTGCTGACTCACCCGCAGCAGGTCAGCCACGTGCTGACTCACCCGCAGCGGGTCAACCACGTGGTGACTCACCTCCAGCGGGTCAACCACGTGCTGCCTCACCTCCAGCGGGTCAACCACGTGCTGACCCACCTCCAGCGGGTCAACCACGTGCTGACTCACCCGCAGCGTGTCAACCACGTGCTGACTCACCCGCAGCGGGTCAACCACGTGCTGACTCACCCGCAGCGGGTCAACCACGTGCTGACTCACCTCCAGCGGGTCAACCACGTGCTGACTCACCTCCAGCGGGTCAACCACGTGCTGACTCACCCGCAGCGGGTCAACCACGTGCTGACTCACCCGCAGCGGGTCAACCACGTGCTGACTCACCCGCAGCAGGTCAGCCACGTGCTGACTCACCTCCAGCGGGTCAACCACGTGCTGACTCACCCGCAGCGGGTCAACCACGTGGTGACTCACCTCCAGCGGGTCAACCACGTGCTGACTCACCCGCAGCGGGTCAGCCACGTGCTGACTCACCCGCAGCAGGTCACCACGTGCTGACTCACCCGCAGCGGGTCAGCCACGTGCTGACTCACCCGCAGCGGGTCAACCACGTGCTAACCACGTGCTGACTCACCCGCAGCGGGTCAACCACGTGCTGACTCACCCGCAGCGGGTCAACCACGTGCTGACTCACCTCCAGCGGGTCAACCACGTGCTGACTCACCTCCAGCGGGTCAACCACTTGCTGACTCACCCGCAGCGGGTCAACCACGTGCTGACTCACCTCCAGCGGGTCAACCACGTGGTGACTCCCCTCCAGCGGGTCAACCACGTGCTGACTCACCCGCAGCGGGTTAACCACGTGCTGACTCACCTCCAGCGGGTCAACCACGTGCTGACTCACCTCCAGCGGGTCAACCACGTGCTGACTCACCCGCAGCGGGTCAGCCATGTGCTGACTCACCTGCAGCAGGTCAGCCACGTGCTGACTCACCCGCAGCGGGTCAACCACGTGCTGACTCACCCGCAGCGGGTCAACCACGTGCTAACCACGTGCTGACTCACCCGCAGCGGGTCAACCACGTGGTGACTCACCCGCAGCGGGTCAGCCACGTGCTGACTCACCCGCAGCAGGTCAGCCACGTGCTGACTCACCCGCAGCGGGTCAACCACGTGGTGACTCACCTCCAGCGGGTCAACCACGTGCTGACTCACCTCCAGCGGGTCAACCACGTGCTGACTCACCCGCAGCGGGTCAACCACGTGCTGACTCACCTGCAGCGGGTCAACCACGTGCTAACCACATGCTGACTCACCCGCAGCGGGTCAACCACGTGCTAACCACGTGCTGACTCACCCGCAGCGGGTCAACCACGTGGTGACTCACCTCCAGCGGGTCAACCACGTGCTGACTCACCTCCAGCGGGTCAACCACGTGCTGACTCACCCGCAGCGGGTTAACCACGTGCTGACTCACCTCCAGCGGGTCAACCACGTGCTGACTCACCTCCAGCGGGTCAACCACGTGCTGACTCACCTCCAGCGGGTCAACCACGTGCTGACTCACCCGCAGCGGGTCAACCACGTGGTGACCACGTGCTGACTCACCCCCAGCGGGTCAACCACGTGCTGACTCACCCGCAGCGGGTCAACCACGTGGTGACTCACCTCCAGCGGGTCAACCACGTGCTGACTCACCCGCAGCGGGTCAACCACGTGCTGACTCACCCGCAGCGGGTCAACCACGTGCTAACCACGTGCTGACTCACCCGCAGCGGGTCAACCACGTGGTGACTCACCTCCAGCGGGTCAACCACGTGCTGACTCACCCGCAGCGGGTCAACCACGTGCTGACTCACCTCCAGCGGGTCAACCACGTGCTGACTCACCCGCAGCAGGTCAACCACGTGCTGACTCACCCGCAGCGGGTCAACCACGTGGTGACTCACCTCCAGCGGGTCAACCACGTGCTGACTCACCCGCAGCGGGTCAACCACGTGCTGACTCACCTCCAGCGGGTCAACCACGTGCTGACTCACCTCCAGCGGGTCAACCACGTGCTGACTCACCCGCAGCGGGTCAACCACGTGCTGACTCACCTCCAGCGGGTCAACCATGTGGTGACTCACCTCCAGCGGGTCAACCATGTGCTGACTCACCTCCAGCGGGTCAACCACGTGGTGACTCACCCGCAGCGGGTCAACCACGTGCTGACTCACCCGCAGCGGGTTAACCACGTGCTGACTCACCTCCAGGGGGTCAACCACGTGCTGACTCACCTCCAGCAGTTCAACCACGTGCTGACTCACCTCCAGCGGGTCAACCACGTGCTGACTCACCTCCAGCGGGTCAACCACGTGCTGACTCACCTCCAGCGGGTCAACCACGTGCTGACTCACCTCCAGCGGGTCAACCACGTGCTGACTCACCCGCAGCAGGTCAACCACGTGCTGACTCACCCGCAGCGGGTCAACCACGTGCTAACCACGTGCTGACTCACCTCCAGCGGGTCAACCACGTGCTAACCACATGCTGACTCACCCGCAGCGGGTCAACCACGTGCTGACTCACCCGCAGCGGGTCAACCACGTGCTGACTCACCTCCAGCAGGTCAACCACGTGCTGACTCACCTCCAGCGGGTCAACCACGTGCTGACTCACCTCCAGCGGGTCAACCACGTGCTGACTCACCCGCAGCGGGTCAACCACGTGCTGACTCACCTCCAGCGGGTCAACCACGTGCTGACTCACCTCCAGCGGGTCAACCACGTGCTGACCCACCTCCAGCGGGTCAACCACGTGCTGACTCACCCGCAGCGTGTCAACCACGTGCTGACTCACCCGCAGCGGGTCAACCACGTGCTGACTCACCCGCAGCGGGTCAACCACGTGCTGACTCACCCGCAGCAGGTCAGCCACGTGCTGACTCACCCGCAGCGGGTCAACCACGTGGTGACTCACCTCCAGCGGGTCAACCACGTGCTGACTCACCTCCAGAGGGTTAACCACGTGCTGACTCACCTCCAGCGGGTCAACCACGTGCTGACTCACCTCCAGCGGGTCAACCACTTGCTGACTCACCCGCAGCGGGTCAACCACGTGCTGACTCACCTCCAGCGGGTCAACCACGTGGTGACTCACCTCCAGCGGGTCAACCACGTGCTGACTCACCCGCAGCGGGTCAACCACGTGCTGACTCACCTCCAGCGGGTCAACCACGTGCTGACTCACCCGCAGCAGGTCAACCACGTGCTGACTCACCTCCAGCGGGTCAACCACGTGCTGACTCACCTCCAGCGGGTCAACCACGTGCTGACTCACCTCCAGCGGGTCAACCACGTGCTGACTCACCCGCAGCGGGTCAACCACGTGCTGACTCACCTCCAGCGGGTCAACCACGTGCTGACTCACCTCCAGCGGGTCAACCACGTGCTGACTCACCTCCAGCGGGTCAACCACGTGCTGACTCACCTCCAGCGGGTCAACCTTGTGCTGACTCACCCGCAGCGGGTCAACCACGTGCTGACTCACCTCCAGCGGGTCAACCACGTGCTGACTCACCTCCAGCGGGTCAACCACGTGGTGACTCACCCGCAGGGGGTCACCCACGTGCTGACTCACCTCCAGCGGGTCAACCACGTGCTGACTCACCCGCAGCGGGTCAGTCACGTGCTGACTCACCCGCAGCGGGTCAACCACGTGCTGACTCACCTCCAGCGGGTCAACCACGTGCTGACTCACCTCCAGCGGGTCAACCACGTGCTGACTCACCTCCAGCAGTTCAACCACGTGCTGACTCACCTCCAGCTGGTCAACCACGTGCTGACTCACCCCCAGCGGGTTAACCACGTGCTGACTCACCTCCAGCGGGTCAGCCACGTGCTGACTCACCCGCAGCGGGTCAACCACGTGGTGACTCACCTCCAGCGGTCAACCACGTGCTGACTCACCCGCAGCGGGTCAACCACGTGCTGACTCACCTCCAGCGGGTCAACCACGTGCTGACTCACCTCCAGCGGGTCAACCACGTGCTGACTCACCCGCAGCGGGTCAACCACGTGCTGACTCACCCGCAGCGGGTCAACCACGTGCTGACTCACCTCCAGCGGGTTAACCACGTGCTGACTCACCGCCAGCGGGTCAACCACGTGCTGACTCACCTCCAGCTGGTCAACCACGTGCTGCCTCACCCGCAGCGGGTCAACCACGTGCTGACTCACCCGCAGCGGGTCAACCACGTGCTGACTCACCTCCAGCGGGTCAACCACGTGCTGACTCACCTCCAGCGGGTTAACCACGTGCTGACTCACCTCCAGCGGGTCAACCACGTGCTGACTCACCCGCAGCGGGTCAGCCATGTGCTGACTCACCCGCAGCGGGTCAACCACGTGCTAACCACGTGCTGACTCACCCGCAGCGGGTCAACCACGTGGTGACTCACCTCCAGCGGGTCAACCACGTGCTGACTCACCCGCAGCGGGTCAACCACGTGCTGACTCACCTCCAGCGGGTCAACCACGTGCTGACTCACCCGCAGCGGGTCAACCACGTGCTAACCACGTGCTGACTCACCCGCAGCGGGTCAACCACGTGCTGACTCACCCGCAGCGGGTCAACCGCGGGTCAACCACGTGCTGACTCACCTCCAGCGGGTCAACCACGTGCTGACTCACCTCCAGCGTGTCAACCACGTGCTGACTCACCCGCAGCGGGTCAACCACGTGCTGACTCACCCACAGCGGGTCAACCACGTGCTGACTCACCTCCAGCGGGTCAACCACGTGCTGACTCACCTCCAGCGGGTCAACCACGTGCTGACTTACCTCCCCACGTGCTGACTCACCCCCAGCGGGTCAACCACGTGCTGACTCACCCACAGCACGTTCCATGAGTTATTTTTTGAAATAATTCTGTTGAATCTTGGTTGAAAACCAACGTCTGACTTTGATTATATCGATTAAAACTGAACAAATATGATGTTTATTTGACATAAGATCCTATTTCAGGCCAACTACTTAACATCAGAGGTATGCTGGTTTCCTAAAAACAACACAGTATATATGACTATTAGACACACCTACACAATAAGCCATGCAATAAAGACATAATTATGCATTGATGTAATAATGGAAGATTAAAATAACATCACTAAGAAAAGTCAGTGAACGTCTCACACTGTCTCCCTCACTGAGATTGTACAGGAACGCTGGGTGAGTCTACAAGGTGTCAGAGAACGAAGGAGACTTTTATTCTCACGTTTCCACTGAAGCCTTGCTGAAATATTTCAGGACTTTACAGTTTAAACAAAAGCAGCTACAGAGACACAGCTGTTTGCTTTCTGATTACACCGAATGAGAGGAAACAGTGACCTGATGCCACAAACAGCCATTTACCACCAGCCAGGTCAAAACTTTATAAGAGATGAAATATCACAAGATTAAAAAGACAAAGTCAGAAATAAATAGACTAGTGAGGTCCATAGTAAGCAGCTAATATTAGCTTCAGGCTAACAAATAAAACCTACAGAATGTACCATTCATTAGTTCTTTGGTCGTGTAATTCTACAAATTACAAAACTATGAGATTTGTATATTTTCACTTTTTTAGTAACTTTATGAATAGTCATTCTGATGCTGTTACAACCTTCAATGTTTCAAAACACTACAAGCTTGTTTTCCTTTATTACTGCTGAGCTTTGTGTTTGTAACAGAAATTTCTCAAAGTAAAATGCTCATCGCTGATAAAAACTTTAGAAAAGATTTTCTGTCTGATATCAGGGAGTTTCATGTTTCTCCTCTAATATCAGCTGTTCTTCAAGACTTTGCAAAGATCTTTGTTTTTTAGGTATTGTCATGAGAAGGGCCTGTGTTCTGTCTTCTGTAGGATCCAGAGAAACCGTCTGATACCCAGTGGAAGATCCAGAGGCTGGTGGAGATCCTGCAGAGCACAGCGCTACCGAGACCAGTCGACATTCAGCAGCACCGCTGAACATATCTCTAAGCACAAATCAGTCAGTAGTCAAATACTCTGACTGGTGCTTAAACACAGAGTGAAGAATATGACCAGGAATATTCTACAAAAATAAAACAAATGAAGAGCATGTCTTTGTTTTTCACACAATTACATTTAGCTTTTATTTTCATTTTTAACTTTTTAACTTTGTTTGCATTGCATTTGTAAATAGAGATTTTAACACAATATCTTGTGAGAAGAAAAATGGTCATGGCAGACAGCCAAACAGCAGGTGAAGGTTCTCAGTCATGCAGGTCATAGTGATGTCAGCCTGTGTTTGGTGTTCCACACATCTTATTGCCCTCCTGTAAGATGAGCTGTCTAGTAGTTTTATGTCTAGATTATATTGTTTTCACTGGTGTGTGTGTTGGTGAAGCCCCAATCCATCATTCCAGATACTGAAACTCCTCCCCTTCAGGTAAAGACTCACTGTCAACCTGATGGAACATTCCACCTTTTTCCAGTTGAGAAATACGGCCTCAGATTTTCAGGAGCTGACGCTCATCCTGGACGCTCCACACATCATTGGCAAAAAGCAGAGATGAGATCCTGAGGTTGCTGAACCAGAATCCCTCCTCACTGCAGCTACACCTTGAGATCTCATCCATAAACCCCACAAACAGGATTTGTAACAATCTCTGGTGAAGTCCAACCTGCAGGAAACAAGCTCGTCTTACTGCTGAGGATGAGGACCAGCTCTTGATTTAGTTATACAAGGACTGAATAGTCTGTAGAAGTGAGCTTGAGATTTGGGTGGGGAACAAACTACTGAGTCAAACTGGAGATTTTGTTGAATGGTGGAAGGATCACTTCCTGGTCATCATGTCCTCCACTGTGGAGGCAGAGCCTGAGGACTTGGGGGGAGTCGAGTCACTGACCGGCAGCAAGGTGTCAGGGGTGGATGAGATTCACCGAGAGGCTGAGGGCTCTAGATGTTGTGGGGCGTTCATGGATGACTTGCTTCTTGAAGACACTTCTTCAATGTTGCATGGAGGACCAGGACAACACCTGTAGAGTGGCAGACTGGGACGGTTGTCCCAACTCTCAAAATGGGGGACCAAAGTGTTCCAAGTATAGGGGATCACACTTCTCAGCCTTGAAGTTAAATGTTTGTTTTACAAATTAAATATGTTCAAAATTAAATATTTAATCTGCAAACTATTTAGTTTGCAAATTTAAAATTTAAGTCTGACCTAAATATTTTTAAAGACGCCATTTCATACAAATTTCAGGTATCAAGTATTAATCAGTAATATGAAAAATTTTATATCTAAAAAACGTCAGGAAACACTGATTAACAGACCTTTCAATATGTCTGCATTAAAATTTGGCTCCTTCCGTCAGGGTTTGGCAGCAGCTCGTTCATATCCATTATTTGAATTTGTTGGATTCTGATTGGCTAACAAACTAGCCTATGAGAGCAAGGTATACTGTTTCCTGCCCCGCTGCACATGGTAACAGCCGACATTCTCTCTTCCTGTTTGCTACATCTTATGCTAACAGCTTTTAGCCAGCAGCATGCTAGGTGTTATGCTAACAGCTTTTAGCCAGCAGCATGCTAGGCGTGGTTTCAACTGCAGGAGCTGATGAATACTAACGAACAAAGGAGTTGTGATGAAACAAATAGGCTACAGGCCGTTAGAACTCGGGAGAACTCGGGTTTTATCACCACCTGCGTAGTTTGAGAGATTAAAACTGAAAGAGAAGTTGTTGACCTGTTTTCACCCACTATGAAGGTAAGAACACCTGTGGAGCTAAACTATTCAACACAAACCTCAGCAACACTGTTTTTAATGGAAGGGCCTATTTAACCTAAATATTTAGTTTCTAAATTATTTAACTTCCAAGCTAAATATTTAGCTCCAATCTAAATATTTAATATGCAAATTCACTTGCCAATAAGCGGAAGTGGACTATCAACCTGTACAGAGAATTCCATCCTTTTCTGTCCCAAAGTTAAAATGTGAAGAACAAAACTGGGTTATGGAAAGTCTTTTATTCTCTTTAAAGAAAGGCGTCACTGATCCGTCCAAGACATGCAGTAGAAAAATACAGGCTTTTATACTTTAATGTAACATGTTCCATCACCAGTCAAAGGTTTAGACATTGTCTCCCTCCAGACTTCTAACTGGTGGTGTGTATGAATCAAATGAATAGTTTACACAATGTTTCACATTATCAGATACTCATTACAGAACATCAGTGATGATCAGATGAGACCAGCCGTCTTCACTTGATCTAATTCTGCATTATTAAAAGCAGACAGCAGCAGTTCAGCAGCTGGTTTACTTTCAGGATGTGGTTCCAAAGGAAAGAGGAAATAAAACCTCAGACTTCCTCATATATATATATATATAGATAGATATAGATATATACAGTATATATGGTTGTTTGTATAAGTGGAAAAGGTTCAGCATAAAGTTCACAGAGATAAACTAAATACCTGCTTTAAAATAGTAAAACTTCAAATAAAAATTAACATAATAATATTCTAACAGTTCTGGCTGAATTCATAAATATGAAACTACTTATATGTTCATGGAGTGAAACAGTAAACAGTCTGTGTTGTTAGCAGTTCCTCTTTATTCCCTCCAGAACCGAATACGACTGATAACACGTGTCACTTCCAGAACTAAAGCTAAAACATTTTACACTGAAGAGTGACCAGGATTCTGGTATGAACATAAAAGCACGTGACCCGTGTGTGTGTGTGTGCATGTTAGTTCACTGGGTCTTCATCCTTTACTCTCTTTCTACTGTCACGTTATTTTTATTGACCAATTTCTGCACTTTATTTTCAAATGTCCATCAAATACCAAGTTTTAAAAAAGGACCTGATGAAACGTCCCAGGTGTGGGAACTTCTCCACCCGCGGAGCTGTCCAGAAGCAGACGTCCATCCTTCAGAAACCATCTTGATATTTTCCAACACATACTTGTTTTTGGAGTCTTTCAGCATTTCCAGACACAAAAACATTGTTAGAGAATCAAACGGTGAAAGATCCAGCAGCCAAAGACGACCCAGTGACCCGCCCAGTTCAGTTCAGACCACCGCCGGATGGTGTGGACGGCTGCGTAACCCTTCAAACAAACAAGTAAACACAGTCTTAGTCTGGTGGTAGTTTCTGCATACCAGATCATTTTGGTGGAGTTTACATGCTTCTTTTAACATGTAGAATTAGATCCCAGGAACCCCCACCACCACCACCTGGTGGTCTGCTGACCACCTTCAGCAGGACGCCATCTCATCGATGGACTCACTCCTTTACAGATTCTAACCTCATTAATCACATAAGAACTGATGCTGAGTTCTGTTATTCAGTCTGGGACTCTGGAGCTGTAGTTCGGTTCAACATGGCGGAGCAGAATGAGTCTGATGCAGAAGGACTAAGAAAGGTGGCCCCTCCCCCTGATGGAGTCTGGATTATTAAGTAATGCATCTACGACCCATTTAGAAAATGAAAGATGGAGAAGTGGAGCATCGTTAGTGTTTCCACTGTGACACGTTGCATCACAGCTTAGAAATAAAACAACCCTGATGAGGTCACACAGCCTCACCTGGAGGGGGCGCTGCAACTACCAGGTGTGGACTGATGACACATTGAGACATCTTTTACATTTCCATTAATCACTGCTGTGTGCATGTACAGCAGCACCCCCCCCCCCCCCCCCCCCCCCCCCCCCCCCCCACCACCACCAGCTTTACTCCTGCTTTGGTGGATCCACAGGCTCTCATTCAGCTCAGGTACTGGTTCACAGAACCCTGACACCATGGCGCTACAGGAGTAGCATCCAGCGTTTGAGCCTCCTGAAAGACAACATCATGCCTGTCCACACACGTGTCCAAGACTCGCTAGTGCTGAAGTCCTCCCAAAGTCAGTCAGGTGACCTGATGTTACCACAGTTACACCATCAACTCTGAGGCATTAACGATTACAACAGCTGATGACCCAGCAGCTGATGGTCCAGCAGCTGATGATCTAGCAGCTGATGGTCTAGTAGCTGATGATCTAGCAGCTGATGATCTAGCAGCTGATGGTCTAGTAGCTAATGATCTAGCAGCTGATGGTCTAGCAGCTGATGGTCTAGCAGCTGATGGTCTAGCAGCTGATGATCTAGCAGCTGATGATCTAGCAGCTGATGGTCTAGTAGCTAATGATCTAGCAGCTGATGGTCTAGTAGTTGATGGTCTAGTAGCTAATGATCTAGCAGCTGATGGTCTAGCAGCTGATGGTCTAGCAGCTGATGGTCTAGCAGCTGATGATCTAGCAGCTGATGGTCTAGTAGCTAATGATCTAGCAGCTGATGGTCTAGCAGCTGATGATCTAGCAGCTGATGATCTAGCAGCTGATGGTCTAGTAGCTGATGATCTAGCAGCTGATGGTCTAGTAGCTGATGGTCTAGTAGCTGATGATCTAGCAGCTGATGGTCTAGTAGCTGATGATCTAGCAGCTGATGATCTAGTAGCTGATGATCTAGTAGCTGATGATCTAGTAGCTGATGATCTAGCAGCTGATGATCTAGCAGCTGATGATCTAGCAGCTGATGGTCTAGTAGCTGATGATCTAGCAGCTGATGATCTAGTAGTTGATGGTCTAGTAGCTGATGATCTAGTAGCTGATGGTCTAGTAGCTGATGATCTAGCAGCTGATGATCTAGTAGCTGATGATCTAGCAGCTGATGATCTAGTAGCTGATGGTCTAGCAGCTGATGATCTAGCAGCTGATGGTCTAGCAGCTGATGGTCTAGTAGCTGATGGTCTAGTAGCTGATGATCTAGTAGCTGATGGTCTAGTAGCTGATGATCTAGCAGCTGATGATCTAGCAGCTGATGATCTAGCAGCTGATGGTCTAGCAGCTGATGATCTAGCAGCTGATGATCTAGTAGCTGATGATCTAGCAGCTGATGATCTAGCAGCTGATGGTCCAGCAGCTGATGGTCCAGCAGCTGATGATCTAGCAGCTGATGATCTAGTAGCTGATGATCTAGTAGCTGATGATCTAGCAGCTGATGATCTAGCAGCTGATGGTCTAGTAGCTAATGATCTAGCAGCTGATGATCTAGCAGCTGATGATCTAGCAGCTGATGATCTAGTAGCTGATGATCTAGCAGCTGATGATCTAGCAGCTGATGATCTAGCAGCTGATGATCTAGCAGCTGATGATCTAGTAGTTGATGGTCTAGCAGCTGATGATCTAGCAGCTGATGATCTAGCAGCTGATGATCTAGTAGCTGATGGTCTAGCAGCTGATGATCTAGCAGCTGATGGTCTAGCAGCTGATGGTCTAGTATCCAGTAGAACTGGAGTAATGAGTAACTTTTCAACATATTTTTGACTTTATTGTCACCACGTGGTCAAAAAGTAAATAAACGCAACTTCAGATGAGCAATTAAACAAGAGACACTGATCGTCCTTTAACTCAACCCTGGAATGGGAGGAGTTATAAGTGACACTAGTACTCATTAGATTGTACAACATTTACCTCTTCTACTTCCTGTTCATCAGCTCCAGGATCAAACATGGAGCCCAGGTAGGTGAGATGGAAAATGACCAAAACACTGAAAACCAAATTCAACAACTTTACCCAGTAAACCTGCAGAGCAGAGAAAAAGCAGAATGTTATTCCTCTCTTGGTTCGGTTCTGTGTCACAGAAATCATTAATGATTTGCTTGTTACTGCTGTGACGGTTCAGAAAACCTGTTCAGTTTATGTTCAGTGACTCGAACATTTCTCTCTGAAGTTACTGAGGACGTTAAATATAAACATACGTGTAGAGACTCTTCAGGTGACGTGGAACCATGTCACATCCTGTCTAATCAGTTTAAACAAAACTAACCATAAAACTAAATGTTTCTTGAGTAAATCTGGTTGTACATTAATTCATGTGGTCCAAACACCTGAGATTCCTCCCTTCCATGTCAGTAAGTCACATGTTTACAGGTGCATGATGCAGCACGGTACCTGCTTATGTCGATGGCTGCAGTCTGAGCCACAAGGCCTGGAAAGGATGCAGGCGCTCAGGATGCAGGACAGCTTCTTCCTCACAACTGAAAAAAGAGAAAAACAATTTTTGTTTCAGGTTTTTTAGTGAGAAGTAAACCTGCCACTCAGTGACTGTGACTCGTCAGCAGAGGGACGCTGGTCAGTGACTGTGTCAGTGACTGTGACACGCTGGTCAGTGACTGTGACTCGTCAGCAGAGGGACGCTGGTCAGTGACTGTGACTCGTCAGCAGAGGGACGCTGGTCAGTGACTGTGACTCGTCAGCAGCGGGACGCTGGTCAGTGAGTGACTGTGACTCGTCAGCAGCGGGACGCTGTTCAGTGACTGTGACTCGTCAGCAGCGGGACGCTGGTCAGTGACTGTGACTCGTCAGCAGCGGGACGCTGGTCAGTGACTGTGACTCGTCAACAGAGGGACGCTGGTCAGTGACTGTGACTCCTCAACAGAGGGACGCTGGTCAGTGACTGTGACTCGTCAGCAGAGGGATGCTGGTCAGTGACTGTGACTCGTCAGCAGCGGGACGCTGGTCAGTGACTGTGACTCGTCAGCAGAGGGACGCTGGTCAGTGACTCGTCAGCAGCGGGACGCTGGTCAGTGACTGTGACTCGTCAGCAGCGGGACGCTGGTCAGTGACTGTGACTCGTCAGCAGAGGGACGCTGGTCAGTGATTGTGACTCGTCAGCAGAGGGACGCTGGTCAGTGACTGTGACTCGTCAGCAGCGGGACGCTGGTCAGTGACTGTGTCAGTGACTGTGACACGCCGGTCAGTGATTGTGACTCGTCAGCAGAGGGACGCTGGTCAGTGACTGTGACTCGTCAGCAGCGGGACGCTGGTCAGTGACTGTGACTCGTCAGCAGAGGGACGCTGGTCAGTGATTGTGACTCGTCAGCAGAGGGACGCTGGTCAGTGACTGTGACTCGTCAGCAGCGGGACGCTGGTCAGTGACTGTGTCAGTGACTGTGACTCGTCAGCAGCGGGACGCTGGTCAGTGACTGTGACTCGTCAGCAGCGGGACGCTGGTCAGTGACTGTGACTCGTCAGCAGCGGGACGCTGGTCAGTGAGTGACTGTGACTCGTCAGCAGCGGGACGCTGTTCAGTGACTGTGATTCGTCAGCAGCGGGACGCTGGTCAGTGACTGTGACCCGTCAGCAGCGGGACGCTGGTCAGTGACTGTGACTCGTCAACAGAGGGACGCTGGTCAGTGACTGTGACTCGTCAACAGAGGGACGCTGGTCAGTGACTGTGACTCGTCAGCAGAGGGATGCTGGTCAGTGACTGTGACTCGTCAGCAGAGGGACGCTGGTCAGTGACCGTGACACGTCAGCAGAGGGACGCTGGTCAGTGACTGTGACACGTCAGCAGAGGGACGCTGGTCAGTGACTGTGACTCGTCAGCAGAGGGACGCTGGTCAGTGACCGTGACACGTCAGCAGAGGGACGCTGGTCAGTGACCGTGACACGTCAGCAGAGGGACGCTGGTCAGTGACTGTGACTCGTCAGCAGAGGGATGCTGGTCAGTGACTGTGACTCGTCAGCAGCGGGACGCTGGTCAGTGAGTGACTGTGACTCGTCAGCAGCGGGACGCTGGTCAGTGACTGTGACTCGTCAGCAGAGGGACGCTGGTCAGTGACTCGTCAGCAGCGGGACGCTGGTCAGTGACTGTGACTCGTCAGCAGAGGGACGCTGGTCAGTGACTGTGTCAGTGACTCGTCAGCAGCGGGACGCTGGTCAGTGACTGTGACTCGTCAGCAGAGGGACGCTGGTCAGTGACTGTGACTCGTCAGCAGAGGGACGCTGGTCAGTGACTGTGTCAGTGACTGTGACACGCTGGTCAGTGACTGTGACTCGTCAGCAGAGGGACGCTGGGCAGTGACTGTGACTCGTCAGCAGCGGGACGCTGGTCAGTGACTGTGACTCGTCAGCAGAGGGACGCTGGTCAGTGACTGTGTCAGTGACTCGTCAGCAGCGGGACGCTGGTCAGTGACTGTGACTCGTCAGCAGAGGGACGCTGGTCAGTGACTGTGACTCGTCAGCAGAGGGACGCTGGTCAGTGACCGTGACACGTCAGCAGAGGGACGCTGGTCAGTGACCGTGACACGTCAGCAGAGGGACGCTGGTCAGTGACCGTGACACGTCAGCAGAGGGACGCTGGTCAGTGACTGTGACTCGTCAGCAGAGGGACGCTGGTCAGTGACTGTGACTCGTCAGCAGAGGGACGCTGGTCAGTGACTGTGACACGTCAGCAGAGGGACGCTGGTCAGTGACCGTGACTCGTCAGCAGAGGGACGCTGGTCAGTGACTGTGACTCGTCAGCAGCGGGACGCTGGTCAGTGACTGTGTCAGTGACTGTGACTCGTCAGCAGCGGGACGCTGGTCAGTGATTGTGACTCGTCAGCAGAGGGACGCTGGTCAGTGACTGTGACTCGTCAGCAGCGGGACGCTGGTCAGTGACTGTGACTCGTCAGCAGCGGGACGCTGGTCAGTGACTGTGACTCGTCAGCAGAGGGACGCTGGTCAGTGACTGTGTCAGTGACTGTGACTCGTCAGCAGCGGGACGCTGGTCAGTGACTGTGACTCGTCAGCAGCGGGACGCTGGTCAGTGACTGTGACTCGTCAGCAGAGGGACGCTGGTCAGTGACTGTGTCAGTGACTCGTCAGCAGCGGGACGCTGGTCAGTGACTGTGACTCGTCAGCAGCGGGACGCTGGTCAGTGACTGTGACTCGTCAGCAGCGGGACGCTGGTCAGTGAGTGACTGTGACTCGTCAGCAGCGGGACGCTGTTCAGTGACTGTGACTCGTCAGCAGAGGGACGCTGGTCAGTGACTGTGTCAGTGACTGTGACACGCTGGTCAGTGACTGTGACTCGTCAACAGAGGGACGCTGGTCAGTGACTGTGACTCGTCAGCAGAGGGATGCTGGTCAGTGACTGTGACTCGTCAGCAGCGGGACGCTGGTCAGTGACTGTGACTCGTCAGCAGAGGGACGCTGGTCAGTGACTGTGACTCGTCAGCAGAGGGACGCTGGTCAGTGACCGTGACACGTCAGCAGAGGGACGCTGGTCAGTGACTGTGATTCGTCAGCAGCGGGACGCTGGTCAGTGACTGTGACTCGTCAGCAGAGGGACGCTGGTCAGTGACTGTGACTCGTCAGCAGAGGGACGCTGGTCAGTGACTGTGACTCGTCAGCAGAGAGACGCTGGTCAGTGATTGTGACTCGTCAGCAGAGGGACGCTGGTCAGTGATTGTGACTCGTCAGCAGAGGGACGCTGGTCAGTGACTGTGTCAGTGACTGTGACACGCTGGTCAGTGACTGTGACTCGTCAGCAGCGGGACGCTGGTCAGTGATTGTGACTCGTCAGCAGAGGGACGCTGGTCAGTGACTGTGACTCGTCAGCAGCGGGACGCTGGTCAGTGACTGTGACTCGTCAGCAGAGGGACGCTGGTCAGTGACTGTGACTCGTCAGCAGCGGGACGCTGGTCAGTGACTGTGACTCGTCAGCAGCGGGACGCTGGTCAGTGACTGTGACTCGTCAGCAGAGGGACGCTGGTCAGTGACTGTGACTCGTCAGCAGAGGGACGCTGGTCAGTGACTGTGACTCGTCAGCAGAGGGACGCTGGTCAGTGACTGTGTCAGTGACTGTGACTCGTCAGCAGCGGGACGCTGGTCAGTGACTGTGACTCGTCAGCAGAGGGACGCTGGTCAGTGACTGTGACTCGTCAGCAGCGGGACGCTGGTCAGTGACTGTGACTCGTCAGCAGAGGGACGCTGGTCAGTGACTGTGACTCGTCAGCAGAGGGACGCTGGTCAGTGACTGTGTCAGTGACTGTGACTCGTCAGCAGCGGGACGCTGGTCAGTGACTGTGACTCGTCAGCAGAGGGACGCTGGTCAGTGACTCGTCAGCAGCGGGACGCTGGTCAGTGACTGTGACTCGTCAGCAGCGGGACGCTGGTCAGTGACTGTGACTCGTCAGCAGCGGGACGCTGGTCAGTGACTGTGACTCGTCAGCAGAGGGACGCTGGTCAGTGACTGTGACTCGTCAGCAGCGGGACGCTGGTCAGTGACTGTGTCAGTGACTGTGACTCGTCAGCAGCGGGATGCTGGTCAGTGATTGTGACTCGTCAGCAGAGGGACGCTGGTCAGTGATTGTGACTCGTCAGCAGAGGGACGCTGGTCAGTGACTGTGTCAGTGACTGTGACTCGTCAGCAGCGGGACGCTGGTCAGTGACTGTGACTCGTCAGCAGAGGGACGCTGGTCAGTGACTGTGACTCGTCAGCAGCGGGACGCTGGTCAGTGACTGTGATTCGTCAGCAGAGGGACGCTGGTCAGTGACTGTGACACGTCAGCAGCGGGACGCTGGTCAGTGACCGTGACACGTCAGCAGAGGGACGCTGGTCAGTGACCGTGACTCGTCAGCAGAGGGACGCTGGTCAGTGACCGTGACACGTCAGCAGAGGGACGCTGGTCAGTGACTGTGACTCGTCAGCAGAGGGACGCTGGTCAGTGACCGTGACACGTCAGCAGAGGGACGCTGGTCAGTGACTGTGACTCCTGCTGGTGCAGCAGTGAATGTTAACGTGTGTTTTATTGTTGATGAAATGCTGCGTGACAGTGAAACTCTTTTGTTGCCTGGTTGCTTTTCGGTGCAGCAACAGGTCTCATTTATTTATCTATCTAATCATAAGGCGGGTGTTCAAACAGGGTCTCCAGTGAAAAATCCTCTGATTAGGTTCAAACTGCAATGGATCGATTCTCCTCTGTCATGCTGAATCTCACTGTATATTGACTGAGAAGTCAAACATATGGTGCTGATCTTTGTATGTCTTTACTGTATTCAATCAGACGCATGGACACGGACCTGTCTACATGGACAGAAAAGTTTCATACCATGTTCCACATAAGTGATGAGTCCTAGTGAGAGCAGGACGGCTCCCAGGTGGAAACTCAGACCCTAAAGAAGATCAACAGAGACAATCATCATCATCAATCCATCAGGCTGCACAAAACACTAACACATCTGGAAATGGAACAGCTGATTCAGATTCACTTCATCTGAAAATCCCGGATGAGATCTCACAGCAACCTCTGCACCAATGGTTCCGCCCACACAGAGGTGAATTGCTAATGAGCTACTGCCGCTATGGAGAAACTATTTCATAGTAAACAGCACAGGTTTTGTGATATTTGGTAAAAATACCATAGTCGTAATTTAATGACCACTAAAAACATTTTAAAATAACTCAAAAGATGAACAGAAAAAAAAACTACTACATTTATTTTAATCAAAAACATACAAGTAGGATTGACTAGTAACTTCAAGTAACAGCATTAAGAACCCCCACAAAAGCTAAAAAAAAACAAACCTGGACAATAAGTTACTCTGCTGGGCTGCACTACTCTGTGCTGATGAGCCAGGACTTCTTACAAACTAGACTGGTCTAAACAGTTCTGTTGATGCTAGGTCACAATGAACTGAGCTGCTGATGCTGTACTATGCTGCTGATAACATACTGTGCAGCTGATGCTGTACTATGCAGCTGATACTGTACTGTGCAGCTGATGCTGTACTATGCTGCTGATACTGTACTGTACGGCTGATGCTGTACTATGCTGCTGATACTGTACTGTGCAGCTGATGCTGTACTATGCTGCTGATACTGTACTGTACGGCTGATGCTGTACTATGCTGCTGATACTGTACTGTGCTGCTGATACTGTACTGTGCAGCTGATGCTGTACTATGCTGCTGATACTGTACTGTACGGCTGATGCTGTACTATGCTGCTGATACTGTACTGTGCAGCTGATGCTGTACTATGCTGCTGATACTGTACTGTACGGCTGATGCTGTACTATGCTGCTGATACTGTACTGTGCAGCTGATGCTATACTGAGCTGTTGATGCTGTACTATGCTGTACTGAGCTGCTGATGCTGTACTGTGCAGCTGATGCTATACTGAGCTGTTGATGCTGTACTATGCTGTACTGAGCTGCTGATGCTGTACTGTGCTGCTGATGCTGTACTGAGCTGTTGATGCTGTACTGAGCTGCTGATGCTGTACTGAGCTGTTGATGCTGTACTATGCTGCTGATGCTGTACTGTGCTGCTGATGCTGTACTGTGCAGCTGATGCTGTACTATGCTGCTGATACTGTACTGTACGGCTGATGCTGTACTATGCTGCTGATACTGTACTGTGCAGCTGATGCTGTACTATGCTGCTGATACTGTACTGTGCTGCTGATGCTGTAATGTGCAGCTGATGCTGTACTGAGCTGCTGATACTGTACTGAGCTGCTGATGCTGTACTGAGCTGTTGATGCTGTACTGAGCTGCTGAAGCTGTACTGAGCTGTTGATGCTGTACTGAGCTGCTGATGCTGTACTGAGCTGCTGATGCTGTACTATGCTGCTGATGCTGTACTGTGCTGCTGATACTGTACTGTGCAGCTGATGCTGTACTATGCTGCTGATACTGTACTGTACGGCTGATGCTGTACTATGCTGCTGATACTGTACTGTGCAGCTGATGCTATACTGAGCTGTTGATGCTGTACTATGCTGTACTGAGCTGCTGATGCTGTAATGTGCAGCTGATGCTGTACTGAGCTGCTGATGCTGTACTGAGCTGCTGATGCTGTACTGAGCTGTTGATGCTGTACTGAGCTGCTGATGCTGTACTGAGCTGCTGAAGCTGTACTGAGCTGTTGATGCTGTACTGAGCTGCTGATGCTGTACTGTGCTGCTGATGCTGTACTGAGCTGCTGATGCTGTACTGTGCTGCTGATACTGTACTGTACGGCTGATGCTGTACTATGCTGCTGATACTGTACTGTGCTGCTGATACTGTACTGTGCAGCTGATGCTATACTGAGCTGTTGATGCTGTACTATGCTGTACTGAGCTGCTGATGCTGTAATGTGCAGCTGATGCTGTACTGAGCTGCTGATACTGTACTGAGCTGCTGATGCTGTACTATGCTGCTGATGCTGTACTGAGCTGCTGATGCTGTACTGTGCTGCTGATGCTGTACTGAGCTGTTGATGCTGTACTATGCTGTACTGAGCTGCTGATGCTGTACTGTGCTGCTGATGCTGTACTGAGCTGCTGATGCTGTACTGTGCTGCTGATGCTGTACTATGCTGCTGATGCTGTACTGAGCTGCTGATGCTGTACTATGCTGCTGATACTGTACTGTACGGCTGATGCTGTACTATGCTGCTGATACTGTACTGTGCAGCTGATGCTGTACTATGCTGCTGATACTGTACTGTACGGCTGATGCTGTACTATGCTGCTGATACTGTACTGTGCAGCTGATGCTGTACTATGCTGCTGATACTGTACTGTACGGCTGATGCTGTACTATGCTGCTGATACTGTACTGTGCAGCTGATGCTATACTGAGCTGTTGATGCTGTACTATGCTGTACTGAGCTGCTGATGCTGTAATGTGCAGCTGATGCTGTACTGAGCTGCTGATACTGTACTGAGCTGCTGATGCTGTACTGAGCTGTTGATGCTGTACTGTGCTGCTGATGCTGTACTGTGCTGCTGATGCTGTACTGTGCTGCTGATGCTGTACTGAGCTGCTGATGCTGTACTATGCTGCTGATACTGTACTGTACGGCTGATGCTGTACTATGCTGCTGATACTGTACTGTGCAGCTGATGCTGTACTATGCTGCTGATACTGTACTGTACAGCTGATGCTGTACTATGCTGCTGATGCTGTACTGAGCTGCTGATGCTGTACTGTGCTGCTGATGCTGTACTGAGCTGTTGATGCTGTACTGAGCTGCTGAAGCTGTACTGAGCTGTTGATGCTGTACTGAGCTGCTGATGCTGTACTATGCTGCTGATGCTGTACTGAGCTGCTGATGCTGTACTGTGCTGCTGATGCTGTACTATGCTGCTGATACTGTACTGTGCGGCTGATGCTGTACTATGCTGCTGATGCTGTACTGAGCTGCTGATGCTGTACTATGCTGCTGATGCTGTACTGTGCAGCTGATGCTATACTGAGCTGTTGATGCTGTACTATGCTGTACTGAGCTGCTGATGCTGTAATGTGCAGCTGATGCTGTACTGAGCTGCTGATACTGTACTGAGCAGCTGATGCTGTACTATGCTGCTGATACTGTACTGTACGGCTGATGCTGTACTATGCTGCTGATACTGTACTGTGCTGCTGATACTGTACTGTGCAGCTGATGCTGTACTGAGCTGTTGATGCTGTACTATGCTGTACTGAGCTGCTGATGCTGTACTGTGCAGCTGATGCTGTACTGAGCTGCTGATGCTGTAATGTGCAGCTGATGCTGTACTGAGCTGCTGATACTGTACTGAGCTGCTGATGCTGTACTGAGCTGTTGATGCTGTACTGAGCTGCTGATGCTGTACTGAGCTGCTGTTGCTGTACTGTGCTGCTGATGCTGTACTGGGCTGCTGATGCTGTACTGTGCTGCTGATGCTGTACTGTGCTGCTGATGCTGTACTATGCTGCTGATAACATACTGTGCAGCTGATGCTGTACTATGCAGCTGATACTGTACTGTGCAGCTGATGCTGTACTATGCTGCTGATACTGTACTGTACGGCTGATGCTGTACTATGCTGCTGATACTGTACTGTGCAGCTGATGCTATACTGAGCTGTTGATGCTGTACTATGCTGTACTGAGCTGCTGATGCTGTACTGTGCAGCTGATGCTATACTGAGCTGTTGATGCTGTACTATGCTGTACTGAGCTGCTGATGCTGTAATGTGCAGCTGATGCTGTACTGAGCTGCTGATACTGTACTGAGCTGCTGATGCTGTACTGAGCTGTTGATGCTGTACTGAGCTGCTGAAGCTGTACTGAGCTGTTGATGCTGTACTGAGCTGCTGNACAGGCTATAGGTTAAGACTGCTGGAGGACATACTGTCCACATGTCTTCACTCTGCTGTCTTTCTTTACTCTGGCTGCCTCTGAGGAGGGTGTATCTCACATAAACAAGGGGTGAAATATTCCCACTAGAACCATCAAATTGTTATTGCTTTGATTGTTACTGCTGCCATTAACTGTTTCTCTGTTTATCTTTCCATAGACATGACGACTGGCCAAAATACATCTGTGTTTGTCTGTGTCTCTTTCCTGTCAGCTCAGACCCCAGTCGGCTAAGGCAGAAGGCCGCCCATCCTGAGCCGGGTTCTGCTAGAGGTTTCTTCCTGTTAAAAGGGAGTCGTTCCTTTCCACTGTCGCCAATTGTGCTGCTCGGGATGGGGGATTGTGCTGAAATAACAATTCAGCCCAATCGGCTGGTTCCTTAGATAGAAAATGTTTTATTATTAATTGATTGATTTTTCTGTGAAGTGCCTTGAAATGACTTTGTCATGAACTGGCGCTTTATAAATAAATAAACTTAAACTTAAACTTACTGAGTTGCTGATGCTGTACTGTGCGACTGATGCTGTACTGTGTGGCTGAGGCTGTACTGTGCTGCTGTACTGTGCAGCTGATGATGCACTGTGCGGCTGATGCTGTACTGTGCGACTGATGCTGTACTGTGTGGCTGAGGCTGTACTGTGCTGCTGTACTGTGCAGCTGATGATGCACTGTGTGGCTGATGCTGTACTGTGCTGCTTTACTGTGTGGCTGAGGCTGTACTGTGCTGCTGTACTGTGCAGCTGATGATGCACTGTGCGGCTGATGCTGTACTGTGCGACTGATGCTGTACTGTGTGGCTGAGGCTGTACTGTGCTGCTGTACTGTGTAGCTGATGATGCACTGTGTGGCTGATGCTGTACTGTGCTGCTTTACTGTGTAGCTGATGATGCACTGTGTGGCTGATGCTGTACTGTGCGACTGATGCTGTACTGTGTGGCTGAGGCTGTACTGTGCTGCTGTACTGTGCAGCTGATGATGCACTGTGTGGCTGATGCTGTACTGTGCTGCTTTACTGTGTGGCTGAGGCTGTACTGTGCTGCTGTACTGTGTAGCTGATGATGCACTGTGTGGCTGATGCTGTACTGTGCTGCTTTACTGTGTGGCTGATGATGCACTGTGTGGCTGATGCTGTACTGTGCGACTGATGCTGTACTGTGTGGCTGAGGCTGTACTGTGCTGCTGTACTGTGTAGCTGATGATGCACTGTGTGGCTGATGCTGTACTGTGCTGCTTTACTGTGTAGCTGATGATGCACTGTGTGGCTGATGCTGTACTGTGCGACTGATGCTGTACTGTGTGGCTGAGGCTGTACTGTGCTGCTGTACTGTGCAGCTGATGATGCACTGTGTGGCTGATGCTGTACTGTGCTGCTTTACTGTGTGGCTGAGGCTGTACTGTGCTGCTGTACTGTGTAGCTGATGATGCACTGTGTGGCTGATGCTGTACTGTGCGACTGATGCTGTACTGTGTGGCTGAGGCTGTACTGTGCTGCTGTACTGTGTAGCTGATGATGCACTGTGTGGCTGATGCTGTACTGTGCTGCTTTACTGTGTGGCTGATGCTGTACTGTGCTGCTTTACTGTGTAGCTGATGATGCACTGTGTGGCTGATGCTGTACTGTGCGACTGATGCTGTACTGTGTGGCTGAGGCTGTACTGTGCTGCTGTACTGTGCAGCTGATGATGCACTGTGTGGCTGATGCTGTACTGTGCTGCTTTACTGTGTGGCTGAGGCTGTACTGTGCTGCTGTACTGTGCAGCTGATGATGCACTGTGCGGCTGATGCTGTACTGTGCGACTGATGCTGTACTGTGTGGCTGAGGCTGTACTGTGCTGCTGTACTGTGTAGCTGATGATGCACTGTGTGGCTGATGCTGTACTGTGCTGCTTTACTGTGTAGCTGATGATGCACTGTGTGGCTGATGCTGTACTGTGCGACTGATGCTGTACTGTGTGGCTGAGGCTGTACTGTGCTGCTGTACTGTGTGGCTGAGGCTGTACTGTGCTGCTGTACTGTGTAGCTGATGATGCACTGTGCGGCTGATGCTGTACTGTGCGACTGATGCTGTACTGTGTGGCTGAGGCTGTACTGTGCTGCTGTACTGTGCAGCTGATGATGCACTGTGTGGCTGATGCTGTACTGTGCTGCTTTACTGTGTGGCTGAGGCTGTACTGTGCTGCTGTACTGTGTAGCTGATGATGCACTGTGCGGCTGATGCTGTACTGTGCGACTGATGCTGTACTGTGTGGCTGAGGCTGTACTGTGCTGCTGTACTGTGCAGCTGATGATGCACTGTGTGGCTGATGCTGTACTGTGCTGCTTTACTGTGTGGCTGAGGCTGTACTGTGCTGCTGTACTGTGTAGCTGATGATGCACTGTGTGGCTGATGCTGTACTGTGCGACTGATGCTGTACTGTGTGGCTGAGGCTGTACTGTGCTGCTGTACTGTGCAGCTGATGATGCACTGTGTGGCTGATGCTGTACTGTGCTGCTTTACTGTGTGGCTGAGGCTGTACTGTGCTGCTGTACTGTGTAGCTGATGATGCACTGTGCGGCTGATGCTGTACTGTGCGACTGATGCTGTACTGTGTGGCTGAGGCTGTACTGTGCTGCTGTACTGTGCAGCTGATGATGCACTGTGTGGCTGATGCTGTACTGTGCTGCTGTACTGTGTGGCTGAGGCTGTACTGTGCTGCTGTACTGTGTAGCTGATGATGCACTGTGTGGCTGATGCTGTACTGTGCGACTGATGCTGTACTGTGTGGCTGAGGCTGTACTGTGCTGCTGTACTGTGCAGCTGATGATGCACTGTGTGGCTGATGCTGTACTGTGCTGCTTTACTGTGTGGCTGAGGCTGTACTGTGCTGCTGTACTGTGCAGCTGATGATGCACTGTGCGGCTGATGCTGTACTGTGCGACTGATGCTGTACTGTGTGGCTGAGGCTGTACTGTGCTGCTGTACTGTGCAGCTGATGATGCACTGTGTGGCTGATGCTGTACTGTGCTGCTTTACTGTGTGGCTGAGGCTGTACTGTGCTGCTGTACTGTGTAGCTGATGATGCACTGTGCGGCTGATGCTGTACTGTGCTGTAGATGCTGTACTGCTGAGCTTTCCAGCAGGTGAAGCTGTTCTTCCTCTGAATGGGCTACTGCTGGAGTGTCAAAACTGGTGCTGCTATGGTCAATGACTTTCTTCAATCCCCTAATCATAGTGAAAACATGGAATTTATCATGTGACACATTCAATTAGAAATTTATGACAATGGAAATTATGAAGAAAAAAGTATATTTGTGTAAGTACTCTGTGTTTCATCAGAACAATCACAGGAGCAAATAAATAACTAAAACATGAAATAATGTAATTACTCACATTACCCTTGTAATGTAATGTCACATTAGCCTTGATTCCAGATCAACAATATTTTTATTGCAAAAACTTTTGACGGGCTGAACTATCTTTTTAAAACCTATCCTTACCCTTATTTACTCTCTTTTCTTCATCCTCCATCTTGAAAACAACATAATCTAATATTAATATTTACAACAGGTTTTCCAATGGCTAAATAAATATGTATGAACATAACACAACATTAAGCAACAGTCATAAGTTAGTTGGGATAAAAGTTAACAGCAGACTTTTCAAAGTGCTGTATGTTTATCGCAGGCCAATATTATATTTTTACCTTTTTTTTCTTAACATAATTTTATTCAGGTTTAGCAAGAGTTTTCTTACAGTGTACACATTTCCCACGTAACACTAGCTGCTCCCATTCATAAAAGATTTTTTAAAGATTAGTTTAGATGTATTTTGTGTTTCTCTTTCAGTCTAGATTTTTTATTGATCTTATTTTGCATACTTTTAGTTTTCCTCACTGTACAGCCTTGTAAACTTACTTTTAGATATTATTTGTTTGTTATAATTCTCTGCTGATTTGACATGTGAATTTCTCCTCTGCTACACAATGAAATATTTTTGTATTTCATTTTAAGTCAAAGTTTAAATAAAACACTGAATAGTTTAAATCTTCAATATAAATTGTTCACCTCTGAGCCTTCATGTGCTCTCTGAAGTTCTGTCTTAAAGAGGCAATTTCATACAAGTTTCAGGACTTTGTGGTTATTTCTTAAGTATTAACCAGTAATATGAAACATTTTATATCTAAAAAACGTCAGGAAACACTGATTAACAGACCTTTTAATCTATCTGCAGGAAGATTCGTCAGGCTTCGGGCAGCAACATATTAATATTCATTATGCTAATTTGCTGGACTCAGATTGGCTAACAAACTAGCCTATGAGAGCAAGGTATACTGTTTCCTGCCCCGCTGCACATGGTAACAGCAGACATTCTCTCTTCCTGTTTGCTACGTCTTATGCTAACAGCTTTTAGCCAGCAGCATGCTAGGTGTGGTTTCAACTGACAGGCCATTCGGACTCTGGTTTTATCACCACCTGTGTGGTTTGAGAGATTAAAACTGAAAGAGAAGTTGTTGACCTGTTTTCACCCACTATGAAGGTAAGAACACCTGTGGAGCTAAAATATTCAACAGAAACCTCAGAAAAACTGGTTTTAATGGAAGGGACTCTTTAATAACTTAAGAGTGATTACATAAAAGAAATCTGAATATTTGTCCACCGATCTGTGTTGGATCCAATCTGTATGACTCAAGTCATTTTTTAAATGTTAAAGGGACTGTATCATGCTATTTGACAGTTTTCAACGTCTGGGATCGGCACATATATGATAAAACCTTACTGTTTGAGTTATATTCACTTCATTTGTCCTGAAATATAACTTATATTCTCGAGTTATTCTGTGACCAGGAAGTAAAACGCTCTGGTTACCTGAAACCCCGCCCCCCAACTGTGAGTGCAATTGGACTGTTTAGAAACACTAAATAAACTTCTGTAACTCTCGCAGCCAAATGCACATTTTCAACAAGAAATTTTTAGAATGAAATACAACGAAATGGAGGTGCTAATTTGTCAGAGGACGCTCGGTGGTGAGGAGCGTCTGGAGGGAAGGACGGTCCAACCGCGACTGGATGTGATCCGACCCGGGAGATGACACCAAGACTGGAATCGGACTGGTGAGGTGAGACAGGTCGTAGGCGAGGAGCGGGTTTCTGGAGGCAGCGACCGTAGTTGCTGACTGCGAGACCAGCAGCCGAGAGCGGGGCGGAGTGAGAGAGAGAGATCGACCGGGACAGGTCTGAGGTCTGAGGCTGGATTAATGAGGCTCCTGACAAACTGTTTCGGACTCTCGCAGCTCGCCTCGTACCTTCTACAGGGGCAGCAGGGATTGATCAGGAACTTCCTGATACGACACCGTGACGTAACGGGGTTCAAATTCAGTTGTTTTACATGAGCGAGTAAAGCAGCTGCTCAGAGCGCAGGTTTCAGCAGGATTACTCAGGAATGCACGAATTAAACCAAAAACCACTCTGGAGGTCTTTTAAATAAAGAAATAGCATCACAACATGGTTAAAAGCTCCAAAAAGGTGATTTTTCATGATACAGGACCTTTAAGTAAAAATCACTGAGTTTACACACGTCTCGATCAATCTAAGGACAGAAACTGTACAGAAAAAATCGTTTTTAATGGAAGGGCCTCTTTAAACCAGATGCACTGATACAGATTGATGATTTAAATACTTTATGACTGACATTTACACAAAAAGGTTTTAGCCAAAAAAAAAAGACATTTTATATGTATTTTCTGTCAATAGGTTTTTAGCTTTTTAGAGTAATACAGGATTTTAAAAACATCTCAATCTGCTCGCACCATTTTGCTTTTTGTATCTTAATTATTCAGAGTGACAAAAAGGGACAGATTGTAAAATTCTAGAGTTCTGGGGAGGATGTGAGACTAAATCTCTCTCTCTCTCTTCTTCTCTAATGTATACTAATTATTAAAATATGCATTCTGCATTTATTTACTGCTTCAAATATTAGCAGAGATAAACAGTCTTTATATCATGTCCAAGTTTAAAGGTGGTATATGGAATAAAGCAATATTTATAAGAAAATAATACCTCCACGGGGTGTTCAGAGGGCTGTAGAATGAAAATACAGCATTTCCTTGAAAAATTAAATCTTAATTAAAATATTATAAAAAATGAATATTTAGCGGGCACGATGTTGGCATTTTGTTTACATCTACCAGCCAATAGCTGGCAGAGCAGCGGGCACCATTTTGGGTTGTCTAATGTAAATACTGCAGCACAGTGAGGCTGGTACTGTGGAGTCTGCAGGTCAAGCAGCTGGAAGCACCGGGGACATGTGATGATTATATACATTATTTACTTGCTATAGCTGATTCCTCTGGGGTTTCCCATGTGACGAGCAAGTTCTGTGTAGAAATGTTTTTTATAGGCAGCTAGCTAACACGGAGCTACAGCATGTCGCTGAAGTGGGGCATCTCAGGGCTCCGGGTTTGACTTGAGGACACACAACGGAGGATTTTTTTTTTGCTGCCTGTATCAGTGGTGCGTGTAGGATGGTGTGTGTTAAGAGGGACTGCAGGAAGTTTTGGAGCCGCGGTGCAACTATGAACTCTTTACCACGGACTGAATCGATGACTGAGCTACAAACAGGTAGGAGCTGCTTTTATCAGAGTCAGTGTGTGATCAGCTGGAGAACATGATTAGTGAACTGAACTCATGATATTTTATTGTCCTGCTCGGATCGGAGATCAGAGTGGGTTTGGTGAGGAATATTGATCGACCTCATCATTGCAGAGGGGTTAACGAGTCTGGCACCCAGATGGCTGAAGACTTTGTGCTGTGTTATTCTGTTCATATTCCATATCCCACCTTTAAGCTTCACTTCTCAGAAATTTATCATAGTTCTTTTTTCCAACTCAATGTTGTATTTTCAGAAGTAATATTCTGTAATTGACTAATTTTTTATCCAAAGATCAGTTTGTTGAACAGAGACAGACAAGCTGCCAGTAGAGGCAGATGCTACGCTGTGATTTGTTAAGTGTCTCGGCGCTTATTAGAGTCACGCAGTCTGGACAGGCTAAAATGATCTGAGATTCTGGGTGGAGGGCTGCTGGTAGTTTAAATGGAGTCAGGTAACACAGGTAGTAGAGCTGAGTTTGGGTGGAGGCGGAGCTCTGCATTGAAGTGGTGGAGCTCAGCTCCGCCTCACTTTAACCCCTGGAAAAATCAGACACTGTTTTTCAACTGTAGTTCAAAATAATTCAGAATTAGATGAAAGTGACCTTGATCAAGCAGACGGGAAACACAGTAAACCAGGTGTGACGAGCATCAAGCCTGATAAACACTGTTTCAGAGGATTTTTCTTTCTGTGACGTTTCTTTGTATGAGCAAAGAAAAATCCAGTGTGAGTAAAGGTTGTAGATATCACACATCTGTAATGTGTTTGTATTTATTTATTGACAGACTGAGTGTACATTCTGTGTTTGTTTGGAGTGTCATAGTTTGGGAACGTGACCGTGTTCTGTGTTCTAGTGGAAGCTGGTAGAAAACGTTTAACGTAGCATCTCAGTAAAGACAGACCGATATATCAGGCTGATATTTGCCATATTTCTATATATCTGCATAGGATGATAACTCTGATTGGTAGAGCTGATAAAGTTTTATGATCCTTCTGCTAAGAAAAATTGTTTCATTTAAAGTTACAAATGTTACAAATTATTTGCACAAACAGGTTTAACATTTAGATGTTGCAGGAGTGTTTTTGTATTTGAAGCATTATATTTATTCAGTTTTTATATAGTTTTGGTATTTTTCAGATGGATATTTATTTAATTTCTAAAGATCTATTTATTTAATTTCAATGTATATTTATGTTCCTGAAAATCCTAAACAAAAAGTTTGAAGTTTTTCAATTGAATTTGACCTTCTTTATTTATTTATTCGGTTTATTTATTAATTAGTTCATTTTATTTGTTTAACTTTGGTGAGATGTTTGATTGTAATAATGTTCAGCACATAAAATTAAGATTGGAAATTTGGTTAAATGAGTGTAACATGTAAACAAATAGAACACTAAAAATATCGGCAGCACATGTCAACCATCGGCTCACTATGAGCTCTAAATATCAGCATTAGAAAAACTGGGTCGACCTTTTCATCCCAGTTACACAACAGTTGTATCTAAAACAGATTTAGAAAGTAGAGAGAGAGTTTTCTTACGTGCAGCAGGGCGCTGGCGGTGTACGTAACCAGGATGGCGGGGAAAGAACCCAGTTTCATGGATATTTTAAATACGTCTGTGGAAGATGGTTGAAACAACATAAATAATAAACACAATGTTGACTTGGTGTTAGAAAGCAGATGTCTCTACCGTCATCAGTTTAACACCACATTCATATATACTGCTCTTCATTTAACATCTACCAGTTTGAATCCTGCAGTGTTCTGGATCTGAAAACTGTTCTAGACTTACAGGTCTTCAGCCAGTGGGACATGGGGATGTTCCAGGACGTCACCACCAGCACCATGGACCGAGGCACCTCCACACTGAGAGGTTTCACCACACTCATGTCCCTGGACAGGATGTACACAAACAGAATCACATCCAGAGATCAGTATGACGATGAGGATGTGGCAGCAGGACGGACGTGGTTTACCATCGGATGTGGTCTTTCTCTCGAGTGAAACAAGCTCCAGCCAACATGCTGGTCCCTTCACTGAGATGACCCACAAAGTAGTTACTGAAGTGGAAGGACATCGCATTCTCATACGCACGCAGCCACCTGGCAGGGAATCACACAGAGGTCAAACACATTGGAAAGAAGGATTCAGGACTCCCAAAGAAGTCCAGCAAGTCTAATGAAGTGGTTTCAGCAGCAGGATCAGGGATCCACCACCACAGAGGTCGACAGGTGAGGGTCGACAGGTGAGAGTTTGTTACCCCGCCAGGTGGTTGTTTTCATTGGGGGTCTGTCTGTTAAGATAACTCAAAAACT
The DNA here is from genome assembly GCA_006937955.1 of Pachypanchax playfairii. Lineage (NCBI taxonomy): Eukaryota > Metazoa > Chordata > Actinopteri > Cyprinodontiformes > Aplocheilidae > Pachypanchax > Pachypanchax playfairii. The sequence goes on along the minus strand of SSNP01000426.1, from coordinate 74,880 downwards.
ACTGGATGGATTTTGATGATATTTATTCCTGGATCCAGATAGAAATCCCAGACCGTGATCCAGATCACCACCAACATCTAATCCATTGGTCCCTGTACCATCCAGAAAAAACCATCCAGAAGTTTTTGAGTTATCTTATAGACGGACAGACAAATCCTGATAAAAACATAACCTCCTTGTAGAGGTAATAACTATTAATCAGTGGTTGGGTGGGGTGGTGTGGGGGGGGGGGGGGGGGGGGGGGGGGGGGGGGGGGGGGGGGGCTGAGCTGCTTGGTGGAGGTCTGCTCCCTCTGAGTGCTTTACTAGTTCAGAAATATTTTGGTTATTATTTGTCTTTTTGAATATCATTTTAGTTTTTCAAGCAGTATTTTTGTAAAGTGGAAACAAGATGGGATGGAATTTCATTCTGCTTTTATGTAAAATAAACTAACCTTTCAAAATAAAAGCCTGACCTTTATTAAATACATCATACAAGCTAGAAAAAACAAACAGTACTTTTGTCCAAGCTGTGTAGTTTTAAAACTATGTTGTGTTAAAAAGTCAAAGTACAAGTACAATAAAGATTAAGATTGAAAGTACTTCTTACTTTTGGGTGACAGAGTTTCCATATACTGGGATGAACAGAGGGAAAAGGTACGGAGCTATGCAGGTGGACACCAGCAGGCACATCTGACCTTTCAGGAGGCAGAAGAACGAACTGTGCAGCCACAACCAGCTCTGAGAAGAAAAAAACCAAACAGCTGATAACCACTAAACACATTCCAAATATTGCACACACACGATGAACACGCCCTCACCAGCTTTGTACCATCTACTGCACTCTGATAGGTGGAGAAGCTGATCCACGGGCCAAAGACAACAGTACCCACAAAGAAAACGTAGCCCAGGAACTCAGCTACGGACGGCAGGCTGCTCTCGGTTCTTCTGTCCAGATCAAAAGCCAGAGAGATGGCCTTCATGGCCACCACCATCTGAGAACCTGACACACACACACACACACACACAAGTGTGTTTTGGTATCCTTATGGGGACCGTCCATTGACTTCCATTGATTTTAGTAACTAGATTTATACCTAACCCAAACCCTTTTCCTAACCTTAACCATTACTGATCTATAACTAACCCTAAGACTAACTAAAACTCTATTCACACCATACCTATAAACCTAACCCCTAACCCTAAAAAGGGGAGTCCCCCTCATGGGGACCAGGCTTCGGTCCCCACAAGAACCCTCGGACCCCAGAAAGATAGTAAAAGTCAGGAAACGGGTCCCCAGGAGGTCAGAAATACAAACCCACACACACACACACACACACACACACACACACACACACACACACAAGTGTGTTTTGGTATCCTTATGGGGACCGTCCATTGACTTCCATTGATTTTAGTAACTAGATTTATACCTAACCCAAACCCTTTTCCTAACCTTAACCATTACTGATCTATAACTAACCCTAAGACTAACTAAAACTCTATTCACACCATACCTATAAACCTAACCCCTAACCCTAAAAAGGGGAGTCCCCCTCATGGGGACCAGGCTTCGGTCCCCACAAGAACCCTCGGACCCCAGAAAGATAGTAAAAGTCAGGAAACGGGTCCCCAGGAGGTCAGAAATACAAACCCACACACACACACACACACACACAAGTGTGTTTTGGTATCCTTATGGGGACCGTCCATTGACTTCCATTGATTTTAGTAACTAGATTTATACCTAACCCAAACCCTTTTCCTAACCTTAACCATTACTGATCTATAACTAACCCTAAGACTAACTAAAACTCTATTCACACCATACCTATAAACCTAACCCCTAACCCTAAAAAGGGGAGTCCCCCTCATGGGGACCAGGCTTCGGTCCCCACAAGAACCCTCGGACCCCAGAAAGATAGTAGAAGTCAGGAAACGGGTCCCCAGGAGGTCAGAAATACAAACCCACACACACACACACACACACACACACACACACAAGTGTGTTTTGGTATCCTTATGGGGACCGTCCATTGACTTCCATTGATTTTAGTAACTAGATTTATACCTAACCCAAACCCTTTTCCTAACCTTAACCATTACTGATCTATAACTAACCCTAAGACTAACTAAAACTCTATTCACACCATACCTATAAACCTAACCCCTAACCCTAAAAAGGGGAGTCCCCCTCATGGGGACCAGGCTTCGGTCCCCACAAGAACCCTCGGACCCCAGAAAGATAGTAAAAGTCAGGAAACGGGTCCCCAGGAGGTCAGAAATACAAACCCACACACACACACACACACACACACACAAGTGTGTTTTGGTATCCTTATGGGGACCGTCCATTGACTTCCATTGATTTTAGTAACTAGATTTATACCTAACCCAAACCCTTTTCCTAACCTTAACCATTACTGATCTATAACTAACCCTAAGACTAACTAAAACTCTATTCACACCATACCTATAAACCTAACCCCTAACCCTAAAAAGGGGAGTCCCCCTCATGGGGACCAGGCTTCGGTCCCCACAAGAACCCTCGGACCCCAGAAAGATAGTAAAAGTCAGGAAACGGGTCCCCAGGAGGTCAGAAATACAAACCCACACACACACACACACACACACACACATTACACACACACACACACACACACACACATCACAGTGATGTTATTTCAGGGAATATTACTGGCCAGTTACTCTGATGCTAGTTTGAATCCTCCTCGTTCTTGAAGTCTCTCCATCATCAAGTCTTTCAGTCCAGTTTTAAGATCTAAAGGACAGACTTTTCCTCTGTTAATGATTTATAAAGGGAGAACACCTTTACCTGAGAAACCACTAAGTCACAGCTGCTTTGGTCAAATTAAATGTTCTGCTGGATCTCACACAGCAACTCAAAGTGTCACATGATCTGTCACATGTTTAGTTCAGTCATATTTACAAAGGGCCCATTCATGAAGGCTTAGTGCTGTTTACATATTTACTCTCATGTTTACGTGTCATTAACATACTTCCAACCCCGCCTCTGTAAGGCTCTCAGACTGGGGTCTCTAACAACATGGCGGCTCACCGTGAACGCGTTCAGTTAACGTTTAAATGTAGCTGAAAAACTGAATCAATTATGAGTGATTCATGTAAAAACCATCAACCTGATAATAAACAAATAGTTTGATTTTCATTTATTTATTGAAATCTGAAGTAAGAGAAAAGATCAATACAATACAAAATTTATTTGTAGAGCACATTTTATAGGGAATACACCGTCCAACATGCTGTACATTGAGTACAAAATAGATAATCATTAAAAACAATTAAGAAATAAAACAATAAAAACAGTAAAAGCAATAAAAACAATAAAATCAGAATAGAATATAAAAGATTAAGATGTATTAAAAGCTAGTGAATAGAAATGTGTCTTTAACCGAGATTTGAACACTGTAACAGAAGTCTGACATCCAGCGGAGTTGGTTCCACAACTTAGGAGCACTAACAGAAAAAGCTTGTTCCCCTCGTGCTCCTACACGACCTCAAGGGACACACAAAAGACGAGCGGAGGGAGCGAGCCGGGACATACCAACTAAGCAACTGGAAAAAGTAGAGTGGGGCAAGATAATTAAGTGCCTTAAATGTAAACAGTCAAATTTTTTATTTAATTTGATATCGGACTGGAAGCCAGTGTAAGCAGGCTAAGACTGGGGAGATATGTTCACGGCGTCCGGTTCCAGTAATGAACCGGGCGGCAACATTCTGAGTCACCTGAAGGTGGGCTAAGGACGTTGAGGCAGCACCATAATGTATGGAATTAGCATAGTCCAATCGAGAGGTGACAAAAGCATGAACCACCGTTTCAAGGTCACGCTTATTTAGAACAGGCTTTAGCTGACGCAGACGACGAAGTTGATAAAAACAGGATTTCACAACCTGATTTATATGTTTATCCATACATAGTTTAGGATCCATTGTCACACCAAGATTGCCAATTGATGGTTTCAACAAGGCAGACAAGTCAGGAGGTAAAATCCACTTTTTAGCAGCAGATAGATAGCAGCAGGGTAGATAGAGCCAGCTCAGTCTTTGATTTATTCAGGTGGAGGAAATTCGTAGCCAACCATGAATTGATGTCACTGAGACAATCTACACCGATTCCCCATATTTAAAAAAAAAGTAGAGTTAACAGTCATCAGCAAACGGATGATAACCCACTCCGTGTTTTCTAAAAATGGCTGCCAATGGTATAATATATAAGTTAAAAAGAAGTGGGCCCAGGATCAAACCCTGTGGGACACCACAGAACAATCTGGTTGGCTGCGAGACACAATCTTCTAAATAAACACTAAAACATCTGTCCAGCAGGTAAGATTCAAACCATCAAAGTGTCTGTGAGAACAGAAGAGACATGATTCACATCATCCATCCATCCATCCATCTATCCATCCACCCATCCATCCACCCGTCCATCCATCCATCCATCCAACCGTCCATCCATCATCCATCCACCCACCCATCCATCCAACCGTCCATCCATCATCCATCCATCCACCCATCCATCCATCCATCTATCCATCCACCCGTCCATCCATCCATCCATCCATCCATCCATCCATCCATCCATCCATCTATCCATCCACCCGTCCATCCATCCATCCATCCGTCCATCCATCCATCCATCCATCCATCCATCCATCCATCCATCCATCCATCCATCCATCCATCCATCCATCCACCCATCCATCCATCCATCCATCCATCCATCCATCCACCCATCCATCCATCCATCCATCCATCCATCCATCCATCCAACCGTCCATCCATCCGTCCATCCATTCACCCGTCCATCCACCCGTCCATCCATCCATCCATCCATCCATCCATCCATCTATCCATCCACCCATCCCTCCGTCCATCCCTCCATCCATCCATCCATCCATCCATCTATCCATCTATACATCTATCCATCCATCCATCCATCCATCCATCCATCCATCCACCCGTCCATCCATCCATCCATCCATCCAACCGTCCATCCATCATCCATCCACCCACCCATCCATCCAACCGTCCATCCATCCCTCCATCCATTCACCCGTCCATCCACCCGTCCATCCATCCATCCATCCATCCATCCATCCATCCATCCATCCACCCATCCATCCATCCATCCATCCATCCATCCATCCATCCATCCATCCATCCATCCATCCATCCATCCATCCATCCATCCATCCGTCCATCCATCCATCCACCCATCCATCCATCCATCCATCCATCCATCCAACCGTCCATCCATCCGTCCATCCATTCACCCGTCCATCCACCCGTCCATCCATCCATCCATCCATCCATCCATCCATCTATCCATCCATCCGTCCATCCATCCATCCACCCATCCATCCATCCATCCATCCATCCATCCATCCATCCATCCATCCACCTATCTATCCATCCACCCGTCCATCCATCCATCCATCCGTCCATCCATCCATCCATCCATCCATCCATCCATCCATCCATCTATCCATCTATCCATCCACCCGTCCATCCATCCATCCACCCATCCACCATCCATCCATCCAACCGTCCATCCATCATCCATCCATCCATCTATCTATCCATCCACCCATCCATCCATCCATCCATCCGTCCGTCCATCCATCCATCCATCCATCCATCCATCCATCCATCCATCTATCCATCTCTCCATCCATCCGTCCATCCATCCATCCACCCATCCATCCATCCATCCATCCATCCATCCATCCATCCATCCATCCACCCATCCATCCATCCATCCATCCATCCATCCAACCGTCCATCCATCCGTCCATCCATTCACCCGTCCATCCACCCGTCCATCCATCCATCCATCCATCCATCCATCCATCTATCCATCCACCCGTCCATCCATCCATCCAT
>SSNP01000426.1:24701-63176 GCA_006937955.1 Pachypanchax playfairii | reverse complement strand
AAACACACCCTACAGGTGTCTGAGGAGTGTCCGCCCCCTACAGGTGAGGCAGGTGAGGTGTCTGCCTCACCTCGTGACTTCTCTCTTCAGTTTATTTTCCATCAGCAGTAATCATTCTGTAACAAACTCACATTAAAGGTGGGATATTAAAAGCAATATTTTTACCAAAATAATGCCTCCACGGGGTGTTTAGAGGGTTGTAGAATGAAAATACAGTATTTCCTTTAAAAATTATATTCGAAGTAAAATATAAAATACTCATTTTGACGGCACAACGTTGGCATTTTGTTTACATCTACCAGCCAATAGCTGGCAGAGCAGCGGGCACCATTTTGGGTTGTCTAATACCGTAAATACTGCAGCACAGTGAGGCTGGTACTGTGGAGTCTGCAGGTCAAGCAGCTGGAAGCACCGGGAACATGTGGTGATTATATACATTATTTACTTGCCGTAGATGATTCCTCTGGGGTTTTCCATGTAACGAGCAAGTTCTGTGTGGAAAAATTTTTCATTAGCAGCTAGCTAACACGGAGCTACATGTTGGGGAAGTGGAGGAGCTTCGGGCCACTTTTTGGACTGTAAGACAGACCACGGAGGATTTTATTGCTTTTTTATTTTATTGGATAAGTGGTGCGTGCAGGATGAGGTGTGGGGAGGAGAGAGGATCTTACACACACTCACACACCATCCTGCACGCCCCACTTATCCAATAAAATTTTAAAAAAGCAATAAAAGCCTCCCAGGTGTGTCTTCCAGTCGAAGCTGCTCCACTTCACCAACATGCAGCTACGTGTTAGCTAGCTGCTAATAAAAACGTTTCCACACAGAACTTGCTTGTCACATGGGAAACCCCAGGGGAATCCCCTATAGCAAGTAAATAATGTATATAATCATCACATGTCCCCGGTGCTTCCAGCTGCTTGACCTGCAGACTCCACAGTACCAGCCTCACTGTGCTGGATTATTTACGGTATTAGGCAACCCAAAATGGTGCCCGCTGCTCTGCCAGCTATTGGCTGGTAGATGTAAACAAAATGCCAACGTTGTGCCGTCAAAATGAGTATTTTATATTTTACTTCGAATATAATTTTTAAAGGAAATACTGTATTTTCATTCTACAACCCTCTAAACACCCCGTGGAGGCATTATTTTGGTAAAAATATTGCTTTTAATATCCCACCTTTAATGTGAGTTTGTTACAGAATGATTACTGCTGATGGAAAATAAACTGAAGAGAGAAGTCACGAGGTGAGGCAGACACCTCACCTGCCTCACCTGTAGGGGGCGGACACTCCTCAGACACCTGTAGGGTGTGTTTGTCAGGGTCTGGGGTTTTGTGTTGGGGATTGATGTTGGTGATGGTTTTTTCACTGTAGTTGTGTGTTTTCACTGGTGACTATGGGGATCTCTGCAGCTGGTGAGTGTGGTGCTTGTGACACTAATTGTCAGTTCCAGGGCGTGGCAGTCATCAGTGGTTGCAGGTGTGGATCGTTACCCAGCTCAGGAGAGCTGGGTATTTAAACAGAGGAAGAACCACAGACAGGCGCCAGTTCGTTCTCTTACACACCCTTAACGTGGTACAGAGTGGCCGGGGATTATTTATGACAGTTGTTTTCGTTAGTGCTACTAACCTGCCTTCTCTTCCTCATCTCCTAGTCATACATGCTGGAGCGCTCCTCCAGCTCTGAGTGCCTCACCGGTCACCGCGCTGCTGTCACTCCTGCCACAGTAATACTGTGCAGACAGCCCCTGGAGCCGGAAAGAGGACTCACCTCCGACGGGGTTTCAGCGGTCGTGAGCATTCCGACCCGCTCTCCTTTCCCCGTCCTCGGACCCGTGTCCTGGAGCATCCTCCAGAGCCAGTGCCTCTGCGTGGTGAGTACCCGCCTATCGTGAGCACTGGTTTTTGACACGGAAGAATTAGAGCTCAGTTGCGGAGATACGCGACTGGCTCTTCCCCTCTGGCTCCTGTCTGTCCCTGGTCGCCTCTGGATCCACACCTCTCCGGTGAGCGCGCTGCTGCCTCCCCTGCTGGACCCACGCAGGCATCGACAGCACCGCGTCCCGGACCTCACCGTACTGCCTCGACTCCTGGAGCACCACCCCCGCTGCAGTGTCCCTCGGATCTCACCACACGCAGCTTCAGTCACCGCGTCACTGTGAGTATCCGAGTACTATCCCCGCACACTGCAGCGGGCTGTTTTCATGTGTCACTAACACACATCTCCTCCAGGATCGAGTCTCCACCCCACTGCCGTTCCAGTCCTGGGTTTTTCATCGTGCACATTTCAGTTTCACTGTACTGTTGTCTTGTGCATGTTATACAATAAACTCACTATCACTGATTACTGGTTCTCGTGTGTGTGTCTTGGAGTTGGGTCGCTTTGGAGTTCAGTTCAACCCCCCCCTACCTGGTAACTGAACCTGACAGAACGAACTGGCCAAAATGAACTNTGTTTACTAGAATGTTCATCATTCTTTTTCTGCTGGGGTTTTCTTCCTGTCCAGGCAGAACTCATCCTGGTTCTGCTGCTCAATGGAATGGAGGACTGTGGTGAAGTGAAGATTAAACCCGATCAGCTGGTTCTGTAAACAGAAACATTTGACTGTGATTTGGACTTGATGTTTTTGTAAAGTGCCTTAAAATGACTTTTACCATAAACTGGTGATTTAAAATGGAATTGAACTGAGTTGAATAAGGCAGCCTGTCCAGGTGCAACCCCGCCTCTCACTCGGCGATCACTGGAGCTAGGCCCCATCTAACCATGACCCCGAACAGAAATAAGCAGGTACAGATAATGACTGACTGAATTAAAGGTACAGTATGTAAGAATTTTACAGGTAAATACTCACACAACAGCTTAATGTCCCACCGATGCTGAAAATAAAGTCACATTGTAACAGATCTGGATCTCAGTCAGCTGGGTGGTCTCTAGTTTCACATGTGAGTCTGCAAGGCTGCCAAGTCTTCAACACAAGCAGCTCCACACCGACCAGCAGCAAAAAGTAAGAAACCACCACATCCTTCCAACTGATCAGCTGAGCTGCACGTGATGGGGCGTTCAAACACACTTAGGAAAACTCAACGCTGAACAAATAGACCTTCAGACATTCAATTTCATAGTGGGTGAAAACAGGTCAACCACTTCTCTTTCAGTTTTAATCTCTCAAACTTTGCAGGTGGTGAAAAAAACCCGAGTTCGAACGGCATGTATCTGTTTCGTCACAACTCCTTTGTTCGTTAGTTTTCGGCAGCTCCGACAGTTGAAACCACGCCTAGCATGCTGCTGGCTAAAAGCTGTAGCATAACATAGCAAACAGAAAGACACGACGTCTGATGTTGCCATGCACAGCGGGGCAGGAAACAGTATTCTTTGCTCTCATTGACTAGTTTGTTAGCCAATCAGAGTCCAGCAAATTAGAATAATGAATATGAACGAGCTGCTGACAAAACAGCCTGACGGAAGGAGCCAGAACCACCCGAATTTTAACGCAGACAGATTGAAAGGTCTGTTAATCAGTGTTTCCTGACATTTTTTAGATATAAAATGTTTCATATTACTGGTTAATACCTAAAAAATAACCACAAAGTCCTGAAATGTGTATGAAATTGCATCTTTAAACAAATACAAGAGAAACAAAATGAGAATCAACATCAGAAATGGCAACTCAACAGAAAAATCAGGGAGGGGAGGGGGTGAGTAGCTGAGAACAGACTGGGTTTTTGTCTACATAAACTGTGAGACTCGTATTTGATGACAAGTTTGAATTCTTACATACTGTAGCTTTAAATAAGAGTTTCTTACATTATAAATCTGAGTCAGTGCCTCACTAGCCATGAACCTCACTACACGTCACTGGCTCAGACACTGATATTGGACCAGAAGGTCTGGTTCACAGTCTAAAGGTGTTCTATAGCATTGAGGTCAGGACCAAACTGGTTCATCCAGGTCTTTATGGACCTGGTTTGTGTTCTGGAGTGCAGCCATGTGGAAAGAGTAAAGGACTATCCCTGAATCACCATCTCCATTCAGTTGTCCATACCTTCATTACGTCCTGTCTTGATTATTCTAATTCAATATTATGTGGAATCTCCTCCGCTACTCTTTCCCGCCTTCAATTAGTACAAAATGCAGCAGCTCGATTCTTGACTGGTACTAGGCAGAGAGAACACATTACACCGGTTTTGTCAAAATTACACTGGCTCCCTGTCCACCTCCGTATACAGTTTAAGATCCTGGTTTTTGTGATCAAATCCCTCAATAACTTATTACCTGCTTATTTGTCTGAGCTCATTCACCCCCCTATGTTCCCACGCGATCCCTCCGACCAGCATCTTCTGCACGTCCCCAGCTCCCGCTGTAAGTCCCACGGGGAGCGGGCTTTTTCTGTCTGTGCACCGAAGCTCTGGAATCCCTCCAGATTAGACTTTCCCCATCTCTTTCCCTTTTTAAGTCTCGGTTAAAAACTCATTTCTACACGTTGGCCTTCAATTCAGTATAATCTTTTTTTCTCTTCCCCTCCGAATTGCTTGTTTTAATTGCACTTTTATTCTATTTTTATCTGCTTTCTTTTATTATATGTTTTGTTCAGCGCTTTGGTCGGCTCTCATGCCGTGTTTAAATGTGCTATATAAAAAACATGATGATGATGAAGAACAGTCCCCACAAAGCTGGAGCATGAAATGATCCAACATGTCTTGGTCTACTCTATCATTAAGGTTCTTTCACTGGAACTAAAAGCTGAGCCGAACTCCTGTAATACAAGTCCACATCATAATACCTACTGCACAAAGCTTTACACTAGGGACATTCAGGGACAGTCAGACACCAAACATGGACTGGCTCATCATCCAGGTACTGGTCTCTTGGGAACCACTGAACCAGACTGATCCATCATCCAGGTACCGGTCTCCTGGGAACCACTGAACCCAGACTGATCCATTAGACAGATAGAAACAGGATTCTTCTCTCCAGAGAACATTTTCATGGTTCTAGAGTCCAGTAGCAGCATGCTGCACACCACTACATCTGACACTGTGCACGTGGTGATGTTGGGTGCAGAATATTTCATTTACATAGGATGTCCCGTTTTTGTGCTGCCTTTATTTCTTTGAGCTGTGAAAGTTTTAAAGTTTCAAGTTCAAGTTTATTTATTTATAAAGTTCCAGTTCATGACAAAGTCATTTCAAGGTACTTCACAGAAAAATCAACCAATTAATAATAAAACATTTTCTATCAGGAACCAGCCGATTGGGCTGAATTGTTATTTCAGCACAATCCCCCATCCTGAGCTGCACAATTGGAGACAGTGGAAAGGAACGACTCCCTTTTAACAGGAAGAAACCTCTAGCAGAACCAGAACCTGGCTCAGGATGGACGACTGGGGTCTGAGCTGACAGGAAAGAGACAAACACAGATGTATTTTGGCCAGTCGTCATGTCTATAGAAAGATAAACAGAGAAACAGTTAATGGCAGCAGTAACAATCAAAGCAATAACAATTTGATGGTTCTAGTGGGAATATTTCACCCCTTGTTTATGTGAGATACACCCTCCTCAGAGGCAGCCACAGTAAAGAAAGACAGCAGAGTGAAAAAATGTGATCAGTATGTCCTCCGGCAGTCTAAACCTATAGCAGCATAACTAAAGGGATGGACCAGGAGAACCCAAGCTAACCCTGACTATAGGATTGTGTAAAAAGGAAAGTTTTAAGTCTATTCTTAAAACTACACAAGGTGTCTGCCTCACGGATAAAAAGTGGAAGCTGGTTCCACAGGAGAGGAGCCTGATAACTAAAAGCTCTTCCTCCCATTCTACTTTTAGAACCTCTAGGAACTACAAGCAGACCTGCAGTCTGAGAGCGAAGTGTTCTGTTAGGAGCATATGGAACAATAAGATCTTTAATATAAGATGGAGCTTGGTCGTTCAAGGCCTTATACGTCAAAAGTAAAACCTTAAACTTTATTCTAGACCTTACAGGGAGCCAATGAAGTGATTCTAAAACAGGAGAAATATGGTCTCTCCTTCTAACTCTCATCAGAACTCTGGCAGCACCATTTTGGATCAGCTGGAGGTCTTTAACAGCACTATTAGAACACCCTGATAATAATGAATTACAGCAATCAAGTCTGGAAGTAATAAATGCGTGAACTAAAGTTTCAGCATCCCTTTGATTCAAAATGCTCCTAATTTTAGCAACATTATGCAGGTGGAAATAGGTCGTCATGGTAACATGGTTTATATGAGAACCAAAGGACATGTCCTGGTCAAAGATAACACCCAGGTTCTTTACCTTCTTGTTGGAGGCCAAATTAATGCCATCCAACGTTGATGACTGACTACACAACTTGTTCCTAAGATTCTCAGGCCCAAAAGTCACAACCTCTGTCTTGTCTGAATTTAAAAGCAAAAAATTAAGCGTCATCCAACGGGAGGGGCATCTCCCTCAAATCTCAAATCTAATCTTTGACATTAATTTACATTCGGTTTTACAGTGAGGCAAAAAAGTATTTAGTCAGCCACCAATTGTGTAAGTTCTCCCACTTAAAAAGATCAGAGAGGCCTGTAATTTTCATCATAGGTATACCTCAACTATGAGAGACAAAATGAGGAAAAAAAATCCAGAAAATCACATTGTCTGATTTTTAAAGAATTTATTTGCAAATTATGGTGGAAAATAAGTATTTGGTCAATAACAAAAGTTAATCTCAATACTTTGTTATATAGCCTGTGTTGGCAATGACAGAGGTCAAACGTTTTCTGTAAGTCTTCACAAGGTTTTCACACACTGTTGCTGGTATTTTGGCCCATTCCTCCATGCAGATCTCCTCTAGAGCAGTGATGTTTTGGGGCTGACGCTGGGCAACACGGACTTTCAACTCCCTCCAGAGATTTTCTATGGGGTTGAGATCTGGAGACTGGCTAGGCCACTCCAGGACCTTGAAATGCTTCTTACGAAGCCACTCCTTCGTTGCCCGGGCGGTGTGTTTGGGATCATTGTCATGCTGAAAGACCCAGCCACGTCTCATTTTCAATGCCCTTGCTGATGGAAGGAGGTTTTCACTCAAAATCTTACGATACATGGCCCCATTCATTCTTTCCTTTACACGGATCAGTCGTCCTGGTCCCCTTGCAGAAAAACAGCCCCAAAGCATGATGTTTCCACCCCCATGCTTTACAGTAGGTATGGTGTTCTTTGGATCCAACTCAGCATTCTTTCCCCTCCAAACACGACAAGTTGAGTTTCTACCAAAAAGTTCTATTTTGGTTTCATCTGACCATATGATGTTCTCCCAATCCTCTTCTGGATCATCCAAATGCTCTCTAGCAAACCGCAGACGGGCCTGGACGTGTCCTGGCTTCAGCAGGGGGACACGTCTGGCACTGCAGGATTTGAGTCCCTGGCGGCGTAGTGTGTTACTGATGGTAGCCTTTGTTACTTTGGTCCCAGCTCTCTGCAGGTCATTCACTAGGTCCCTCCGTGTGGTTCTGGGATTTTTGCTCACCGTTCTTGTGATTATTTTGACCCCACGGGGTGAGATCTTGCGTGGAGCCCCAGATCGAGGGAGATTATCAGTGGTCTTGTATGTCTTCCATTTTCTAATAATTGCTCCCACAGTTGATTTCTTCACACCAAGCTGCTTACCTATTGCAGATTCAGTCTTCCCAGCCTGGTGAAGGTCTACAATTTTGTTTCTGGTGTCCTTTGACAGCTCTTTGGTCTTGGCCATAGTGGAGTTTGGAGCGTGACTGTTTGAGGTTGTGGACAGGTGTCTTTTATACTGATAACGAGTTCACACAGGTGCCATTAATACAGGTAACGAGTGGAGGACCGAGGAGCCTCTTAAAGAAGTTACAGGTCTGTGAAAGCCAGAAATCTTACTTGTTTGTAGGTGACCAAATACTTATTTTCCACCATAATTTGCAAATAAATTCTTTAAAAATCAGACAATGTGATTTTCTGGATTTTTTTTCCTCATTTTGTCTCTCATAGTTGAGGTATACCTATGATGAAAATTACAGGCCTCTCTGATCTTTTTAAGTGGGAGAACTTACACAATTGGTGGCTGACTAAATACTTTTTTGCCCCACTGTAACAGTATAGATGCCAAGGAAATATACCAATACCAATACCAATTTATTTGTAGAGCACATTTTATAGGGAATACACCGTCCAACGTGCTGTACATTGAGGCGGGCTAAGGACGTTGAGGCAGCACCATAATGTATGGAATTAGCATAGTCCAATCGAGAGGTGACAAAAGCATGAACCACCGTTTCAAGGTCACGCTTATTTAGAACAGGCTTTAGCTGACGCAGACGACGAAGTTGATAAAAACAGGATTTCACAACCTGATTTATATGTTTATCCATACATAGTTTAGGATCCATTGTCACACCAAGATTGCCAATTGATGGTTTCAACAAGGCAGACAAGTCAGGAGGTAAAATCCGCTTTTTAGCAGCAGATAGATAGCAGCAGGGTAGATAGAGCCAGCTCAGTCTTTGATTTATTCGTAGCCAACCATGAATTGATGTCACTGAGACAATCTACACCGATTCCCCATATTTAAAAAAAAAGTAGAGTTAACAGTCATCAGCAAACAGATGATAACCCACTCCGTGTTTTCTAAAAATGGCTGCCAATGGTATAATATATAAGTTAAAAAGAAGTGGGCCCAGGATCAAACCCTGTGGGACACCACAGAACAATCTGGTCGGCTGCGAGACACAATCTTCTAAATAAATACTAAAACATCTGTCCAGCAGGTAAGATTCAAACCAGGCAAGCGCAGAACCCCTGATGCCTACAACACGTTTTAACTGATCAATGAGGATCTGGTGTTGCTGGACCTAACAGTTGCTTTTGACACAGTAGACCATGGCATTCTTGTGTCCCGACTGAATCAGGAACTGGGAATTCAAGGATCTGCCCTGAACTGGTTCAGATCCTACCTACGTGACAGAAGTTTTTGTGTGAGGCTGGGGGTCTCAGCTTCTGAAGTGTCCCCTTTTACCTGTGGTGTACCCCAGGGCTCTATCTTGGGACCCCTGCTTTTTAATCTCTACATCCTTCCTCTGGCAGCTATTTTTAGGCGACATGGCATGTCTTATCACCTGTACACAGATGAGTGTCAGTTTTATCTTCCACTTAAGCCTCATCATTCAGTGCAACCAGCTGTGGACTGCTTAAATGGTGTCAAAACATGGCTTTCTAGTAACTTTTTACACTTGAACGGGACCAAGTTAACGGCTCTTTTATTTGTTCCTACCCCCCCTCTGTAGTCAGTCCTGTCCTTCCACCCTGCTTTGCTGGCTTAGTGAAGCCAACCATCGTTGACCTTGGGGTCGTTTTGGACCCAGGGCTGCAGATGGATTCTCACATTGTGGGATGGGCTGCAGTGACGTGGAGCTCAGCTGTTAGACATCTGCCGTGATGAGCTCCTGACAAATTGCTTCGGACTCTCGGAGCTCACCTGGTACCTGAGAAAAAAGGGGGAGTGTTTTTTTACTATAGGGGCAGCAGGGATTTGTCAGGAACTTCCTGATACGATACTGTGATGTAACGGTGTTCAAATTCAGCCATTTTACATGAGCGAGAAAAGCAGCTGCTCAGAGCGCAGGATTCAGGAGGATTACTCAGGAATGCATTAATTAAGCCAAAAACCGATCTGGAGGTCTTTTAAATAAAGAAATAGCATCACAACATGGTTAAAAGCTCCAAAAAGTTGATTTTTCATGATACAGGACCTTTAAAGAGGAACTCACCCCCTCTAAATTATCTTCCTGCCTTCTAACTTTCATGTTCTTGGGTTGTGTGAACTCCAAAGTTATCCAGACTTCAGACCAACACACAATTGAGGTAAAAACAAATAAAGATTTATTTGTTATTCTACAGAAGGAGTAAAAGTTGAACACAGTAACGGGTCAATTGAATGTGCAGATGACACTGGAGGACTGGATCAGGCGGACCCCCGGAGAAGCTCTAGTCATGGAGGAGAGACAGGTTAGTGGAGCGGTTTCTGGGTTGATGATGAACGTTACGGTGTGCTGGGAATGTGCTCGCAGACTTACAGCAGGTGATGGCGGGTGAGGAGTGGAGGAGGACTGTAGAAGCAGCAGTGGTGGTGGTGTGTGTCCAGAGATGGTGGTGACGATGATGACGATAATGAATATCCATAGACTGAAGACGTGGTGTTTGCAGATGGAGGGTGGACAGAGCGATGAGGAGGACCAGGGCAGGAGTAGGAGAATCCGGGAGGAGATACGGACTGAGACCAGGACGGGAGCGGACATGGCGGAACACGTCTGGAGACTGGAGCAGGGTCTTCTGGAAGGCACGGCAGACGGCCAGTGTGGAAGATAGAGGCACCCAGGATCTGGAGTCGGGATCCGGCGAGGACGGATTAAGGAGGGAACGAGTAGAAGGACGAGGTAAATAAACAATACACTATGAACTGAAGATCTAGTTTGCTAGGCCCAAACATTACCACGTAGCAAGTGGAACAAACAGTGCGCAGGCACACGCAGGCCACACCTGCACCTGATCAGCTGGAGGCCTCATCAGCTGCTGCCACACCCTGGAATGAGAGGTTAGTTCCAAAACAACAACACACACACCACTCACCAGCTGCTGAGACCTGACACTAACTGCTTTTTCAAATGATGCGGAAAGTAGGTGTTACTTTAAGAGGCGGTCCTGAGCTGTGATTGACGTGTAGCACTTCTCTGTGTTTAGATTAGCTCCAGTGTGACTCTGCCGTGTTGCAGAGAGGTAACCCGACCATGATGCGAAGATAACGTCTATAAATCACATCCACACAATCACTGCAGTAAAATAGAGTCTTTGTCCAGATTTAACTGATATTAGTTATTCTGTTTGTCGTAGTTTTCAGCCAGTTGCTCTAAATCTCTGTGTGCAGCTCTTTGGTGAGAAGCTGGAGACAACGGGTGGGTGGGGGCAAATGTGTGTGTCTGAGAGATGGTTTTATACTCCAGGGGGCGTGTCTTAGAGACGATACTGGGGACATAGACATGTACCACTTTCAGCCAATCACAAAATTCAAATGCAGTAGCCACCTTTCAACCCTAAGAGGGCAGCACTAAGATGTTTTTAGACCAAAAAGTGTAGAATTTAACTAATTTACATGAAAATCTCAAAACATGTCCAGAAACTGAAAGATTGTATTAAAAACCCACTAATACAGTTTATAAGTAAAAACAAGCTTTTTTGAGGGTAAGTTGCTCTTCAGATTTATACACACCTGTTCTGTCTTCCCTCTTTTTGCTTAATTGTAGGTTGAAACAAACATGGTGGAGTTCCTGGTGGAGGCTGAGGCTACTAATTGTCCAATTAAATTACTTTAAATGTGTTTGTAGTTATTTCTTATATTTTAATATTAATAATATTTTTTATAATATATAAACTAACTGTTTTTATTGTTATAGTAATTGAAATTATTTTAATTGTGATAAAAATTTAATTATTATTTAAAAATAGTATGATAATATTAAAATATTTCACACAGGCCAAAAATGCCATAAATATAAAGATACATAAGTTATTTTAAAGCATTGCATTCTAAGATTGATGATTTACAAACGTTTATTGAAGTATTATCGATTAAGAGGAAGAAAGATAAATGCAATAACAAATACGTTTGGTGAAAATAACCCAGCAATAAGTTAAAAAAACATGAATGATGGGTAAAAAAATACCCAATAATTATACAAGTTCAACCCAAAGGTTTGGTAGAGATAACCCAACAGTTGTGTTTTGAAATCAACCCAACAACTAGGTTAAGATAACCCAGTGTTGTGTTTGACCACTATGTACCCAGTGCCTGAGTAGAAGTTGGGTTGTTTTCAACCCAATCTTTTTTAGCTAAAACGTATATGTTTTATAAATCCAGTTTCCATTTGGACCATCACACCCAGAATCCTAGTGGTTCCTCTGGATGTTGCTGTTTGTGTATTGAAGTGTTTCACCAGCCCTCGTCTGCAGAGTGTGCTTTGGATTCATACAGTCTCATGATGGTTTTCATCCAGGTGTCTCGTCGCTTGTTGGTATGTGAAATTAGACTGTCATGGCTAATGTCGTACTGCTGACCTTCACCATGTACCAAATCTGTGTTCCACAAAATTAAACTCCTGTTTCAAGATAGATTTGATAGAATTTTACATGAATATAAATGTCTAAGGTGAGGACATGGTCATTTATTATCTTTGTCAAGCCAACCAGAAGAGTGGTATCTGTCCCAAAAGGCACCTGATCAGGAGCTGATACCTCTCCAAGTCAACGCAGGAGGCGGGGTTACACCTGGACAGGTCATTGCTCTATTATTTGTCCATCAACTTTCATCTGGGAAAATGATTAAAATAGGCTGAAGAAATAAAACCTTGAGTGAAATTACACCAAACACTTGAACTGGAGCTTGAACTTGGATCAAGATCAGATGCAGAAGGAAACGCTCCGTCTCCAGGATCCTTTTCTCATCACGAGCCTGTCCGCCAGCTGCTAACAGGCGCTTTGAATAATGACATCATGTTCACGGTCAGACAGAAGGCGGGTGGAAGAGGAGGGGCTGTCAGCCCCACACAGCTGCAGTTCACCTGGAAACCTCCAGGTGGCAGCACAGCAGCGGGCCTCTGTCTGTGGTGCTGAACATCCAGCTCTGTCCGCGGTGCTGAAACGCTCAGGGGGGTTTGGGTCGCGTCCGCGGACTCAGTGACACTTATTCAGTCTCTCGTTTTGGGTTGTGGTGGTTTTCTGTGGCGTTGCTGTGAGCGCGTGTGTGCCTCTGTGTGTGCGCCTGCCTGGAGATGCTGAAGCGGAGGGGGAGGGGAGGACAGTGAGCGCAAGGTAAGGCTTATGTCTCACCGACAAAGAGCTGTTCTAATACATGTCGCTCGTGAGGCGTTGGCTCCAGACTTCACCTGGATTTGACCCCCAGCGGGGTGCGTGTGATATGGAGGTTAATGTCAGAGTCATTTCTGGTGGTTTTCTTCGCAGAAAGCAGTTCATGTTTGATCTAAATGTGCGAACCGTGGCCTTCTTTTCAGATCGATTATTCTGATCCGTCAGTGCCGTTCCGTGCCATGGCATTTGGCTCGATACTGGGTTCAGATACAGACAAGAATCCTTGAATGTGGCTGGTTTTGTAGTCCGTGTTTAGTCGGTGTTCCTGAAGGCCTTGCTCTGCCCAGCAGTCTGGCCTACATTTCTGTGACGGCCGCAGCTGCCTGCGCTGGATCTGGCACGCAGGCCGCACCGTTACATCCGACCCGGTTTCAACCGATATGAGGTCTTTGAGTTCCTCCTATTAGACCCGTTGCTTTCAGTAGAGTACAGGATGCATCAAGCAGCCTGCTGGCGTCACGTGACCTCAAGAACAAAGTGACCCAAAAGAGTCAACTTTTCAGCAGGTGGCCTCATGTAAGCAAACCATCCTGTCCAACTTCACCGAACCGTTCTTTATAGAAGCAGAAAATCTGAATCATTCATCAGTGTTTACTGTGTCAGGAAGTCTAAAGAAGTTCTAACAAGATAAACTGACCCAAAAGAGTCCGTTTATATTTCACCTGATTAACTGTTTCTATGTTTAATTCAACAGGAGAGAGAAAATCCAGAGAACAACTTCAGTCACATGGTACCTGTCTGTCTGTCTACCTGTCTGTCTGTCTGTCTGTCTGTCTGTCTACCTGCCTGTCTGTCTGTCTCTATCCATGCTTTGCTGTGTTTTCTCTTTCATTTCATCTCTTTGTATTTTCTCTACTCAGATGAGTCAAGACACAGAAACACGAACACGAACACGTTCTAAAGCCATTCGAGGTAAGTTTACTTACACACACACACACACACGCACGCACGCACGCACGCACGCACGCACGCACACACACACACACACACACACACACACACACACAACTTACACAAGTAGAGATCCAGGAAACCATAGAACACGGATGGAACTGGGGAGGAACAACACACAATCCATGGATAGAACTAAAACACATTCTTAAATACACAACAGCACAAAATGAGTAATCAACTAAAACCAAAACATCCTGGGAAAGAGAGACAAAGCTACTGAGGACACACAAAGGCAAACAGGAAAACATGCAACGTTACCACAATAAAACAGGAAACAAAGAGACACGATACAAAATGCCACAAGGGGGAACATGGAAAAACAGCAAACTAAGGAAAATACTAAATAACCCCTCAAAGCAAAAAACTACAAAACCAAAACCACAGAGAACTCCTGGGAAAACACCTCTAAACAAAGACAAAAGCCAACCTCTGACACTTACAGAGATTTCCTATTAACGTATGAGACTTTACACTTTGGTCTGGAACATGGACGTCTCAGCAGGGACTTCAGGACTCCACACTCCTCAAGTGTGTCAGATTATAATCCCAGATCCACACCTGCTTTAAGATGACAGTCTTCATTTACTGTCCTGACATGGAGACACTGGTCTAGTATTACATGTTAACATGTGTCACATCTCTGTCCTTAGTGTCTGCTGAACCGGCTGGACCAGACATGAAGCTGGATTTAAGGTGAGCAGACGTTCTTCTTGTCCTTTGAAGCTTTTCATGTAGATATGAAAGGTGTATTTGTTATGTTCCAACAGCAGCTGTCCCACACCTGGATGTGATGGCAAAGGCCACGTGAGTGGGAGATACTCCAGGCATCGAAGGTATGGCTCGTCACTCACACTCACTCTGTGTGTATACGTGCACAACAATTCTATTCTATTCTATTCTATTCTATTCTGTTCTGTTCTGTTCTGTTCTGTTCTGTTCTGTTCTGTTCTATTCTATTCTATTCTGTTCTGTTCTGTTCTGTTCTGTTATGTTATGTTCTATTCTGTTCTATTCTATTCTATTCTGTTCTGTTCTGTTCTGTTCTGTTCTATTCTATTCTATTCTATTCTATTCTGTTCTGTTCTGTTCTGTTCTGTTCTGTTCTGTTCTGTTCTATTCTATTCTATTCTATTCTATTCTGTTCTGTTCTGTTCTGTTCTGTTCTGTTCTGTTCTATTCTATTCTATTCTGTTCTGTTCTGTTCTGTTCTGTTCTGTTCTGTTCTGTTCTGTTCTGTTCTGTTCTGTTCTGTTCTGTTCTGTTCTGTTCTGTTCTGTTCTGTTCTGTTCTTTCTGTTTGTTTGTGTTCTGTTCTGTTCTTTGTTCTGTTCTATTACGTTCTGTTCTGTTCTATTATGTTATATTCTATTCTATTCTGTTCTGTTCTGTTCTGTTCTGTTCTGTTCTGTTCTGTTCTGTTCTATTCTGTTCTGTTCTGTTCTGTTCTGTTCTGTTCTGTTCTGTCTATTCTATTCTTTGTTCTGTTCTTTCTATTCTATTCTATTCTATTCTATTCTATTCTGTTCTGTTCTGTTCTGTTCTGTTCTGTTCTGTTCTATTCTTTCTGTTCTATTCTGTTCTGTTCTGTTCTTTCTTTGTTCTGTTCTATTATGTTATATTCTATTCTGTTCTGTTCTGTTCTTTCTATTATGTTCTTCTGTTCTGTTCTATTCTATTCTATTCTATTCTATTATGTTCTGTTCTGTTCTGTTCTGTTCTGTTCTGTTCTGTTCTATTCTATTCTATTCTATTCTATTCTATTCTATTCTGTTCTGTTCTGTTCTGTTCTGTTCTGTTCTGTTCTATTCTATTCTATTCTATTCTATTATGTTCTGTTCTGTTCTGTTCTGTTTGTTTTTTTTTGGTTCTGTTCTATTCTATTCTATTATGTTCTGTTCTGTTCTGTTCTGTTCTGTTCTGTTCTGTTCTATTCTATTCTATTCTATTCTATTCTGTTCTGTTCTGTTCTGTTCTGTTCTTTCTTTCTATTCTGTTCTTTCTTTCTGTTCTTCTATTCTTTATGTTCTGTTCTTTCTATTCTATTCTGTTCTGTTCTGTTCTGTTCTGTTCTGTTCTGTTCTGTTCTGTTCTGTTCTGTTCTGTTCTATTCTATTCTATTCTGTTCTGTTCTGTTCTGTTCTGTTCTGTTCTGTTCTGTTCTGTTCTATTCTATTCTATTCTATTCTATTCTATTATGTTCTGTTCTGTTCTTTCTTTCTTTCTTTTCTTTCTTTCTTTCTTTCTTTCTATTCTATTATGTTCTGTTCTGTTCTGTTCTGTTCTGTTCTGTTCTGTTCTTTCTGTTTGTTCTATTCTATTCTATTCTGTTCTGTTCTGTTCTGTTCTGTTCTTTCTGTTCTGTTCTTTCTATTCTATTCTATTTATTTTTTATTCTATTCTATTCTGTTCTGTTCTGTTCTGTTCTGTTCTATTCTATTCTGTTCTGTTCTGTTCTGTTCTGTTCTGTTCTGTTCTTTCTATTCTTTCTATTTGTTCTGTTTTGTTCTGTTCTGTTCTTTCTTTTCTGTTCTATTCTATTCTATTCTATTCTATTCTTTCTATTCTATTCTATTCTATTCTTTTTTCTATTTGTTCTGTTCTGTTCTGTTCTGTTCTGTTCTATTCTATTCTGTTATGTTCTGTTCTGTTCTGTTCTATTCTGTTCTGTTTTGTTCTGTTCTGTTCTGTTCTGTTCTATTCTATTCTATTCTATTCTGTTCTGTTCTGTTCTGTTCTGTTCTGTTCTGTTCTATTCTATTCTATTCTATTCTATTTTTCTATTCTGTTCTGTTCTGTTCTGTTCTGTTCTATTCTATTCTGTTCTGTTCTGTTCTGTTCTGTTCTGTTCTGTTCTGTTCTGTTCTTTTCTATTCTATTCTATTCTATTCTATTATGTTCTGTTCTGTTCTGTTCTGTTCTGTTCTGTTCTTTCTATTTATTTCTGTTCTGTTCTGTTCTATTCTATTCTATTATGTTCTGTTCTGTTCTGTTCTGTTCTATTCTATTCTATTCTATTCTGTTCTGTTCTGTTCTGTTCTATTCTATTCTATTCTATTCTATTCTATTCTATTCTATTCTGTTCTGTTCTGTTCTGTTCTGTTCTGTTCTATTCTATTCTATTCTATTATGTTCTGTTCTGTTCTGTTCTGTTCTGTTCTATTCTGTTCTGTTCTGTTCTGTTCTATTATGTTATATTCTATTCTATTCTGTTCTGTTCTGTTCTTTCTTTCTGTTCTGTTCTTTGTTCTGCTATTCTATTCTATTCTATTCTATTCTGTTCTGTTCTGTTCTGTTCTGTTCTGTTCTGTTCTATTCTGTTCTGTTCTGTTCTGTTCTGTTCTGTTCTGTTCTGTTTTCTATTCTATTCTATTCTTTCTGTTCTGTTCTGTTCTGTTCTGTTCTATTCTATTCTATTCTGTTCTGTTCTGTTCTGTTCTGTTCTATTCTATTCTATTCTATTCTATTCTATTCTATTATGTTCTGTTCTGTTCTGTTCTGTTCTGTTCTGTTCTATTCTATTCTATTCTATTCTATTCTATTCTATTCTGTTCTGTTCTGTTCTGTTCTGTTCTGTTCTTTCTATTCTATTCTTTCTATTCTATTCTATTCTATTTGTTCTGTTCTGTTCTGTTCTGTTCTGTCTGTTCTGTTCTGTTCTGTTCTGTTCTATTCTATTCTGTTCTGTTCTGTTCTGTTCTGTTCTGTTCTGTTCTGTTCTGTTCTGTTCTATTCTGTTCTGTTCTGTTCTGTTCTGTTCTGTTCTGTTCTGTTCTGTTCTGTTCTGTTCTGTTCTGTTCTGTTCTGTTCTTTCTGTTCTTTCTGTTCTGTTCTGTTCTGTTCTATTCTATTCTATTCTATTCTATTCTATTCTATTCTATTCTATTCTATTCTATTCTATTCTGTTCTGTTCTGTTCTGTTCTATTCTATTCTGTTCTGTTCTGTTCTGTTCTGTTCTGTTCTGTTCTGTTCTATTCTATTCTATTCTATTCTGTTCTGTTCTGTTCTGTTCTGTTCTGTTCTGTTCTGTTCTGTTCTGTTCTGTTCTGTTCTGTTCTGTTCTGTTCTGTTCTGTTCTATTCTATTTATTCTATTCTATTCTATTCTATTATGTTTCTGTTCTGTTCTGTTCTGTTCTGTTCTGTTCTGTTCTGTTCTGTTCTGTTCTGTTCTGTTCTGTTCTGTTCTGTTCTGTTCTGTTCTGTTCTGTTCTGTTCTGTTCTATTCTATTCTATTCTATTCTATTCTATTCTATTCTGTTCTGTTCTGTTCTGTTCTGTTCTGTTCTATTCTATTCTTTCTTTCTTTTGTTCTTTTTTCTGTTCTGTTCTGTTCTGTTCTGTTCTGTTCTGTTCTGTTCTGTTCTGTTCTGTTCTGTTCTATTCTGTTCTGTTCTGTTCTGTTCTGTTCTGTTCTATTCTATTCTGTTCTATTCTATTCTATTCTATTCTATTCTGTTCTGTTCTGTTCTGTTCTTTCTGTTCTGTTCTGTTCTGTTCTGTTCTGTTCTGTTCTGTTCTGTTCTGTTCTATTCTATTCTATTCTATTATGTTCTGTTCTGTTCTGTTCTGTTCTATTCTGTTCTGTTCTGTTCTGTTCTATTCTGTTCTATTCTATTCTGTTCTATTCTATTCTGTTCTATTATGTTCTGTTCTTTTCTGTTCTATTCTATTCTATTCTATTCTATTCTATTCTATTCTATTCTATTCTATTCTATTCTATTCTATTCTGTTCTGTTCTGTTCTGTTCTGTTCTATTCTATTCTATTCTATTCTGTTCTGTTCTGTTCTGTTCTGTTCTGTTCTGTTCTGTTCTGTTCTGTTCTGTTCTGTTCTGTTCTGTTCTGTTCTATTCTGTTCTGTTCTGTTCTGTTCTGTTCTGTTCTGTTCTGTTCTGTTCTGTTTACATCTTTGTTGAAGTAACCAAAGAGATGAAATCAGCACACTGACTTATCAGGATATGTTGTTCAATTGTCACTTCATGGCTTGTTAATTTCATTATAAATGTGGCTGCAACAAATAAAATTAAAAATACTCCTCAGTTTTTTTTTTTCAGCATGAATCACCATCAAAATAACAAAATGAGTCAACATAAACAGGTCAAATTCATTTCCAACAAAAACACAAAGGAAGGGTTTTCTGCCTTCTTCATCAGCGCACTGGGCTGCCCAATGGTGAAGAAAAGGAAGCTGGAGAAGGCGGAGATCGAAGAGAATCAGACAGCACCCAAAAGACGGAACCAGCCCAGCAAACAGACAGAAGGAATCAGTGACACAGCAGAGGAGGAACAGAAAGGGGAAGGAGGAGAGGACACAGATCCCATCAGAGACGAGGAGACAAACCAACAACAAAGTGAGATAGAACTACTAAAATGTGAGTGAACCCAAAGTAATGAGTATTTCTCTTGAAGACAACACCTAAATTCTGCTTTAATGATGTGGGTTAATACTCCCAACTCCAGACTTAAATATTTAATTTGCAAACTAAATATTTAATTTAATTTTTTGCTCCTATGACAGGCTAAATAACCAAAAATATTGCTGGTAATATTTAATTGTCTAACTTTACAAACTGCACCCCATAAAAAAACATATTTAGCAACTTTAGTCTAAAAACTGGAATTTCTGAAAGGCTCATATCAACTGGATGACATAACATGTTCTTTTTTTCCTGAGCCACAGATTTTAAACTGTTTTTTACAGTTCATGGTTGTTCAAAAGGACTTGATTTAATATCATGTTGGTCCAACACCCTGTATCTGATAGACTGGATGGACTGTTGGACTGTTGGACTGTTTTGCCATTGGACTGTTAGACTGTTGGACTGTTGGACTGTTGGACTATTGGACTGTTGGACCAAAGGGCTGTTGGACCATTGGACTGTTGGGCTGTTAAACTGTTGGACTATTGGCCCATTGGACTGTTGGACCAAAGGGCTGTTGGACCATTGGGCTGTTGGGCTGTTAAACTGTTGGACTATTGGCCCATTGGACTGTTGGACCAAAGGGCTGTTGGACCAAAGGGCTGTTGGACCATTGGACTGTTGGACCATTGGACTGTTAGACTGTTGGGCTGTTACACTGTTGGACTGTTGGACTATTGGACTGTTGGACCAAAGGGCTGTTGGACCATTGGACTGTTGGGCTGTTAAACTGTTGGACTATTGGCCCATTGGACTGTTGGACCAAAGGGCTGTTGGACCAAAGAGCTGTTGGACCATTGGACTGTTGGACCATTGGACTGTTAGAATGTGGAACTGTTAAACTGTTGGACTGTTAGACCTTTGGACTGTTGAACCATTGTACTGTTAGACTGTGAGACAGTTGGACCATTGGGCTGTTAGACTGTTGGACTATTGGACCATTGGACTGTTGGACCAAAGGGCTGTTGGACCATTGGACTGTTTGACTGTTGAACTGTTAAACTGTTGGACTGTTAAACTGTTGGACTGTTTAACCATTGTACTGTTAGACTGTGAGACAGTTGGACCATTGGACTGTTAGACTGTTGGGCTGTTAGACTGTTGGACCATTGGACTGTTAGACTTTTGGCCCATTAGATTGTTAGACCAAAGGGCTGTTGGACTATTGGACCATTGGACTGTTGGACCATTGGGCTGTTGGACCATTAGACTGTTGAAGTATTGGACCATTGTACTGTTAGACCATTAGACCGATGGACCATTGGACTGTAGAACTGTAGAACTGTTGGACTGTAGAACTGCTGGACTGTTGAACCATTGTACTGTTGGACCGATGGACTGTTGGACTATTGGGCTGTAGAATTGTTAGACTGTTGGACCATTGGACCGATGGACAATTGGACTATATAACTTTTTGACCGTTGGACCATTGGGCTGTTGGACTATAGAACTGTTTGACTGTTAGACCATTGGGCTGTTGGACTGTAGAACTGTTTGACCGTTGGACCATTGGGCTGTTGGACTGTAGAACTGTTTGACCGTTGGACCATTGGGCTGTTGGACTGTTTGACCGTTGGACCATTGGCCTGTTGAACTGTTTGACCATTGGACCATTGGGCTGTTGGACTGTAGAACTGTTTGACCGTTGGACCATTGGGCTGTTGGAGTGTAGAACTGTTTGACGGTTAGACCATTGGGCTGTTGGAGTGTAGAACTGTTTGACGGTTAGACCATTGGGCTGTTGGACTGTAGAACTGTTTGACCGTTGGACCATTGGGCTGTTGGAGTGTAGAACTGTTTGACGGTTAGACCATTGGGCTGTCGGACTGTAGAACTGTTTGACCGTTAGACCATTGGGCTGTCGGACTGTAGAACTGTTTGACCGTTAGACCATTGGGCTGTCGGACTGTAGAACTGTTTGACCGTTGGACCATTGGGCTGTTGGACTGTAGAACTGTTTGACCGTTGGACCATTGGGCTGTTGGACTGTAGAACTGTTTGACCGTTGGACCATTGGGCTGTTGGACTGTTTGACCGTTGGACCATTGGCCTGTTGAACTGTTTGACCATTGGACCATTGGGCTGTTGGACTGTATAACTTTTTGACCGTTGGACCATTGGGCTGTTGGACTGTAGAACTGTTTGACCGTTAGACCATTGGGCTGTCGGACTGTAGAACTGTTTGACCGTTGGACCATTGGGCTGTCGGACTGTAGAACTGTTTGACCGTTGGACCATTGGGCTGTTGGACTGTAGAACTGTTTGACCGTTGGACCATTGGGCTGTTGGACTGTAGAACTGTTTGACCGTTGGACCATTGGGCTGTTGGACTTTGAATGGAGACTCAAAACACTCATTTCTGTTGGAATCCTGGTGCTTCTGACACTTACTATTTCAAATTGGTAATAAATGGAGACACTAAATAAATTCTCACAGTTTAGTCTCAAGTGTCGGGATTCCTGTTTGTAATTTGTCTTCCTTGTTTTGTACAGTGTTTCTTTCTCTTTTTTGTCTCCAGTTAGTCAGAGTCGTCTATTTTTTCACTCTCTGACTCACAGGAACTAACCCTGAAATGGGTTCCAGGTGCTCAGAACCACTCTGCAACCACCTAAAAGCACATCACATGAATTCTTTCCCAGTGGCATTAGAACAAAACTCTGTGAAGCACCAAGGAACCAAGAACTTTAACAGCACAGACTTAATGTGTTCACCAGTCTTCACCTTCACAGCACTTTAAGCGTGGAGATGGTTAGACTGATCAGGTTAAACACAAACACTTTGTGATAATGACGGTATTTACTCTTGTACCCACAGCAAACAGCTTGCAGGAAATGCCAGAGGACACAGAAAGACTCTGTCCTCCAGGTGAAGATCCCAGGAACAGAAGTGCCACCTCAGAGACTGAGAAGGAAACAGAGAGAGAAGAAATGAGTAAAGAGTCAAATGTATTAATGTTCATTGAAGGTCATCTCCAGGAAGAAACGCTGACCCAGGAGGAGGAGGAGGAGGAGGAGGAGGAGGAGGAGGAGGAGGACGCCCAGCTGGTGGTAAAGTACGAGCCATCAGAGCCACCCGAAGAAGAACCTGCTGTCGTTCACTGTGAAGAGACAAGAGATGAGGAGGATGAGGAAGCAGAAGAAGGAAAGGATGAAGAAGAGCAACAAGAAAGAGAAAATGGCTTTGAAGAAGAGAGGGAGGTGAGGAGACACCTGATGAGACAGGAAAACTCTGATCACCAGTACTCAAGTGGAGATTACACACTTCAGGCCAAAGAACCACATCAGGAGCAGAGTAAGCAGGATGAGCGGGAAGAAGAAGAAGAAGAAGAAGAGGAGGAGGAGGAGGAAGAACAGGAAGAGGAAGAGGAGGAACAGGAGGAGGAACAGGAGGAAGTAGAAAGAGAAGTTGGCATACCATTCACCATCAGTCCAACCCCTCAGGAATATGAAACCACTGTGTCACTCAGGGAGAAAGAGTTTAGCACCACCATGACTGAAGAAGAAGAGGATGAAGAGCTGGAAGAGGAAAGAGATGATGAAGAAGAGGATGAAAGACAAGAGAGGGAAGCAAATGAGATGGTGGAAGAGGAAGAGGAGGACCAAGACTCCAGCAAAACCTCTCCAAGCACCGTTGTCATTGAGGTCCGCTCTGAGGATGATGAGGAGGAGGAAGAGGAGGAGGAGGAGGAGGAAGACGAAGAGCAGGAGGATGAAGAGGAGGAGGATGAAGAGGAGGAGGAGGAGGAGGAAGAGGAAGGAGAGGAGTTAGATCACGTGTCAGAGGGATCGGGAGTCACGGATGACTCTGAGAACTGGGATATGACTCGAGGGAACCTGGGTCTGCTTGAACAAGCCATCGCCCTGAAGGCTGAGGAGGTTCAGGGAGGCCACGAGAGCCGCAGCTCACCAGACTACCAACCGTATGGAACCTCCATCAAGAACTCGGAGGCTGCCGCAGCCCGCCGCAGCGGTCACTGCAGTAAAGGTAGGCTGTGTGTCAGATGTTTATATATGGTTCATAAATAGGAATTAGAACAACTACCAGTACTTCCTTGGAGACAAGCAGAAGAAAAGATCTCCACTGATATATTCAGACAGGTTCTGCTACAAAATGTGGACTCTGGCTGGTTTTTCTCCTCTTTAGTCCAGTTCTAGACTATAAGAGTCTGTTGTGCTGCATGAACTGTAGAAATGAAAAAAAATGGACACATGCAGAACAAGATCTGCAAAACTATCCACATCAGATGAACAGATCCATCAAAGACCTGAAACAGAACCTGAGATCCTCCTGCAGAGAATAATCTGTTTCACATGCTTCACCTCACTGGAGCCAGAATTCAGTTTTCAGTCTAACTTTCTGCCTAATTCTGACTCTGACTCTGATTCTACTTCTGATTCTTATTCTGACTCTGATTCTGATTCTGATTCTGTTTCTGTTTCTGTTTCTGTTTCTGACTCTGACTCTGACTCTGATTCTGATTCTGATTCTGTTTCTGTTTCTGTTTCTGACTCTGACTCTGACTCTGACTCTGACTCTGATTCTGATTCTGATTCTACTTCTGACTCTTATTCTGATTCTGACTCTGACGCTGACTCTGATTCTGATTCTACTTTTGACTCTGACGCTGAATCTGACACTGATTCTGACTCTGATTCTACTTTTGACTCTGATTCTACTTCTGATTATGATTCTATGTCTGACTCTGATTCTGATTCTGACTCTGAGTCTGACTCTGATTCTGTTTCTACTTTTACTTCTGACTCTGAGTCTAACTCTGATTCTGATTCTACTTTTACTTCTGAGTCTGACTCTGATTCTGACTCTGAGTCTGATTCTGTTACTACTTTTACTTCTGACTCAGAGTCTGACTCTGATTCTGATTCTACTTTTGACTCTGACTCTGATTCTACTTTTGACTCTGATTCTATGTCTGACTCTGATTCTGACTCTGAGTCTGACTCTGATTCTACTTTTGACTCTGACTCTGAATCTGACTCTGATTCTATGTCTGACTCTGAGTCTGACTCTGATTCTGTTTCTACTTTTACTTCTGACTCTGAGTCTGACTCTGATTCTGATTCTACTTTTGACTCTGACTCTGATTCTACTTTTGACTCTGATTCTATGTCTGACTCTGATTCTGACTCTGAGTCTGACTCTGATTCTACTTTTGACTCTGACTCTGAATCTGACTCTGATTCTATGTCTGACTCTGAGTCTGACTCTGATTCTGTTTCTACTTTTACTTCTGACTCTGAGTCTGACTCTGACTCTGATTCTGATTCTGATTCTGATTCTGATTCTGATTCCGAGTCTGACTCTGATTCTACTTTTGACTCTGACTCTGAATCTGACTCTGATTCTATGTCTGACTCTGAGTCTGACTCTGATTCTGTTTCTACTTTTACTTCTGACTCTGAGTCTGACTCTGATTCTACTTTTGACTCTGACTCTGACTCTGACTCTGATTCTACTTTTAACTCTGATTCTGTTTCTGTTTCTACTTCTACTTCTGACTCTGACTCTGACTCTGACTCTGACTCTGATTCTGATTCTGATTCTGATTCTGATTCTACTTTTGACTCTGACTCTGAATCTGACTCTGATTCTATGTCTGACTCTGATTCTGACTCTGAATCTGACTCTGATTCTGTTTCTACTTCTACTTCTACTTCTACTTCTACTTCTACTTCTACTTCTACTTACTTCTACTTCTACTTCTACTTCTGACTCTGAGTCTGACTCTGATTCTGATTCTGATTCTACTTTTGACTCTGATTCTGAATCTGACTCTGAGTCTGACTCTGAGTCTGACTCTGACTCTGACTCTGATTCTACTTTTGACTCTGACTCTGAATCTGACTCTGAGTCTGACTCTGACTCTGACTCTGACTCTGATTCTGATTCTGATTCTGATTCTGATTCTACTTTTGACTCTGACTCTGAATCTGACTCTGAGTCTGATTCTACTTCTGATTCTGATTCTGATTCTGATTCTGATTCTGATTCTACTTCTAATTCGGATTCTAATTCTAATTCTGATTCTGATTCTGATTCTGATTCTGATTCTGATTCTGATCTCTGGGAATTAACATGGAGACAGCTGAAACCAAAAATAGTTCAGTGTTGACATGAATCTGGTTCCTTCAGTGACTTTAGGAGGTTTATTATGCCTGAAGGTTTTACAGGTCAGTCAGCAGCTTAACAAACAAACAAACTTCCTCTGAAAATGATCATGTACACGAACCGCTGAGGAGAGAAAAAGCCACCAAAGTTAAATAAAACGTGAAAGTGCAGAGAAAACTACACTGGTTCTCTTTCACGTGAACAAATGCTAACAAATGTTGGTTTATTAAGATTTTACCTGTGAAAGTATTTTTGTTTAGTAATATAATGAAGATAGAAAACCTTATTTATTAAAGACAGATCAGCTGGTTGTGTAATTCTCCATCTCATCACCTTGTTTCCACTCAGATAAGAAAGAAGTAAAGTGTCCGACCCCAGGATGTGACGGGACAGGTCATGTGACTGGGTTATACCCTCATCACCGCAGCTTGTCTGGATGCCCTCACAAAGACAGAATCCCTCCAGAGAGTGAGTGCACATCAGCAACAACATGACAGATGTGACAGATGTTAGAATCAGTTTCTTACAGAGCTCATGTTTGAACTAATATCACACTAATGCTGTTAAAAGTGCTTCCTTCAGTGTGTTTGTTCATCGCTGCTGCTCGTTATGAGTCACTGGCCCTGTCCCAATACCCGCCCTGCACCCTACAGTCTTCCATGAAGTGCACATAAGGATTAGAAGTGCGTAGTGAACAAGTACGCACATATTAGCAGAATTGGGACCGCGAGCGCTCAGTGCCAGAGCGTTCTTTCTCCATGACAACCAAAATGGCAGTACCCGTCGCTGTTTGCACTATTTTGACATTAGAAATGGTTTTAAAACTCCAACAAACATTTATTTTGACGAGAATGAAGCGCAGGAACCAAAGAAGGTGTTTAAGACAGAATAAGTGATTAAACTGTTAGTGTATCATGTCTGAAAATACACATCAGTACCGTTATTAATTAATTAATTATATTTTTTTTATCAGATATGTGACACATCTATCCAACAGAGAATCAATCGATTGTAATTACACATCTAGATAATAAAATAAAATATTGATTATTTGCTGTCTACACTTGAGAAAACGTTTTTTTGGTCCGGATGGTTCAGCCATTTCTCCACCTTCTTCCGTCAAAATTCACATTCAGCAATGCATTGTGGGTAATACCCTTCGCTGAAGTCGGCTCTGATGCGGGCTTCGGCGAGGTGCGGATCAAGCGTTCAAAAGGGGCGGAGTCAAGGGCACGACTCTCCACTCTGGAGAATCGGGACACCCTACGCCCCTCATCAGGAACGCGCATTTGAAGTGCGCAAGGGCTCAAGTGCGGGTATTGGGACAGGTCCACTGACTGGAAACCATCTGCAGCAAACTAAACAGACTGACCTGAGTCGACCTCTGCTGTGTGTCTGTAGTTCTGGCCATGCATGAGAATGTCCTGAAGTGTCCCACTCCCGGCTGCACAGGCCAAGGACATGTCAACAGTAACCGCAACACACACCGCAGGTTAATGAAACACACACACACGCACACACACCCACACACACACACACACACACACACTCACTCATGTACCTAGTGATCACTAGTACTATCTTTGTGTTGTTACACTCTACTTGATGTGAAGCATCAGCATGTTGCTTGTAGTCCAATCAGATGTTGTTTTATCAGAAGGACATAAACACATTGGAATGTTCTGTCATTATTATAAAGACAAACATGTATCTTTCCTGACATCAAGTGTTTAACAACATATAAATGCTTTCCTTTTGATGAGAGGTTTCTTTTCATTAAATGCAAACGTCTGGATGTGCATTCAGTCTCTCTGGCTGCCCCATAGCTGCAGCAGCTAAAGTCAACAAGAACCAGGACAAACAGGTTCAGCTACAGGCTCCAGCCAACGAACCTGCTTCCAATTCGGACAGAGTTCTCAGGTAAGTCCCACTTACAGCAAGCATCATTGTTGTTCGTGTTTTAGAAGGTGCTGTACATAACAGCTGTCCGTTACTCCTGCAGGCCCATGTGTTTTGTGAAACAGCTGGAAATCCCTCAGTATGGCAGTTACCGACCAAACACGGTAACCACCACACCTCGAGCCAACCTGGCTAAGGAGCTGGAGAAATACTCCAAGGTGTCTTTTGACTATGCAAGTTTTGATGTCCAGGTGTTTGGAAAGCGCATGATCATTCCAAAGACACCCAGCACTACTAACTCATCACCCAAGGCCTTCAAAAGTAAGACCCGTGTTTCACTGTACGGAGGAATGTTACAGAATTTCATTCAGTATATGAAATAAACAGGTTTAATACTTTAGGTGTACGCAGTACTTTAAAGTAAAGTTATTTTATGTTTTCACTGGCAGTTAGACAGACATGTGCCAACACTGCTAAATAATATATTCTTCACCTGGCTGCAGGTGAGAAGGTTATTATTTAAATCATAGTTTTAAAATGCATCATTTAGTTTTTGTTGTCAAACTACTTTTATCAGTACTACTACTACTACTGTCATTTAGCAGACGCTTTTATCCAAAGCGACTTACATTGAGAGAACATACAAGCAAGAAATCAAAGAGAAGGAAACAATATAAGGAGGCGGACTGTTTGGAGTCCAGTTTAATTCCGACGCTGATACATCAAGTGTATCATTTATTTATTTATTTATTTATTTTTTGTAGAGATAAACTCCCACAGTACAGCAGAATGTTTGTGAGGCAGCAGTTTTTATTTGGATGGATTAAGTCTTGAACATGGTCCAGCAGGTCTGTCTAGAGTCAAACAGCCATGATGTCCAAATGTCTGTGAAATCAGTGCATCATGCATTTAACATGTTTTTGAAAAATGGTGGAGACATGACACAAACACTCTGAAGGATCATCACATCAGGTGCTTCTTTTCAGGTAGTCATGATCGTGGAAGGTGTACTTTAAATTCACAATAATTTAATCCTTTTTAAAGGGAACCTGCCTTCATGTACATACACATAACAATTAGTCACATTATATTATACTGCCTGAACTATAAAATGTACTTGTGGGGAATCACTTGGACTATCTACATGCTAAGTACAAGGTACTTACAGATTATCTGTAGTTTCATAGCTGCGTTTAGCAAGCTATGTAGCAAAGCTTGTACCCTGTAAGTACCCTGTAAGTACCCCTGTAGATAACACGTAAGTACCCCTGTAGGTAACATGTAAGTACCCCTGTAGATAACACGTAAGTACCCCTGTAGGTAACATGTAAGTCCCCCTATAGGTAACATGTAAGTACCCCTGTAGGTAACACGTAAGTACCACTGTAGGTAACATGTAAGTACCCCTGTAGGTAACATGTAAGTACCCCTGTAGGTAACACGTAAGTACCCCTGTAGGTAACACGTAAGTACCCCTGTAGGTAACACGTAAGTACCCCTGTAGGTAACACGTAAGTACCCCTGTAGGTAACATGTAAGTACCCCTGTAGGTAACATGTAAGTACCCCTGTAGGTAACATGTAAGTACCCCTGTAGGTAACACGTAAGTACCCCTGTAGGTAACATGTAAGTACCACTGTAGGTAACATGTAAGTACCCCTGTAGATAACACGTAAGTACCACTGTAGGTAACACGTAAGTACCCCTGTAGGTAACATGTAAGTACCCCTGTAGGTAACATGTAAGTACCCCTATAGGTAACATGTAAGTACCCCTATAGGTAACATGTAAGTACCCATGTAGGTAACACGTGAGTACCCCTGTAGGTAACACGTAAGTACCACTGTAGGTAACATGTAAGTACCACTGTAGGTAACATGTAAGTACCCCTGTAGGTAACACGTAAGTACCCCTGTAGGTAACATGTAAGTACCCCTGTAGGTAACATGTAAGTACCCCTGTAGGTAACATGTAAGTACCCCTGTAGGTAACATGTAAGTACCCCTGTAGATAACACGTAAGTACCACTGTAGGTAACATGTAAGTACCCCTGTAGGTAACATGTAAGTACCCCTATAGGTAACATGTAAGTACCCCTATAGGTAACATGTAAGTACCCCTGTAGATAACACGTACGTACCACTGTAGGTAACATGTAAGTACCACTGTAGGTAACATGTAAGTACCCCTGTAGATAACACGTAAGTACCCCTGTAGGTAACATGTAAGTACCCCTGTAGATAACACGTAAGTACCCCTGTAGGTAACATGTAAGTACCCATGTAGGTAACACGTGAGTACCCCTGTAGGTAACACGTAAGTACCACTGTAGGTAACATGTAAGTACCACTGTAGGTAACATGTAAGTACCCCTGTAGGTAACATGTAAGTACCCCTGTAGA
The DNA here is from genome assembly GCA_006937955.1 of Pachypanchax playfairii. Classification (NCBI taxonomy): domain Eukaryota; kingdom Metazoa; phylum Chordata; class Actinopteri; order Cyprinodontiformes; family Aplocheilidae; genus Pachypanchax; species Pachypanchax playfairii. The sequence continues at coordinate 33,458 of SSNP01000426.1, read as the reverse complement.
TAACACGTAACTACCCCTGTAGGTAACATGTAAGTACCCCTGTAGGTAACATGTAAGTACCCCTGTAGGTAACATGTAAGTACCCCTGTAGGTAACATGTAAGTACCCCTGTAGGTAACATGTAAGTACCCCTGTAGGTAACCACCACTGTAGGTTGGGTTGCCAACTCCCTGAAATAAGGGACACCTCGCTGGCTGTAACCTGGCTCTGCCACATCTATGTGTAGCCCCGCGTCTTCTCGATTCGGGGACACACATACATCTGGAACTGCTCCATTTGAAACCGTCTATAAAAGGGAGGGACATCTGGTATAATATTTTAGGCTGATTGGAGGACGAGCCAGCAAGTGTCTGCCTTTGATGATTTATTTTTAGCCAATCACAGTAAATCAAGCTCTTGAAAATCCATTTAGGAGAAAAACACCCACATCGTTACCATCAAGAAATACACAAAGTTTTTACCTTTGATCATTTTTCAATGAAGAAATTATGTCTAGTCCTAAAACAGATTAAAGAGCTGCTTTTATGTGTACATCCACCAGCAGCCATGTTTGTTTTGCTTTGTCTGCCAATCGTACCTGAACACCTGCCCCAAAGCACAATGCTAACACATGATTGGTTCGAACATTTTTCGGACTGAAATAGACAGTTTTCAATGGAGCTTACAAGACAGGTTTTCATTGGTTTGGAAAACTTCAAATCTCGTGAGAATCCATCTTGCAGTGCAAGGCTACGCTGGACGGGCCGGTCAACCCAAGTGCCTTCACCCTTCCTGGCATGGTGAATCTTTTTAGCCCTTTTTTGTGCATTAAATTATTCTTTTAACTATCTGACTTGAACCTGATTTGAGTAAATGCATATTTTTTGTTATGAACACGTATAAAACAAATTATTAGTTAGAAATGTATTTTCAGTGCAAAATAATAAAATTAACGTAATGAAATAAGTACCCTTCTTAAACAGAAACCTGTCCTGCCTACTTAAAATTGTATAAATTAATAAAGAACAATAGAAAGCAGAATGTTCCTGTAATAGGGCACATTAAGTGTAATAGTAGGTAACATGTCAGTACTCTTGTAGGTAACGTGTCAGTACCCTTGTAGGTAACGTGTCAGTACCCTTGTAGGTAACGTGTCAGTACCCTTGTAGGTAATATGTCAGTACCCTTGTAGGTAACGTGTCAGTACCCTTGTAGGTAACGTGTTAGTACCCTTGTAGGTGACATATCAGTACCCTTGTAGGTAACATGTCAGTACCCTTGTAGGTAACATGTCAGTACCCTTGTAGGTTGTAGGTAACGTGTCAGTACCCTTGTAGGTAATGTGTCAGTACCCTTGTGGGTAACGTGTCAGTACCCTTGTAGGTAACGTGTCAGTACCCTTGTAGGTAACGTGTCAGTACCCTTGTAGGTAACATGTCAGTACCCTTGTAGGTTGTAGGTAACGTGTCAGTACCCTTGTAGGTAACATGTCAGTACCCTTGTAGGTTGTAGGTAACGTGTCAGTACCCTTGTAGGTAACGTGTCAGTACCCTTGTGGGTAACGTGTCAGTACCCTTGTAGGTAACGTGTCAGTACCCTTGTAGGTAACGTGTCAGTACCCTTGTAGGTAACGTGTCAGTACCCTTGTAGGTAACATGTCAGTACCCTTGTAGGTAACGTGTCAGTACCCTTGTAGGTAACGTGTCAGTACCCTTGTAGGTAACATGTCAGTACCCTTGTAGGTAACATGTTAGTACCCTTGTAGGTAATGTGTCAGTACCCTTGTGGGTAACGTGTCAGTACCCTTGTAGGTAACATGTTAGTACCCTTGTAGGTAACGTGTCAGTACCCTTGTAGGTAACATGTCAGTACCCTTGTAGGTAACGTGTCAGTACCCTTGTAGGTAACGTGTCAGTACCCTTGTAGGTAATATGTCAGTACCCTTGTAGGTAACGTGTCAGTACCCTTGTAGGTAACATGTTAGTACCCTTGTAGGTAATGTGTCAGTACCCTTGTGGGTAACGTGTCAGTACCCTTGTAGGTAACATGTTAGTACCCTTGTAGGTAACGTGTCAGTACCCTTGTAGGTAACATGTCAGTACCCTTGTAGGTAACATGTCAGTACCCTTGTAGGTAACGTGTTAGTACCCTTGTAGGTAACGTGTCAGTACCCTTGTAGGTAACATGTCAGTACCCTTGTAGGTAACATGTCAGTACCCTTGTAGGTAACGTGTCAGTACCCTTGTAGGTAACATGTCAGTACCCTTGTAGGTAACATGTTAGTACCCTTGTAGGTAACGTGTCAGTACCCTTGTAGGTAACATGTCAGTACCCTTGTAGGTAACATGTCAGTACCCTTGTAGGTAACGTGTCAGTACCCTTGTAGGTAACGTGTCAGTACCCTTGTAGGTAACGTGTCAGTACCCTTGTAGGTAACGTGTCAGTACCCTTGTAGGTAACGTGTCAGTACCCTTGTAGGTAACATGTTAGTACCCTTGTAGGTGAAATTGGACAAACCTTTTTTTTAAGTCTTTTTTTATTTGAGTGTCATCCATAATTTAATTTTATTCAGATTCGATGAGAGTCAACATGTTTCCGGTTGTTATGATTAGTGTGTATAATTAAAGGTAGTAAAGAGGATTTTGTAACACATTTAGATGTCAAATTTACTTTAAAATTATTTTATCAACTTGTAGTGGTCTTGTACTGGTTTTAAAAAAAAAGTTAGAATATTCATAAATCATAGACTTGGTGGGTCTGGGGGGTAGATTGTCAATCAAACTTGTACTGCTAAGAGTAACAATAAACAGCCCTTTACTATTGATGTTCCCGACATGTTCAAAGAAATAAAGTTGTAGTAGCTCCAGAAAAAACTCCAGTGATACTGATAGTAAACAAACAAGGGGAGACTCCCACACAAATTTCTAACGGAGACATTTCTGGTGTTGGGGGAACAGTAGGAAGGGGGGAGGGGGCTAAAATGCGTTCACACTATTCAAAAAATGACAAACAGTTGAGCTTCTCATTCGGGGCAAAATCCTCTTTAACACCTTTAAGATGTTATTTTATTGCAGCACGTGTGTAATTCTGTTTTTGTGCATTCCAGTAATTATTCCTTTTTCTTTTGCATACAGCTAAATCCTTTCCTAAGGCATCTTCCCCCAGTCACTGTGCATCAGGAAGTTTTTCCAAGAGCACTTTGTCTTCCAGTGGTTATGACTATAGCCAAGATGCAGAGGCAGCCCACATGGCAGCAACAGCCATCCTCAATCTGTCCACTCGTTGCTGGGAGAGACCAGAGACTCTCAGCACCAAACCCAGGGAGCCCTGCACCAAGGTACACAAATACCTGCACTCAGATATGAACACTCTGGAGACACTTACATCCCAGTCACTTACAGGTTAATGACTGTTCCATCAGATGAGCACATCAGAAGCAATATGCAATAAGTTCCTCAACTTGTCCAAAGCCACTTTAACATGTGGAAGAAGGAAGCCATGGGTCAACGACCCTCAATGCAGTTGACCTCTTGACCTCCTCACAACCTGAACAAGGTTACACCTTGTATCTTATCCTTACAGGAGTCGGATATAGAGGTGGATGAGAACGGCACTTTGGACCTCAGCATGAAGAAGACCAAGAAAGAGGGCATGCATTCTTCAGAACCATCATCTTCTTCATCTTCTTTCTCTCAACATGTAGATGCCACACTGACTCAGGGACACACTCAATCCGACTGGGAGTGTCCACTAGATTTTACTAAATCAAGTGAAGTTAAGGATCATGAAGTCAAGGATCAGGAGGAGGTACTAAAACACCTGCTGACTCGTTAAGCAGAGAGTGATGAGCAACAGTGCTACAAAGCAGGTGTCATGGCTGTATTTAGCTTATATTTTCTCTTGTTCAGGTGGAGTATACAGCTCCATCATACACGTCATCAGAAGGTGAGGAAGAAGACCCGGATCACCTGGATGATCGAAAGTATCCTGGTGAAGTTACAACCAGCAGCTTTAAGGTCAAATTTCAACCAAAAGACAGCAAAAAAGAAGTTCTTGTGTAAGTCTTTAAACAGTTCTGTTAAATTTACAATTGTTTAAACATCACTTGTTTCTACATAGTGATCCTTCAGCAACAATTAACTGAAAAGTTATAATATAAACAACTCATAAGAAGTTAGTGATATTTGGCTTAAAGGTAGAAGGTTCCTGCTGCATTCATGTTACATCATGACAGTAGGACATTTCAGTACAAGCATGTGATGGTGATGTCATCACCTCAGACTGTTTAATGAAACTAAATTCAACAACAGCTGGAGAGTAAACAACAACAAAACATGTCAGTGTCTCAGTAACGTGTCATGTGACATCACACTCTTCTTAAAGGTCCTCAGGTCCTTCTGGGGTTCAGAGTCTCTACACGGAGACTCAGCTGATCCCAGAGGGGATTCAGGTCTGGAGAAAGTCATTCATCTTCTTGTTCCACTGGACTCTGTTTACAACGAAGCTTAATCAGTGTGGGATGTAGACGAAGGATGTCCTCTTCTATGTCTTTCTGTGACTCTTCCCGTCTCTCTGTTGAACCTGCTGATGACACTCTGGGACACTCTGAGCTCAGTAGACTCTTCCATCTGAGAACTTCCTGTTTGAAGCCTCTTGATGTCAAGATGTTGATCAGTGGTTAGGCTGGTCTTGGTCACATGATGTAAACAGCTTGATGAGGCTGTGTGTACACCTGTATGCATGGACGCACTTGTGAATATAAGGTTTCTCTATGGACTTGTTTAGCAGTTGGTGTGAAATGCTCCAGCCCTGCCCCCCAGACCCCGAAGCAGACCACAAGGGCCAGGGTATTCGGGGCTCCCCAGAGCTACAGTGCCCAGGCAGACCACTGTGGGGCAACCACACTTCCCACCCAGACAAGACCCCCAGGGCAGCCACCCCACAACTGCAGTACAGATGCCCCAGGGACCATAGTGATGACCCAACATGCCCCGCCATTAGCCAGCGAAGTCCGAGACCCAAGGACAGCCCCCAGGAGGGACTCGACCAAGCGAGGAAGTGCCAGGCCCCACCACACAGCTGCTAGGAGCAGGCCAGCACACATCCAGGCACCCAGTCCAGAACTTTGATAACCACCAGCGCATCAGCTGATGGGGGCACCAGTAAGTGGTGAGGAGTTTGGCGGGGGAGATGGGCCCCAATAACAGAGGGGCATAAGATATCATTAGAGAGAGAGGGGTGGGGGGTCTAAGACCCATCCTGAAACATCAATATAGACAAATATTGATACAAACACACAGACACTACCATACCAACATGGACAGAAACCAGAATAGACACCACACACATACACACCCTGACCACGCTACACTCCCAGGTCTAGGTACTAGTACCCCCAAAGTGGAAGCCAACCCCAGACCCAGGAGTAGTTCCCTTCCCCTCTGAGACTGAGCAAGTCCTGCAGAATCTCACAGCCAAAGAGCTCTACAACCTTTCCTAACCCCGACCGGATAACCAGGTCCTCCTCTGTCCCCCAGCCCCATTGTTCAAGCAGAGAACAAATTCTGCTTGAAGCAGGACATTTATTGATGGATTCATAGATCAAATATTTATTGCCACAGAGTTATCTGTTAAACTTCTTGTTAGAGAACAAGTTGTGTAAAAAGTACTGAAACATTGAACAGTTGGACACATGCATTCAACAGTTTAGAGAAGGTCACATTACGGCCCCCTTGAAAGATAAGATTGCATTTTAGGTTCATGCTGAAGTTCCGTCTGAAAGTCAGATATCCCAAACTTTTTGTAAGAAGTGTATTTAACTAAATACCTTTTCTTTGTCATGCAAAGCTGTTATTTTACAAAAGACATGTAATGGCCGATGTTTGGTTTTTATATTCCTGTACTACACATCACAGCAGACTGGCTGAAATTCTCCTTTTAAGTTTACATCTGAAAGCAAGATTGGCATTCTAATAGTTTTAGGTTCTTCATGCTTTTGCAGGAGTTTCTTGTCCCATTTCTCATCAGAATGTCCTGGTTCTTTAATGTCTGCTATGGACCTTGTGGTGAATCTGGGGGACATCCAGTCAGGCACTGCATCAATTCTGTGTTTCACTTATTGCACACAAGGTTGTGAGTGGTTGGCTGGTCCAGGGTTTTACCCAGGGATTTACCATATCAGTATCGATACGCCAGATGTGGCTGGCAAGCCGTTGTTTATGTAACAAGAAATATACTTTTTGTTTTGTCTACATGTCTTTGTGCAAAAATGAAGTAGGGATGTTAAGTTAGCTGTAAGTTCATATTTTCAACTTCATTTGCTTCATTCAACAATCCACAAGCTCTTTCTTAAAAACAAAAATCACCTTGTTCTGGTTTGTGAGTACAATCTGAACTGTGGGTATATGTTTCTGTCTCAGATGTCCCACACCAGGCTGTGATGGCAGTGGACACATCACTGGCAATTACGCATCACATCGAAGGTAAGACTGAACGTGGTACTGGGATACTTTCACAGTACTGTGAAAACATGTTGAACTGACCACAAAATTTTTAGAAAATTGGAAAAATCCCTATTTTAAAAGAAAATCTTTCTCAGTATTTAGTGACCATCTGAACCCTTTGGCTCTTCCTGACAAACACAAACATCAGACATACTCTGAGCTGAGAAAACAGAAATAATAAAGCATCAGCTTTATTCCTCTGACCCAGCTTCCAGTGAATACATTTTATTACCAAACCCTCTCTCATCTCGAACAAGATAGTGTTTTTACAGTTTTTGCTTCAACAGTTAAAAACTGCCAGGATGGTGTGTAGAAATGTTAAATCCTGACAAAAACAGCCCAAAAACCTCCGAGCCACATCAGAAGTTACTGATCTGATTTGTCTGTTGGATAAAGAAGCTCAGAAAGTTTAAACCAACGTAACACAAGTCTTTATTCATTTTGATGCATTTTATTAAAAGTGACAATTCAGAGACGAAGTGAAGTTCATATATCAGTTTTCAGCTGTTACGTTTCCATCAGGATTTTCTATTTGCTTCTCCTCTTGCAACTTTAGAAAAAAGGAGACATCAAAAAGTGCAGCTCAACTGAGGATAGTGTGTAAGTAGCAGCACATTGAACAGCACAGACTAAATAAAAAAAACTTGGAACATTTTCTGCATACTAAACCACCACCATGTGGTGAATGGAGTGAGAAGCTCCGCCCTGTTTCAAGCTTCAGCCATACTTCACAGCAGGAACGTCATTTTCCTAAATCTTTGCAAACTTTTCTGACTCTTACAACCTTTTACATTTCACATGACTCTCATTGCTTATTTCTCATTTCATATCCAAATGCCAAAATAACTTTCACTCATTCTGAGCTCAGAATTTTGATTTCAAGGTCAATAAATAAGTCTGCAATATGTCTATAAAAGTTCATGGTCAAAAGGGCAAAGTGTTTAACATGGAGTTTAAAAAACAAACCCGCTGATGCTCTTCAAAATAAAAGTCCTACTCTGTCATCGCTTGGAGCTGGAAAACCAGCTAAAAATCCAACTGCCCTTTAAAAAATCTCTTCGGAACAGATAGAAATATTACCCATCACACATCAGAGCTTTAAAAAAAAACTGTGAGAATTGAGGGTCTTGCGCTGCAGGATCCGGTTGTTCAACACTACAGAAAACCTTTCACTCTCTTCTGGCTGCAGATCAGTTTCCTTTGATCCAGTCTGTCTTCTTGTCGGATGGCTGTCAGTCATTTCAGATTCTGATGTTCCTTCTCTGATGAACTGACAGCAGCAAACCATAATGTAGAATAAATGTGTTCCTCATCCGGCTTCTTGTTAAAGGTGGTATATGGAACTTGGAACAGAATAACACAGCACAAAGCCTTCAGCCATCTGGGTGACAGGCTCGTTAACCCCCCCGCTCTGATCTCCGATCCGAGCAGGACAATAAAATATCATGAGTTCAGTTCACTAATCATGCTCTCCAGCTGATCACACGCTGATTCTGATAAAAGCAGCTCCTACCTGTTTGTAGCTCAGTCATCGATTCAGTCCGTGGTAAAGAGTTCATAGTTGCACCGCGGCTCCAAAACTTCCTTCAGTCCCTCTTAAGATCCTCTGTCCTCCCCACACACCATCCTGCACGCCCCATTTATACAAGCAGCAAACAAAATCCCCCGTGGTGTGTCTTCCAGTCAAACAAGTGGCCCGAAGCTCCTCCACTTCAGCAACATGTAGCTACGTGTTAGCTTAGCAGCTAATGAAAAACATTTCCACACAGAACTTGCTCGTCACATGAGAAACCCCAGGGGAATCCCCTATAGCAAGCAAATAAGGTATATAATCACTACATGTCCCCGGTGCTTCCAGCTGCTTGACCTGCAGACTCCACAGTACCAGCCTCACTGTGCTGGAGTATTTACGGTATTAGGCAACCCAAAATGATGCCCGCTGCTCTGCCAGCTATTGGCTGGTAGATGTAAACAAAATGCCAATGTCGTGCCCGTCAAAATTAATATTTTATAATATTTTACTTCAAATATAATTTTTAAAGGAAATGCTGTATTTTCATTCTACAACCCTCTAAACACCCCGTGGAGGTATTATTTTGTTAAAACTAATGCTTTTTATGAAAATATTCCATATCCCACCTTTAACTCAACTAAATGAATACAGATGCAGAGTTTTTGTATAAACATGTTTCATGTATCTGTATTATTTTGTACGTGGCTGCAGTGAACTGAACCACTAGTTACACAAACATTGAACACACACTGACTTAAGCTG